>CM070829.1:36712389-37077389 GCA_036326025.1 Chrosomus eos | reverse complement strand
CTGACTGCAATTTACCCCCCAAAATTGGCGGAGCACAGAGGCATTTATCTTGCCAGCGCATGTACATAACAAATAAATTGATCCCATAAAAGCGCAGACGCTAGATATGAAGAAGCCGGCACGAGGCAAGCCATTAAATTAGTGTACGACACTAAAGCGCCACAAAGAGCGGAAGCGAATCAAGTAAATTAAATGAAATTGAATGGATTTTCCACCAGCACAGAATCAGTGGGAATAGTTCACCCCAAAACTGAAAAACTAGTCATTATTTTCTCATTAAAAACAGAATGTGGATTTGGATTGACTGAATTTCGTTTGTTTGATGAACTATTTGTTTAATCACCAGGACGCTTTAATTTACAAGCGCCGTTCGCAGCCATTTTAAATATTTGAAGTGCCAAGATGTTCTATTCATATATTTTATTGCAGCAAAATGTCTGCCAAAATTTGGCGGCTTTGCTGATTCAAGGCGAAAGTCAAGGCTGGAACGGTTTGAGCACCTGAGCGTGCCAGAGATGCTTTTAACACACTGTGTGACAAACACTCTCACACATTAAAAAAACACACACACACACACACACACACACACACGTTGGGTTTTTCATGTTTTATGGAGAGTTTCCACAGACGTAATGGTTTTTATACTGTACAATTGTATTCTCTCCCCTTACACTAACTCGACCCCTAAAGTCAAGTCAAGTCACCTTCATTTATATAGCGCTTTAACAATATAGATTGTTTCAAAGCAGCTTTACAGTAATATGAAATTAAACTAAAGATTGTTTTGGATCTAAAGCAGCTCTAAATAAATTTATTGTCTAGCTAAAGTTGTTGATTCACTTCGTCGCAATTATGTGCAAAACGGAGGTATTAACGACTACGCCACCTGGGAATTCTTACCAGGAATCAACCTAATCAAGATAGCTGCGATTTTCCCTCAATAGAGGACAGACAGTCTCTAGAAATAGAAGTTCTGAGTTGAACTCATAGCTAAAGTTTGTTCCGCATGCTCACTTCCGTACGCAATTACGTGGCAACAAACAGGAGGATATAAACTTGACTACGCCACCTGCGGAATTCATTAACCGCAGGATATAAAATACACACCCCTTTACTTATTAGCACACAACAATGTGCATCAAGGCAAGTCATACCCACATCTCGCACTCAGCAAACTAGGTGCAAGACCGTCACGGAGCCAATGAATCGCGCCATCTGGGGTAAAAAACCAAGTCTGAACCAATCTTCCCGCATGCACTCACATGTGGAACCGGAAAAGACGAAACTCCGTGACACACTTCGAAACAAGACAGGTATATATATACACACCCTCTTTAGCTGTGATAGCTTAACAAATAGACCCGAAGCAACCAATAGCGGCCCAAAGCCAACATCTATACTGCCACATTCAGTATTAACTAGGGGCCGCTAACACGACACCGTTCTAACAGAAAAGCCTTAATGCATCCGGTCGCTCATTTGCACAAAACAGTGCCTGGTGCTCGATTACGCAAACCATAAAATAGGTTACAAGGTACAAGCCCTGAAAAATGTATAATATAGATTTTTTTATTGGTTCCGCGTAGCCACACGAACCAGAATTATCCCGACAACGTTTTATCTACAGAGGTAAAGGGAAGGAGGCCTTCACAGGGGAGAGACTAGTGACACTTCAGGAATACGTTGTCGTTGTGTCCAGGCGCTGGTCCTTCATCAGATCCGGATACGATAAACAGAGAGACTAATATTAGCATAGATGCCATCCTTCTTATGATGTAACGAGTACATCAGGATTTATGGGAAGTGTTCCCGGTTCCGGCTGACCTAATCTATGCAGCCTAACATTGAATTATAGAAGTCTATAATGTGTTATGTGTATGCTAGGCCAAAAAGATGTGTTTTAGACTAGATTTGAACTGACAGAGTGTGTCTGCTTCCCGGACCATGTTAGGAAGATTGTTCCAAAGTTTTGCTGCTAAATAGGAAAAGGATCTACAGCCAGCAGTTGATTTTGATATTCTAGGTATAATCAACTGGCCAGAATTTTGAGATCATAATAGACGTGAAGGACTATAATGCATTAAGAGCTCGCTCAAGTACTGGAAAGCTAAACCATTTAGTGCTTTGTAAGTAATGTTTTTAAATTTACACAAGTGTTTAATAGGGAGCCAATGCAGTGTTGACAGAATCGGGCTAATATGGTCATACTTCCTGGTTCTGGTAAGAACTCTAGCGGCTGCGTTTTGAACGAACTGTAGTTTGTTTATTAAGCGTGCAGGGCAACCACCCATAATAGCATTACAATAATCTAGCCTTGATGTCATGAACGTATGAACTAACTGTTCCACATTTGCATATGACGTAATTTAGATATATTTTTAAGATGGAAAAATGCGGTTTAACAGATACTAGACACATGACTTTCAAATGAAAGATTGGTATCAAAGAGCACACCCAGGTTCCTAACCGACGACGAAGACTTAACAGAGCAGCCATCAAGTGTTAGTATTCTAGGTTATTATGTGTGTAAGTTTTTTGTCCAATAATTAGAATCTTTTTTTCAGAATTAAGTAATAGGAAATTACTAGTCATCCAGTTTTTTATATCAGCTATGCATTCCGTTAATTTTGTGAATTGGTAAGTTTCGTCAGGGCGTGAAGAAATATAGAGCTGAGTATCATCAGCATAACAGTGAAAACTAATGCCATGCTTCCTAATTAAGGCTCAGTACTAGGACCATTGCTGTTCACTCTGTACATGCTACCATTAGGATCTCCTAATGGTAGCACGTACAGAGTGAACAGCAACGGTCCTAGTACTGAGCCTTGTGGTACACCATACTGAACTTTTGATCGATGAGACATCTCTTCATTTACTGCTAAAAAACTGATAACGATCAGAAAAGTATGATTTAAACAATTCTAGTGCAATTCCACTAACGCCAAAATAATGTTCAAGTCTAAAGAATGTTGTGGTCGATAGTTTCAAATGCAGCACTGAGATCCAGTAACACTAATAGAGAGATACAACCACGATCGGATGATAAGAGTAAATCATTTGTGACTCTGAGAGCTGTCTCAGTACTATAATACAGTCTAAATCCTGATTGAAAATCCTCACATAGTTCGTTTTGATGAGGTAAGAGAGCCAGACAGCAGGTGCGGAGAAATAGTATAATTTAATTGAGAGAGAGCTTGCCAGGAGATCGATAAACAACACAAATGTGACCCGTTATAGAAACCAGGGACGCAAGTCGGTAGCACAACTTGCGAGAAAAATGAGAATTTTTGTAAAATGAGAAACAAAATTTGTGATTTCCAGCTTTTTTGCAGAATCTGTTAGTTGAAATCACGAAGAAGCCTCTCCATGTTTGAGATAGCAGTATTGGTATATTTAAAAGCTTACATTTTGAGGTTGAAATCGGCTTGTTTTTCGTAGATTCTAGCACGCAGTAGGGGCCGTGGCGTGTTATTGTCTGTGTGTATTCCATACTGAATATGGCGCTTTTGTCCCCGACCCTCCAAGTGAACCGCATAGCTACTTATTATGCTGACTCTGGTCGGCTTAATTCAATTCAATGAAGATGGACACCGCAAAGATTGTCGCAGACGAGCTGAACCGTGGCAGTTACCGGTACACTGAAAATGTTTTCGCTGCACTTTGTGGGATCGGGAAACGAAATCCCGCGCGCCCGCGCCTTCGGTGCTTGAATACGGCGGCTCGGCTCGCTGACAACGGTAGCTGGCTGTTTCATATGTGACATCCCGATTGCTTTGAATGGGGAACGTTTTGTGAACAGGGAACAGACTTAATGGAGAATTAATGGACTGGCAACAATCTCCATAGAACATGAACTGGCACAGAGAATCGAAATACAGGATGCAGTTAAGACCTTTGCTGCGATGAAGGCCTGCCGTGCGCGTTTCTTAAACGTAAGTTAAGACTTCATTTGCTCTTTAGTCGTTATTTAAGATGCTGAACCTGCTGATGATATAATGTGCTTGCGGACATTTCATTTTGTGTTATACGCACATAAGTGATGTAAGGAGATTTGCAACAGTAATTTGAGGAGGTGAAATGTGATTATTTGGAAAATCCCTGTCATGACTGCTTAAAGAAAAATGCCAGCAGGCATTTGCCTCCTGCATAAACTTTAATATTGTTGACATTTTGGGCACACGCGCGTTGCGCACTATTTGCGTTATATGTAGGCCTTTGGCATATTGGTCTTTGTGTGTTGTTGCTGGTTTTGCGTTATATCATGGCATATTGGTCTTTGTGTGTTGTTGCTGGTTTTGTGTTATATGTATGGCATAACGATATTGGTCTTTGTGTGTTGTTGCTGGTTTTGCGTTATATTGTTTGGTTTTGTGGTTTTGCGTAATGTTGGCATATTGGTCTTTGTGTGTTGTTGCTGGTTTTGGTTATATGTATGGCATATTTTGGTCTTTGTGTGTTGTTGCTGGTTTTGCGTTATATGTATGGGCATGCAAACGTTATTGGTCTTCGTGTGTTGTTGCTGGTTTTTCGTTATATGTATGGCATATTGGTCTTTGTGTGTTGTTGCTGGTTTTGCGTTATATGTATGGCATATTGGTATTTGTGTGTTGTTTGCTGGTATACGTTTCAAATAGAGGGGCAGCACAATTGTTTTTCGCCTAGAGCGGCAGAAGTGCATTCGCCGGTCCTGGGGGTGAGTTTCCATAAACATTAAAGTTTGTTGTTTTGTGTTCATTCTAAGAACACGTACGTTATCTCATGTTTAGTCTGTTTAGACCTTCCCATACCTACTATTGTTATTAGCTAGCAGGAAAGAAAAAAAAAGCTGTAAAGCACAGGGGGGAGCTTTACAAAGGGTATGGCTTATCTAAATGAGATGTAAATGAGCCCTATTGTCACTCCCAGCAGCAGAGAGAGGTGAGAACTGCAGATCTTTAAAAGGCTGTTATCTTAACTTTTAGTTATTTTGAGTGGCTACCTTCAAATGGAAACAACTTCTCCAAATATTATCAGATTTCCATGTGTTACACATCGTTGGAAAGCTTGGAGACTACACTTTCAGAATCTATGAATAATAATGCCCCAGAACCGACTTGTGTCCCTACTTTCAGTTGTTGGTCACAAATATTCTCAATAAGAACTTAGAACTTCTTGAATGAGCAGTCTTGGAAAAACGGTTCATAATGGTTAAAATAACGGTGTTGCCTAACGACGTAGGGAGCCCAGTAATAAAATCAAGTGCGACATGAGACCAGGGCCGTGAAGGAATGGGTAAAAGGTCTCAAGAGTCCGGCAGGTGGATTGTTGCTAGTCTTAGTCTGAGCGCACTCAGAACAAGAGGCAACAAATCGACGAGTATCACGTTCGCAAGAGGGCCACCAAAAACGCTGGCGAACGGACGCTAAAGTTCCCCTTACACCGGGATGGGCAGCGAGTTTAGAAGAGTGAGCCCACTGAAGAACGGCATGACGCACAGGGATTGGTACAAAAAGTAAGTTACTAGGACACGACTGCGGGGGAACCGTTCGTGAGAGAGCGCGTCTAACAAGTCTTTCAATTCCCCAGACAACCGCCCCGATAACGCGCTTCTCAGGGACAATAGGGGTGAGGGAATCCTCAGCTTCCGAGGGACCAAATAGACGTGATAATGCATCTGGCTTTATGTTCTTTGTTCCAGGGCGATAGGAATTTGTAAAGTCGAAACGGGTAAAAAATAAAGCCCAAAGCGCCTGACGAGCATTAAGTCTCTTAGCCGACCGAATAAATTCGAGATTCTTGTGGTCGGTCCACACGACAAACGGAACAGACACAGCCACTAACCATTGACGCCATTCTTCAAGGGCAAGACGAATGGCAAGTAGCTCGCGGTTTCCCACATCATAGTTGCGCTCGGAGGAAGACAACTTGTGTGAGAAAAACGCGCAGGGATGGACCTTATTATCGACGGGTGAGTGCTGGGAGAGAACGGCTCCGACACCCAATTCGGACGCGTCCACCTCAACGATAAATTGCCTGGTAACGTCGGGGAATAACAGGATTGGAGCTGAGGTGAACAAGGATTTCAGACGATCGAACGCGTTCTGGGCAGACTCGGATCAAAGAAAGCGAGACTTGGAAGACGTTAATGAAGTCAAGGGGGCGACAATCTGACTGAAGTTACAAATAAAACAGCGATAAAAATTGGCGAAACCGAGAAAACGCTGAAGAGCGTTTCGAGAATCTGGAACAGGCCAATCAGTGACTGCTTTCACCTTGTCAGGATCCATACTAACCCCCTCTGGCGAGATTACCGAGCCCAGAAAGGAAACTGATTGGGCGTGAAACTTACACTTCTCAGCCTTGAAAAACAATTTATTCTCGAGAAGACGCTAAAGGACCCGTCGAACGTGCTGAACGTGCACCTGGAGAGAGGGAGAAAAAATAAGAATATCATCGAGATAAACGAAAACGAAAACGTTCAGCATGTCCCGAAGGACATCATTGACCAAAGCTTGAAAAACTGCAGGGGCGTTGACCAACCCGAACGGAAGAACGCGATATTCAAAGTGCCCAAGAGGAGTATTGAACACAGTTTTCCATTCATCCCCTTTCTTAATACGGATTAGGTGATAAGCGTTACGGAGATCGAGCTTAGTAAAGAACTTGGCTCCCTGTAAAATCTCAAAGGCCGATGACATAAGCGGTAAAGGATAACGATTCTTTATGGTTATGTCATTCAAACCACGATAATCAATGCACGGGAGAAACAATCCATCCTTTTTCTTTACAAAGAAAAACCCTGTGCCGGCAGGGGACGTGGAGGCAACTATGGTACCTGCGTTTAAGCATTCAGACAAATACTTCTCGAGAGCTTCACGTTCTGGCGCGGACAGAGAATACAAGCGTCCGCGAGGAGGCGTGGTACCGGGGAGGAGATCAATGCTACAGTCATATGGACGGTGAGGAGGGAGAGAGGCCGCCCGTGACCGACTAAAAAACCATCCAAAGATCGTGATATTCCTTCGGTACGCCAGACAAATCCCCTGGCTCTTCCTGCAACACAGAGACAGAGGAGATAGGAGGAAGGGAAGAAGTTAGACACTCAACATGACACGAAACATTCCACGAAACAACAGAACCCTCCACCCAATTAATCTGAGGGTTGTGTTTAATAAGCCAAGGATGACCTAAGACTAAAGGATAATAGGGGGAACAAAAAATCAAAAAGGAAATGGTCTCATGGTGGTTAGTCAAAGGAGAAGTCTCTCGTCTGACCCTCGGTAGAGAACCTCTCATCAACAAAGTTTCCCTCTGTGCCCGAGTCAATGAGCGCCCTGCAGAGAACAGAGGAACTGGTCCAGCGAAGGTGAACCTCAAATGTGGTACAGGAGATAGGTGGAGAGTCCAGAGAAATCTCGTTCGCCAGTAGCCCCCCCTTCACTGGCGAGCTCTGGCTTTTAATGGACATGACGAGACAAAGTGGGCGGCGGAGGCACAGTAGAGACAGAGACGATTTACAATTCTTCGTTCCTGTTCCGATGGTGTGATACGGATACCACCCAGCTGCATGGGTTTAGAACCAGAGGTAACAGAAGGAGAAGAGGGCAAGACAGCTGGTGCAGAAGAGAGAAGGGCCGATTCCATTCCACGAGCCCTACGGTGGAGGTCGAAGCTCTTCTCAATCCGTATGGCCAGCTCAATGAGGGGATCGAGGCGAGTCGGAACCTCACGCGCCAGTATCCCATCCTTGACTTGAGCATTAAGACCCTCGAGAAAGCGAGCTAACAGAGCAGGCTCGTTCCAGCCGCTGGTGGTGGCCAGGGTACGAAACTCTATGGAAAAGTCAGCTACAGAGCGCTTACCCTGGCGCAGTGAAGAGAGAAGGCGAGAGGCTTCCTCCCCATAAACAGAACGGTCGAACACCTTGATCATTTCCTCCTTAAAGTGAGAGAAATGCCTTACACACTCGGCATCCGACTCCCAAACTGCTGTTCCTCATTCGCAAGCCCTTACAGAGAGGAGTGAAATGACGAATGCCACACGAGTAGAATCCTTGGAATATGTGGAGGGCTGGAGAGAGAACACAACCTCGCACTGGGTCAAGAATGAACGGCATTGTGTCGGCTCCCCGGAATAACAGGGAGGATTATTGACACGAGGTTCAGAGAGGGCCTGCGAAGCGTGAGAAGCAGATGGATCATGGCGAACTCGGTGAAGCTGTAGCGTGAGATCATTAACTTGAGCAGGTAGGGAGTCAACGGCATGCCACGCAGCAGCGAGTTCCTCCGCGTGCCTTCCCAGGAGAACTCCTTGGATCTCTATCGCTGACCGGACAGGATTCTCCGCAGCTGGATCGTGTTGGCCTGAGTATTCTGTCATGAGGTAAGAGAGCCAGACAGCAGGTGCGGAGAAATAGTATAATTTAATTGAGAGAGAGCTTGCCAGGAGATTGATAAACAACACAAATATTCTCAATAAGAACTTAGAACTTCTTGAAGAAGGATCACATTCAAATAAAGTCTCTGCTTGAAGAAACAACTTAAACAGCAAACAGCCTAGTAGACGATAATTATAGATGAGTTCTCCGTCAGGTGAGTAGAGGCACAGGCTGAAGGCGCTCGAGGGAGACTAGAGGCAAGCGGCGATTCTCCGGCTCAGATCAAAAGCTCCTTTACAATAATCAGCTCTCCAACACGACAAGATTGAGACAAGACAGAAGACAACAATGTTAGATGGCACATAGCGAACACACAGTAATGCAATACTCAGGCAAAGACAGGAAGGAAGAGAGGGGGAAATAGAGACGCTAATCAAGAGAAAAGGATTCAGGTGAAAGGAGGCAAGAGCCCCAACTAGTGAACCAGTAACAGCTGAAGAGGAAAAGATGAGGATAACGAGAGGGTGTGTGAGATAATGAGGAAATAGCGTAATGTGAGAGAATTAACCAGGATCGTGACAGTTGTGAGGATTCTGCCTTTTCTAGTATCTTTGACAGAAAAGGTAGATTTGAGATCACCCTGTAATTTACTAATTCTGTAGGATCAAGTTGCATTTTTTTTAACAAGGTACCAGGAAACAAGGTAAACCTGCCCTCACACAAAACTTTCTGCATTTTACATTTTCAAAAAACATCACTTAATCTGATTTATAAGCCAAAGGATTTCGGATATCTCTCTCTCTCTCTCTCTCTCTCTCTCTCTCTCTCTCTCTCTCTCTCTCTCTCTCTCTCTCTCTCTCTCTCTCTCTCTCTCTCTCTCTCTCTCTCTCTCTCTCTCTCTCTCTCTCTCTCTCTCCTCCTCACCACACACACACACACACACACACACACACACACACACCAGAGCAGATCATCATCACTCATTATCACTCGCTCGTTCCATCCGTTTCTCCATTAACGCTGAGAAGGGGAAGATCAATGAGGAGGGGGGGGGGGGGGGAGGAAGGAAGACAGGTGAAAGATAGACACACAAAACACCTACCTGTCCCACACACACACACACACACACACGGCGCTTTGGATTATGTGGGTGGAGGAGGAATGGAGTATTGTGATTTTGCCTGGAGAAAAGAGTTGGAGACTCTGTCGGTTCTCTTACGAGAGTATCTCTCGTACTGCGTAATATCTTACGCTATGGGAAACACTCTTTCCTCGAGATATTGAAGCCAAAAATTATCCTTAATTTTTTTAATCATGCAAAACGCTTTTGCAGCAGCAAGCAGACAAGGGCGAAACAGCTCGCGCGCCCATTGGCTGCCTCGCTGGAAAAGCTGCAGCCTATCGAGTGAAGGCACTGCGTGACGTAATGACGAATGAAGACGCTTCGCGCTCATTTTCGTCATGTCCCGCCAGTATAGGCGTGGTCTCGCCCTATAAATACCCCTCGATAGCTGTATTTCTCTGATTTTTTTCATTCTTCACGCGAAGCTCACGCATCGCGGGATCCAGAGTGAGAAGCCGCGCCGTTGACTTGTAGCCTTCTCAGCGGGACGTGCCATCTACTGAAGTCGCTGGCCCAGCCGCCTTCAACTGCCGTACCTGCTGCGCTTTCCGGCGTACTATATCCTTTACTCTGTCACTGTGTGTGTGTGTGTTTGCTTACGTGACGCAACACCCATTATATGTTCTAAAAGAGCTGCGTCTTTTTAAAGATGCCTTTCTGTGGCTCGTGCCGCTCCCAACTCAGCGATGAGGACCGTCACGTCATCTGTGTGTCCTGCCTGGGTCATGAGCACGCGGCTATCGCGCTCGCGGATGGTGGATGCCCGCACTGCGAACTTCTGCCTATGGCGACTCTGCGGACTCGCCTGGCGTCGTTCTCTGAACCCGCGTCCCAGCCTTCTGTGCCGCGCCGTAAGAAGCGTCGCGCCCAGCGCGCTCCCGAGCCTTCTCCAGCCCGCCAAAGCTCGCCGGTTCGCCCGCCTGCTTCGCCGGCTTCACTTGAGTCGCTCCCGGACGGACAGCGCCCGCCGTCTGCCGCCGCTTCCGCTCCCGAGCTGGACGAGCCTGCCGAGGTATGCTCTCTTGTGGCTTCCGATAGCGAGGATTGGGCGAGCTCTGTGGACCTCCCCCCCGCTGGCGTGTCTAGCCAACCCTCTGGGAGGAGACCCGGCATTGAGGCTGAGCTGATGCGTCTGCTCACCCAGGCCGTGGAGAGCATCGGCCTCGAGTGGGAGGCGCCCGCCTTGCCGCCGCGCAACAGACTCGACGGGCGCTTTCTCAAGAAAGACGAAGCCCCGTCTAAGTCTAGGGCCGCCCCCTTCCTCCCTGAGCTCCACGACGAAGTCGCCAAGTCATGGACCGCCCCGTTCTCCGCCAGACTGCGCACTTCCACTTCTGCGGCCTTTTCTTCTGTCACCGGCGCGGGAGATAAAGGATATCTCTCCATTCCTCCTGTCGAGGCGGCGGTCGCGTCGCATCTCTGCCCGCCCTCTGCGGGACGGCGCGCGCAGACGACGCTCCCCTCTAAAGCCTGCCGGGTGACTTCATCGCTGCACGGGCGTGCTTACACAGCCGCTGGACAGGCGGTCTCAGCGCTGCATACGATGGCGATCTTGCAGATCTACCAGGCCGACCTTCTCCTTAAACTGGACGAGGAAGGCCCGGGTGCGATCAATGTGGCGGATTTACGAGGCGCTACGGACCTTGCTCTACGCGCCGCTAAAGCCGCTGCTCAGGCCATGGGGCGGAATATGGCCCTCTCTCGCCGTTGCTGAGAGACATCTGTGGTTGACGCTGTCTGAGATGACGGAAGCTGAGCGCTCTGTATTCCTCGACGCGCCCATTTCCCCTGCGGGCCTCTTCGGATCTGCCGTCAAGGATTTCGCGGACAGATTCTCGGAGGAGCAGAAGACTTCGCAGGCCATGAAGCACTTCCTTCCGAAGCGCTCGAGCTCCGCTGCAGGTCGCTCTAAGCAGCCGTCTGCTCGCAGCTCGCAGCCTCGGCCTGCATCGCCCGCAGCCGCCGCTACACAGCGCCGCCAGGCCCGGGATCAGAGACCGCGCTCTCGCTCTGCTGGACGCCGCCCCCGCTCAGCGCGGGCCTCGGCCGAAGATTGAGCTCAAGCCCGAGGCCTCGAAGCTTTCCTAGCCACTCTAAGAAAGCGACGGTGTTCGGATCCCGCTGCGGCCGGCTCCCCACCGAAAAGATTCGCTCGTTCAGTCCCTTGCGATGTGACTGTGCCAGTGTATTTAGCAGTGAAGCAGCCGGTGTCTCAGCCCGCTTGCCTGCACAAAAAAGCCGTTTTCATGGCTACCCAGATAAATCCAATAAAGAGTGTATTTTCTGGTATGCCGGCCACGGCCGATGGTGTTATGAGTGTTGTAAGAATGCCCACGCCCCAGTGCCCATTCCCACACCCAGACACAGCCCGCCACGGTGCGAGGCGAGCACACATAAATCTGACTCAGGTCGATTGTGCAAACAATGTAGCGATTGCGCCCATACAATGCCCGCTCACGCTGCATGCCCCGTGTCCCTTGGTTTCTGTAAAAACGAAACCAACACACAATTTATCGGCTCCGGCCGAAAGCGTGCACAGTGCTGTAGATGTGCCCGTAGGTTTGCGCCCACATCCTCCCGCAAGCACGCCGAATCCCACGGGATTCGCCCCGCTCACTCTCGCTGTGCGTCCCGCCATAGAGATTATGAGCGCGGCCAGACTGCCCGCTGTGCCCAGCGCGCCCCCCGCCTCGAACGCTGTAAACACGGCGTCGTGTTCCCAGGGTACCGGGGCTCTCGAGCCGTTGCCAGGTCACGGCCAGAGCCCGGTCTGCATCCTACCCCTAGCTACTCGCGCAGAAGCGTGGTCGAAGCTACCCGGGGTATCAGACTGGGTGCTGAACACTATAAAGAGAGGCTACTCGCTACAATTCGCACGACGTCCACGCCGTTGTACGGCGCCCATCGAGACCTCGGTGAAAAACGAAGTATCTCATCTACTTCGAGACGAGATAGCGAAACTACTGAGCAAAGGGGCCATAGAGCCCCTTTCTCAGGCTCAGAGCGAAGGGGGCTTATACAGCAGATATTTTCTGGTACCGAAAAAAGATGGGGGCTTCAGACCCATTCTAGATCTGAGACAGCTGAACAAAGCGCTTGTGAAGCGCCAGTTCAGGATGCTTACGACCAGGAAAATCCTCGCGCAAGTGCGCCAAGGGGACTGGTTTATGTCGATAGATCTGAAAGACGCGTATTTCCAAATACAAATAGCGTCCCATCACAGGCGATTCTTGAGATTCGCGTTCGAGGGCCAGGCTTATCAATACACAGTCCTGCCGTTCGGCCTGTCTTTGGCACCCCGTACATTTACGAAGTGCATGGACGCGGCTCTCGCGCCCCTGAGACTTCAGGGCATGCGAGTTATGAACTACTTGGACGATTGGCTGATTCTAGCTCGATCACGGTCAGAGCTCATAGAACACAGGGCCACAATGCTCGAGCATCTCGAGACACTGGGCCTGACGGTCAACTGGGAAAAGAGCCTGCTGTGTCCCAGCCAGAGAATCTCTTTCCTGGGAACAGTGTTAGACTCGCTTTCCATGACGGCACGCCTGTCACCGGAGCGCGTACTAAGTATTCAGCGCGTCGCGGAATCCTTCCGCCACGGCTCCATAGTCCCGCTCAGACGGTTTCAGAAAATGCTGGGCCTGATGGCCTCAGCATCCCATGCACTCCAGCTGGGCCTGCTTCGCATGCGCCCACTGCAGTGGTGGCTGAAAGCACGGGTCCCGCCCCGGGCATGGTCCACGGGCCGGTGTCGCCTCAGGGTCGACCAAAGGTGCGTTTCGGCTCTGGAACCCTGGAAAGTAACCAGCTGGTATCAGTCTGGTGTGAGTCTGGGGACCGCCTCAAGGGTGAAAGTGGTGTCTACGGACGCCTCCACCACGGGGTGGGGAGCGCTGCTCGAGGGCAGACCGTTGGCTGGCCTATGGTCAGAGCGGGAGAAGCTCCTTCACATAAACTGCTTGGAATTGATAGCAGTCGACAAAGCGCTGCGGCGCTTCTGTCCCCTGGTGAGGGGCCACCACGTCTTGGTCCGGTCGGACAACAAGTCAGTGGTGGCGTACATAAATCGCCAGGGCGGCCTCAGGTCCGCACGCCTTTGCAGGCTGACGGAACCCCTCTTGGTCTGGGCCCAGCGCAACCTCCTTTCTTTGAAAGCGGCGCACGTGCCTGGGCACCTGAATACGGGTCCAGACATGCTGTCCAGAGACAACGTCCTGACAGGAGAATGGTCGCTGCACCCGCAGACGGTCCAGCTACTGTGGGAAACGTTTGGCAGGGCGCAGGTGGACCTGTTCGCGTCCCGCGAGAACGCTCACTGCCCAGTATTCTTCTCAAAGGGCAGGGACGCGCTGGCCCATACTTGGCCCAGCGGTCCCCTGTATGCCTTTCCCCCGGTCTCGCTCCTGCCACAGGTGTTGGAGCGGATCAGGGAAAATGGATGCCCAGTGCTGCTTGTGGCTCCGCTCTGGACGAACCAGGCTTGGTTTCCGGTCCTGATGCGAATGACCAGCACTGCCCCGTGGCCTGTACCGTTGAGGAGAGATCTCCTCTCTCAGGCAGAGGGCTCGATTTGGCATCCTCACCCGGAACTGTGGTCCCTGCACGCATGGGCCATCAACGGGTACCCGCTAGCCTCCCAGAAGGAGTGCTAAACACGATCGCACAGGCTAGAGCTCCGTCTACCAGACGGCTCTATGCCTCGAAATGGTCGGTGTTCTCTACGTGGTGCCGAGCCCGTGGCCTTTCACCCGTGGACTGCGGGGTTGGGGAAGTGCTTGCCTTCCTTCAGGAGCTGATGGATAAGGGAAGGACCCCATCCACGCTCAAAGTGTACGTGGCGGCCATAGCAACGTTTGCTAAACCGGTGTCTGGCCAGTCACTGGGGAAAAACGACTTAGTTGTGCGTTTCCTACGAGGGGCTCGGAGATTAAATCCTCCCAGGCCCCCTTCAGTCCCGGCTTGGGACCTTTCCACGGTCTTGGAGGCCATGAAAGGCGCCCCGTTCGAGCCGATCCAGCTGTCGGATATGAGGCACCTGTCCCTTAAGACGGTGTTTCTATTGGCTCTCGCTTCAGTGAAGCGTGTAGGGGACTTGCAGGCGCTTTCTGTAAGCGCGTCATGTCTGGAGTTTGGGCCTAACGACTCAAAGGTCGTACTCAAACCGAGGCACGGCTACGTGCCGAAATCCCTCAATACACCGTTTAGGGCCCAGGTGATTTCCCTGTCAGCCCTTCCGGTTCTCGATGAGGAGAGGGATGCGAGTCTCCTTTGCCCTGTCAGGGCGTTAAGGGCTTATGTGTCCCGCTCGGCTGGGTTCAGGCAGACCGAGCAGCTTTTCGTTTTGTTTGGCGGCCGTTCTAAGGGACTCGCCGCCTCAAAACAGAGCCTATCCAGATGGATAGTGGATGCCATAGCGCTGGCTTACACTTCCAAGGGCCTGCGGTGCCCATTGGGTGTCAAAGCGCACTCCACAAGAGGCGTGGCCTCGTCGTGGGCATGGTATAGCGGGGTCTCCCTGCAGGATATCTGTACGGCTGCGGGCTGGGCCTCGCCGTCGACATTTATCAAGTACTATAACCTGGAGGTGCCCGCCCTACAAGCTAAGCTTTTGGCGGTCTGAACTTCGGGCTTATTGGCCGCCAATGCGGCTATGTTGCCCTTACGGGTCAGTATCCTTACGGGACTTTATAAAGGAGTGATGCTTCTAGCCTCTCCTCCTCTACTCTATGTGAGTTATGGTGATTATGCACTAGATGTGCCCCGGGCTTTGCCCCGGGACTCTGGTGTAGGATCCCTGTCCGCACGGCGTTTTGTATGGGGTCCCCATAGCGTAAGATATTACGCAGTACGAGAGATACTCTCGTAAGAGAACGTACTCGGTTACTAACGTAACCTCGGTTCTCTCTAGAGAGGGAACGAGTACTGCGTATCTTGCCGTGCTTGAACTATGCTCTGGTTCGCTTCGGTGTACAAAATCAGAGAAATACAGCTATCGAGGGGTATTTATAGGGCGAGACCACGCCTATACTGGCGGGACATGACGAAAATGAGCGCGAAGCGTCTTCATTCGTCATTACGTCACGCAGTGCCTTCACTCGATAGGCTGCAGCTTTTCCAGCGAGGCAGCCAATGGGCGCGCGAGCTGTTTCGCCCTTGTCTGCTTGCTGCTGCAAAAGCGTTTTGCATGATTAAAAAAATTAAGGATAATTTTTGGCTTCAATATCTCGAGGAAAGAGTGTTTCCCATAGCGTAAGATATTACGCAGTACTCGTTCCCTCTCTAGAGAGAACCGAGGTTACGTTAGTAACCGAGTACGTTTTCTCTTGTTCTGATTTGCACTGTCACAAGACTGAAGCCTGGTGTTGTAGTCAAGACCACCTAAACCGAGGCCAAGTCCAGTGTGTGTTGAGACCAAGACAAGAGCAAGTCCAGTGTAGACAAGACCAAGTCCAGTGTGTGTTGAGACCAAGACTTTGAGTGGTTGAGACAAAGACAAGACAGCAAAACCTCTTAAAGGGATAGTTCACCCCAAAATGTAAATGATCTCAAGCCTTACTCAAGCCATCCTTGTTGTATATGACTTTCTTCTTTCAGCCGGACACAATCGGAGTTATATAAAAAAATATCCTGGCTCCTTTGTAATGGCATTGAATAGAGCCAGAGTTTTTAAAGCTCCAAAAAGCACATCCATCCATCATAAAAGTAATCCATACGACTCCAGTGGGTTAATAAATCGGGGTGAGTAAATTTTGGGTAAACTATTCCTTTAAACTCATCTAAATGATCCACATTTACTGCCTGAGAAATGTCTTATATTTAATCAATAAAAACAATTAGGATAGAATAAGACACTGCTATATAGAGCTGTTACAATCAAATAATCACTATCAACATAATTCATCTTTACACAGCAGAGGTGAATTGATACAATTACAACTACATAAATAATGTTTAGATTAATGTTTTAAAAATAAAATGTGAACATTTATATGAAATCATTATCACGTTTAGAATCGTGCTCATATTTGTGAAAACAGCTTTCTTCCTCTTGTGATATTGCTTAATTATCATGTTGAAATAATTAAATAATAAAATCAAGATCTCATTCATGTACTTTTGTGCAATCATATCTTGAATTTTGTGGGCATTTGTATTAATGTTGGTGACATTTTTGACACAATGCTTCATTGATTTCTGACCCGGCAACAACAGTAACAAAAGAATAAATCAAATTAGATAAGTGTTTACATTAATTACATTAATGATGTTAACAAATAAATCAGACAGTGCATTGGCAATTTAGTGATATCCCTGCCAGTGTGGTCTTTGAAGTCAATACACTACTTTATACAATACCGATTGTTTTAAAGCTTTACAGTGATAACAGGAACATTGTGCATTTCAGCTGTTATTCAGTCAGTTGAAATAAAATCCTCAATCCTCTTAAATGGATAGTTCACTCAAAAAGGAAAATTCTATCATAATTTACTCACATTCAAGTTGTTCTGCTGAACACAAAAGAAGATATTTTGAAGAATATCAAACACTTTATGGGCCCCATTGACTTCCATATTATAGAAAAACAATACTATGGAAGTCAATGGGGCCCATCAACTGTTTGGTTATCAAACAGTTAACAACACAATCGATTTGATTTGATTGATTGATTTCTTTGTTTTGAACATGTAAATACAGAAAGAAAGAAAAAAATAATATAATGGTAAAAAAACAACAAATGAACAACAAAATAAAACTCCATACTTGCCAGTACTTAAAAAACTCTATTTACATGTACAAAAAGAAGTAGGAAGTAGTAAAACTTATGTACTACCCCTTTTTATAAGAAATATACAAGAAACAATAAGAAACAATATTTTTTAAATAACTTTCAAAGCAATTTCTTTTCCAGCTGATTAACAATAAAAACATTAACAGCCAATCAGAATCCTTTCTGCTTTAAGGAGCTCGAACATTTAAAGCGGCAGACAACAAAACTGCAGCACGCTCTTTTAATAAACAGAGAGTTAAAGTTTGATTTCTAACATTATTCTCCTCAACAGACATTTACATCGATATGCTGGCGTTATAATTTGTGACCCATTACAGAAACCAGGGACGCAAGTCGGCAGCACAACTTGCGAGAAAAATGAGAAACAAGCGTTTTTTTTCCAAAATTTGTGATTTCCGCTTTTTTGCAGAATCAGTTAGTTGAAATCACGAAGAAGCCTCTCCATGTTTGAGATAGCAGTATTGGTATATTTAAAAGCTTATATTTTGAGGTTGAAATCGGCTTGTTTTCGTAGATTCTAGCACGCAGTAGGGGCATGGTGTCTGTGTGTATTTCCATACTGAATATGGCGCTTTTGTCCCCACCCTCCAAGTGAACCGCATGGCTACTTATTATGCTGTGCTCTGGTCGGCTCAATTCAATTCAATGAAGATGGACGCCGCAAAGATTGTCGCAGACGAGCTGAACCGTGGCAGTTACCGGTACACTGAAAATGTTTTCGCCGCACTTTGTTGGCTCGGGAAACTGAAATCCGCGCGTGCGTCCTCGGTGCTTGAATACGGCGGCTCGGCTCGCTGACAACGGTAGCTGGCTGTTTAATATGTGACATCCCGATTGCTTTGAATGGGGAACGTTTTGTGAACAGGGAACAGACTTAATGGAGACTTAATGGACTGGCAACAATCGAATTACAGGATGCAGTTAAGACCTTTGCTGCGATGAAGGCCTGCCGTGCGCGTTTCTGAAACGTAAGTTAAGCTTCATTTGCTCTTTAGTCGTTATTTAAGATGCTGAACCTGCTGATGATATAATGTGCTTGTGGACATTTCATTTGTGTGTGTATACGCACATAAGTGATGTAAAGAGATTTGCAACAGTAATTTGAGGAGGTGAAATGTGATTATTTGGAAAATCCCTGTCATGATGCTTAAAGAAAAATGCCAGCAGGCATTTGCCTCCTGCATAAACTTTAATATTGTTGACATTTTGGGCACATGCGCGTTGCGCACTATATTTGCGTTATATGTAGGCCTTTGGCATATTGGTCTTTGTGTGTTGTTGCTGGTTTTGCGTTATATCATGGCATATTGGTCTTTGTGTGTTGTTGCTGGTTTTGTGTTATATGTATGGCATAACGATATTGGTCTTTTTTGTTGCTGTTGGTTATGTATGCATGGCTTTGTGTTTGTTGCGTTTGCGTATATGTATGGCATATTGGGCTTTGTGTGTTGTTGCTGGTTTTGCGTTATGTATGGCATAACGTTATTGGTCTTCGTGTGTTGTTGCTGGTTTTGCGTTATATGTATGGCATATTGGTCTTTGTGTGTTGTTGCTGGTATACGTTTCAAATAGAGGGGCAGCACAATTGTTTTTCGCCTAGAGCGGCAGAAGTGCATTCGCCAGGTCGAGTTTCCATAAATATCAAAGTTTTTTGTTTTGTGTCCATTCTAAGAACACGTACACGTTATCTCATGTTTAGTCTGTTTAGACCTTCCCATACCTACTATTGTTATTAGCTAGCAGGAAAGAAAAAAAAAGCTGTAAAGCACATTGGGGGAGCTTTACAGGGGTATGGCTTATCTAAATGAGATGTAAATGAGCCCTATTGTCACTCCCAGCTGCAGAGAGAGGTGAGAACAGCAGATCTTTAGAGGCGTTTTCTCCGCTTTTAGTTTTTCTGAGTGCCTACCTTCAAATGGCCAGAACTTCTCAAAATATTATCAGATTTCCATGTGTTACACATCGTTGGAAAGCTTGGAGACTACACTTTCAGAATCTGTGAATAACTCAAAATGCCCCAGAACCGACTTGTGTCCCTAGTTTCCGTAACTGGTCACATTTGTTTGCTTTTGGTGTACTGTGGAATGGGTAAAACTGTATTTAATGGCAGGCTAGCAGTTACCATTGACTCGCGCTAGCTTAGCACCGGCGAAATATGCAACTGGAACAACTGGATGAAATTTTTTGAAAACTGTCTCCACTGATAAATAACACTAAGGCTCACTTGGAAATGAGGCCCGATGTCCAAAATTCCGAACCACCCCTTTAAGGTCCGCTGCTTTGAATGCTAATAGTTATCATTATCTTTATAAGGTATCGTTCCTGGTATAAACAGGCCTTATGCTGTTGACCTGTAATGAAATGACACGTCAGAAAAAATTCAAAACATATTAGTTGTCAGATTGAAAAAAACTCAGATTGAATTTGTGGAATACTTTTGGAATGAAAACAATCAATAATACTGAATGCTTTGTGGAAATTAAGGGCAGGTCAAAGTGATTAGAGAGTTTAAAAAAAGATGCGTTTGAAAGCATTTGGATGGATATTAACGGAGCCCATAAAGGGACAGGATGATGAAAAAAATATGAGATGATAGGAAAAAATATGTCAATGCTTTTGCATTGCAAATATTTTGAGTTCTTTGTGAGGGAACGTGAGGTTTCTCGGGGAGACTCAAATCATTTGCGAGAGAATGCAAAAGCAATGACATTTTTCCCCTCCCATCTCATATTTTTTCCGTCATGTCCCTTAAGGGGCTCCATAGAAAGAAATGACTCTAAAAGTGGGTCAGTCTTTTCTTTCAGATGCCTTTCAGTGTAACCGCAATTTAAACAATCACATCATAATCATAATCCGCCGCCTCACAAATATATAGACATTTGACAACAATTATTTCACTTCAAACACGTTTATGATAATCAATCAATCAATAAATACAAATAAATAAATAAATAAACACATATAAAAATAATACACAATGATTCAAAACAAATGCATTCAATAACAACAAAGCGAACAGGACAAACCTGACCTGATATTTTAGGAATGTATCAAAAACTAGTCAAATAACAAACTGAAACAACTAAATAATCTTCATTCACACATAATAATAAAAACCTGATATTTTTTACAGCATCCTTTGGCCTTGATAACAGCTTGCATTCTTGCTGCCATTGTTTTCATGTACTCTCTGTTGTTATTGACTTCCAAATAGTTTCTAGTTGTTCCCAAAGACTTTTATGTAATCTTTGAATCCACTAAATCCGAAATTTCTTCAATAGGATTGAAGTCTGTGACTAAAGTGCTTACACACATGGTGGATTAACCATTACAGAAACATAAAAAAATGACTTTTGTTATCACCAATAGTGTTAGTTTAGGGCAGCTGTGGCACAAATCTTACATTGGGTGCTGGTCTAATACATTTGTTAAGCACTGTATTTAATTTTTGTCATATTTATATGGTTCAGGGTGGACTTTAATGAAATGGACCATCACCCAGAACATCATAGCAACAGGGAAATAATGCTCACATTTAACCAGCTGCATTTCGGCAATTCAGTGTGATTCCATTAGTGGCATGGAAATCACATGCTTCACTAAGGTTTGGATATTGAATAATATATATAGAATATTGAATAACAAGAGCTAGGCATATACACAATAATGCACTAGTTAAACCAGTCCTGAAACCAGTAACCACCAGTATAAAGCATGCAGCGTATCTGGCCATGAAGCCGTTCAGCAGGGAGACACACTGAGGAGGTTCAGGGCTTTCGGCAACATTCATCTGATCCAAATATTCAGGTGCATCTTTGAAATGGTAAAGAGGCTGTTTATAGATCAACATGTGTGAAAGACGCTGGCAAGAGAAAAGAGGGAACGCACAGGAACACGGAGTGGGAAGAGAAAGAGAGAAACAGGACACGGATGAGGGAAGCACAATAAATCATATCTCTTTAATATCTTTCTCCTAGAAAGCGATGAGAATTTTGGCTGAATTCTCCAGCTTTTCAGATTCAGGTGAAAAATATCCCAGTAATGTCACTCTGTCTGCTTATACAGTTTCAGAAGAGTCTCAAACTGTGCTCTGATTTGCCAAGATACCAAAGTCTGTCATTTCCATATGAACTCATTGAACTGTGAACTCTCGCTCTTATATCGGCTATTGACTCATTTGTATGTGTTTTTATCGGAGTTGGGAACAGATAAGTGGTTCTTATTCAGACCACAAAACAGTACAAAGACAAACACAAATGTTTCTAAGGCAATGTTTTTGCTGGGTACGAGCAACAACAAACATAAAGCACAATCAGTCTAGTCCATTCACAAATGAATGACTCTTAAAAACCAGTTCTTTCAGTGAATCGGTCAAATAAAATGTTTAGAATCAGTATTGTTTTATCTAAATCTAAACCTATTATGTAATAAATAGGAAATAAAACAAAACATATTAGATGAAAAATTTACTCATTTTATAGTCACCTTGTTTACTTTAAAATAACTGAAACTGAATAAAACTAAAATTGAACTAAAAATAAATTAGAATTTAGATTTAATAAATTTAGATCTAAATTTATTTAGAAATGGTTTTAAAAACAAAAACAAATAAATGAGAAAAAAACATTTACTCAATTAAACAAAAACGAATTCTGTTTATATAATATAAACACACGAATATATATATATATACACACACTGAACAAAATTATTATACTTTTGTTTTTGCCCCCATTTTTCATGAGCTGAACTCAAAGATCTAAGACTTTTATTATGTACACCAAAGGCCTATTTCTCTCAAATATTATTCTCAAATCTGTCTAAATCTGTGTTAGTGAGCACTTCTCCTTTGCTGAGATAATCCATTCACCTCACAGGTGTGGAATATCAAGATGCTGATTAGACAGCATGATTATTGCACAGGTGTGCCTTAGGCTGGCCACAATGAAAGGCCACTCTAAAATGTGCAGTTTTATCACACAGCACAATGCCACAGATGTCGCAAGTTTTGAGGGAGCGTGCGATTAGCATGCTGACTGCAGGAATGTCCACCAGAGGTATTTCCCGTGAATTGACCCTTCGCGTGGAGCTTGATTGACAGTTAATCTGACCAATCATACTTCGCCATCCGCCATTTTGTCCGACAAAGCAGTCAGGAGAGATATTAGATTAACATGGGAGGATTTGAACTTGAAAAACTGAATATACTGACGCCTTTCCGCGGTTAAAACAACATTCATTCTTATGTTCATTCATGTTTATTTGATGCTATAAATGAACTAGGAGGAAGAGATGATCGGATCACGAGCAGCTTTAACTGATGTTCTACACCGATCTGTCACGACACATTAAAGAGCCACAAAACGGTATTTATTGTTTAAATTTCTTTTAAAAAATTACCAAATTTGAAAGGTGAGACTTTGTTTAATATGTTTAATATCAAAAGTAACCGAAAAGTAACCTGGTCTGTCCTGTCTGTCAGCGTGTTGTCAGTCTCCTCTCTGCTCCGCGATGTATTTTTCACTGTGTGAGAAGTTGAACATGAGAGCGGCTTGTCGGACATAGCGACAGGAACTAAGGAGGGCGGGTCTTTGCGAAGGGTCAATTGAATGTTAATTTCTCCATAAGCCGTCTTCAAAGGCATTTCAGAGAATTTGGCAGTACATCCAACCGGCCTCACAACTTCACGTGTAACCACACCAGCCCAGGACCTGCACATCCAGCATCTTCACCTCCAAGATCGTCTGAGACCAGCCACCCGAACAGCTGCTGCAACAATAGGTTTGCACAACCAGAGAATTTCTGCACAAACTATCAGAAACCGTCTCAGGGAAGCTCATCTGCATGCTTGTCGTCCTCATCGGGGTGTTGATCTGACTGCAGTTTGTCGCCGTAACCGACTTGAGTGGGCAAATGCTCACATTCGATGGCGTCTGGCACTTTGGAGAGGTGTTCTCTTCACGGATGAATCCCGGTCTTCACTGTAGGGCAGATGGCAGATGGCAGACAGCGTGTATGGCGTCGTGTGGGTGAGCGGTTTACTAATGTCAAAGTTGTGGATCGAGTGGCCCATGGTGGTGGTGGGGTTATGGTATTAGGGTTGCCACCTGTCCCGGTTTTACCGGGATTGTCCTTCTTTTTAATAACCTGTCACTGTCAACAACCGGACACTGAATGTCCCGGTTTTCGAAAGCTACGTGAATATGTATGTTCAAAACGTGTTGCGCGCCGCGCGCACGGTAAATGAGAGACCTTGCGTGTGTGTGCTAGTGTGCGTGTGTGCCTCAAGAAGCACGTGCCCCTTAAAGAAATTGCATGCACATGTAAGAAGCGCATGTAAACATCAATAATTCTGAAATAAAAGAAACAAAGAAAGAAAACATATGCATGTCTTAGTGTGTTTGTAGAGCAAAAGTTCATAAACCAAATAGTCTAAATTTAAAAAAGGAAAGAGGGTTTGGAAAAGAAAAAGTCCATTTTTTGCTTTGCTGCCACCTATTGACGAACCAGTTAATGAAAAGGAGATTCAAGCTGTTTATCATTTTTTTTTCCACATGAATGTAAAAGTTGTGAGTAAAATGAATATATTTTGTTAGAAAACATTTCAGATTAATATATATATATATATTGGTGTTGTTTTGTTAAGCATATGCAGGATTCATAAATTGAGATTGCTTTGAGCAGTTATTGTTACGATGTAGTTTTGTGTCCTGTCATGTTTTGTGGTTCCCTGTCTTGTCATTTAGTTATCCCAGGTGTTTCTTGTTATCTCCGCCCCCTTGTTATCCTGTTTGTCCCTGATTATTTAAAGGGACACTTCACCCATTTGCATTAAGCTTTCCATTGTTAGAAACCCAGTCATACTATTGAATGGTCGTGCAACACTCTCTCATTTTCCCTTGAGACTAGAGAAATTCACTATTTACTTTTTTCACTTACTCCTACAATGACGCAAAAATCGTCATTTTACGTCATTGTAGGAGGAAGTGTAAGAGGGGGGGATTTCTGCAAAGACTACAAGCACCATTTCAAACCCGCCCATAGGGGGTTGGACCTAATGCGCTAACAGACCTATCACAGATCAGTGGGTGGGACTTCACTTGCAGATGCGTGATTTTTTTTCCCAAACCACTTCAGCGGAAATCCCGCCCTGTAGCTGATTCTAAAGTTTTCATTGGTCAGGTCAATCACTGTACAGATTGCCTACACCCAACCCTGATCCCTAAACCTACCCGTCACTATAACCTAAACCAATGAAATTGGCTGCAGGGCGGGATTTCCGCTGAAGTGGTTTGGGAAAAAAAATCACGCCTTGCAGATACTGAAATCAATATCAGCCATCTTGTTTTTAAGCTAAGCTAACAAGCGCTGTGGGGATAGGAAGTTACGACAATGACGGAAGAAACTAAACATGATATGGAAGAAGAGGATTTTGAAATTCTGCTGCTCGAATCTGATGTTCGTGGCTATTTTTACGAGCCGGAGTATAGTGAAGAGCAGCTGAGGCTGATGGAGGAACAGGAGGCGGCTGCCTGTAGCGGACGGAGCCCGGACTGGCTCGAGCTGAGGCGGACTGCTGGTGCCTGTGCTGTCGCTGTGCGCTTCGGACACAGATAGAGTCCGTCTGCTGCAGAGAATTTCAACGATGGAAATTTCTCCTTGACAAAATCACTGAATCAGACGAGCAGACGGACGTTTGTGTTGTGATGTGAACCATCCTAGTTTTGCACCGCATATGTTCTGACTGAACATCCAGGTATCATGCAATAATTCACCATATAGAAAGAAATACAAACGAGTAATTCACTAGAGTTTGCCAACATAACGGGTTCGTTGTTGTGGGAAGAAGGAGGTGGGGACCGGCGAACATTTAAACATTTTAATAGTAAAATAAACAAATACAAAACAAAAGTGTAAGCCAGCTGGCCACACACAACAGAAACAAAACATAACATAAAATCAGGCCTGTTCCTTTTATGCCTCCGCTCCTCCGTGAGAGATATGAGACCGCTGCGTCTCACAGGTGTCATTCATTATGACTCGCGCTGCTCTCACGTCCCTCGTCCTGCTTGCCACAGCCAACTAACTAGACATTTTGTGTGCAATGAATATCAAATTCTTTTGGCAGCTAACGTTAGCCTTGTAGATGGATGAGTGATTTCTCAGATGTTTGCGCTGTTCTGGATTAGTGGGAGTGGCTTGCGGAGCTGTGCAATGTGGTGCATTGTGGGAGTTGTTGTTTTACATACAAATGCGCCCTTCAGTTATTTTCTGTCTTTTCTCGGTCAAGAGGGCACCAAATTCAAAATTTCTTTTACATTTCGACTACATATATGACCAACTTTCAATAAAGATTAATGTTGAAATGGGTGAAATGACCCTTTAAGCCCTGTGTTTCTGCCCTGTCTTTGTGAGTTCTTCTTAAATGTTAAAGGGTACCTATCATGGAATTTTGAAAATTACCTTTCATGTAGTGTGTAACATAGATCTAAGTGAACAAAAACATCCTGCAAATTTTTAAATATGAAAGTTCACC
Organism: Chrosomus eos; assembly: GCA_036326025.1. Classification (NCBI taxonomy): domain Eukaryota; kingdom Metazoa; phylum Chordata; class Actinopteri; order Cypriniformes; family Leuciscidae; genus Chrosomus; species Chrosomus eos. Next base: position 37,051,579 of record CM070829.1, on the reverse strand, counting down.
GTATACAAAGTTATTGTCTCTCAAAAGTAAGAGTCGACTCTGAGTCGCTGATATGAATCGATAGACGAACGATGCATTTTCTCTAACTTTCGTACGTCACTTGTACAAGTTATTTGAATTCGACACGCCCACTCAGTGCGCGCGCAGAGCAGACAGAGAAACCTGACAACAACATGTCGACGAGACTCTGTTCTGAAGTGCGAATCAAAAGCAAACTTTTTTTTTCACTGCCCAGGGACAAGCATGTGAAGACTCAGTGGCTAGAGTTTATATTTACAACTATACCACACAAGTATAGCCACCTTGAGCTGTGTTCGCGTTATTTTAATGACGATCGCTTCACAAACACAAATGCTTTCAAGTGTGGATTCGCGAGTCGCCTGATACTGAAGGAACATTCAATACCAAGTTTATTTGGATCAGCTTCCTCCTCCGAATCACAACCTGTAAGTACTATTAATAATTGTTGCTTTTATGTGTGTGTGTGTGTGTGTGTGTGTGCGTGCGTGTGTGTGTGAGAGAGTGAGAGTTACGCTCAGCAGCTTCTAGGTCTCCGATGTCATTTTTTTTGTTTTTTGAAATATGTGAAATTATGTGAAGCGTATTGTAGTACTGCAGTGCATTATCAATATGTTTAAGCTTTGGGCTAACGCAAAATATAACTGACTGGGTCATCTGACCAATCACCGCCGATTAGCGTCACGCAAAGGAGGGGTTTGGACAAATGAGTCGTCAAACGAATCATTAGGGAGTCGGTGAGCAAATCAGGTAAAAATAAATGCATATTATAAGACAACAAAAGTGTTTTTTGTCATTGCATGCATGTAAAACTGTTGTTGGGGACTCCCAGAACATTATTAGGAACATTTTAAATGCCATAATAGGTACCCTTTAAACGCTAGTGTCGGTCGTTCGTGTATCCTGTTCCTGAGTCCTGTCTGTTTAATAAAGAGTGTGTGTGCTGCATTTGGATCTTCGCCTCTCTGCTTTAACCGCACCCACGTTACAGAAGAATTCACCGCGTCGTGATCCAGCAGCCATGCCTTACTGGAGTGCAGTCGACGTCCAGATTCTCCGTCTCCGTCAAGAGAATCGTGCCATCGAGGATTATGTCGCAGAATTCCTCGAGCTGGCGCACCTCGCGCAAATGGATACACAGTGCTTGAAGATCTTCTTCCGCGGGGGTTTATCGGAGCCACTCGGTTCTCAGATGCCCGAACCTGATCCGCACGGGTCTTTAGAGTGGTATGTCGACCTGGCCCTGTTGTGGAGCGGCTTTCCGTTTACCGTGGGCGTGGAGGAGAAGGTGCCGGCCCCGCCTCTGCGCCTCGCCCTGCCGGCCCCGCCTCTGCGCCTCGCCCTGCCGGCCCCGCCTCTGCACCTCGCCTTGCCTGCGCCCTTCAAGCTCCAGGAGGCCTTTCCTGAACCCGTGTACCACCCGGAGTTTCCTCCCGTGGATTTCCCCAAGTATTTTTTTGGAGGGGGCAGTAGGTACTCTGCGGGTGCCATGGAGGCGATGATGACATGGACCGCTCAGTCTACTCCGCCTTTGTCTCCGTCTGAGTGTGCTCCGCCCTGGTCCCCAGCCAAGTGTGCTCCGCCCTGGTCCCCAGCCAAGTGTGCTCCGCCCTGGTCCCCAGCCAAGTGTGCTCCGCCCTGGCCTTCGCCTAATCGTGCTCCGCCCTGGTTCCCAGTCAAGTGCGCTCCGCCCTGGCCTTCGCCTCGTCCTGCTCCGCCCTGGTCACCGGCCAAGTCTGATCCGCCCATGCTCCACGGCCCAGGCCCGCCTTACCCGTGTCCTGGTCCCGGTTCGCAGTGCGGGCCTGGCCCCCCGTCCCGCCCCAGGACCGCCCTCCTGAACTTTCTTTGCTGGTTTTGATGGGCGTCGGGAGCCGCCCATAGGGGGGGGGGGGGGGCTATGTTACGATGTAGTTTTGTGTCCTGTCATCTTTAGTGGTTCCCTGCTTCTTGTTATCTCCGCCCCCTTGTTATCCTGTTTGTCCCTGATTATTTAAGCCCTGTGTTTCTGCCCTGTCTTTGTGAGTTCTTGTTAAATGTTAAACGCTAGTGTCGGTCGTTCATGTCTCCTGTTCCTGAGTCCTGTCTGTTTAATAAAGAGTGTGTGTGCTGCATTTGGATCTTCGCCTCTCTGCTTCAACCGCACCCACGTTACAGTTATGAGTAATACGTTTCAAATTAATTTATTGGACGCAATGGAATTCATACTGGTAATATTATATTATATGTTCTTATAAATTTCATATAATGATATGTTCAAATGAAATGTCTCAATAATATTGATAAAAATATATATTTTCTTGCATCACACTGTTTTTTGCTGTAGTTCATAAAAAAATTCTAATAATTTCTCAATTTTTAATTATTAAAAAGGGAGCAAAGGAAGTAATAGCAGGGTAAAAACATGGTAACATTCAAAACGTTAAAACCTGTATGCATTCTCTCATTAATGAGAAGTTACTGATTATGGTTATAGTTGAAAAATATTAAGTTATGACTGTTATGTAGAATCAAGTAACTAAACTTCTTAAGGGGGAACAAATTAATTAAATTCCTTCTGATTCCTTTCTCTCATTATGTGCATATGCATAATTTTATTTCTCCTTCACTGTAAAAAAAAAGATTAATAAGTTATGACAACATATGTTTTTACATTACATTTTCAAATTTTTGTATAAGTAACACAAGATTCAAGTCTCATTCAAGTCAGTTTAATGTAGTTTAAGCTGAAATGAGATCCATGTTTTTTTAGTGTTAGAAACATTGAAGTTGAAACCTCAATAAAAAGCACTATTAAATCTCCTGAGCCACAAAAGAGCAATATCTGAGCAAGAGGAAAAAGACGAGCAAAACGAGGAATGAGTGTGGACTGGGAAAGAGAAGAGAGATGAGGGTGTAAGACACAGGGAAGATGGATGAAGAAATACAGTCAGCTGGACAGTAAAGTACAGATAATAACACTAACACACACTGTCTGTCGGAGATAAGAGAATGTGACAGCTGGAAACACTAAACATTCGCGCTACCTTCTTTTCTGATAGTTTCTTTGGAAATGTTTCTTCCTTCTGGCTGTGTTGGGTTGGTCCTGAGACTGAAGACAGATGAAGAACAGCAGCACAGCATGAACTCACGCCACATCAGCAAACTACTGTATCTCACGCAGAGCTTCGGCTTTCAGAGACACATTCCGCCACATGCACTCCATCATCCACGTCAGGCGCACACTAAACATGCATGCTATGCTCTCACTGCACAAATAGCAAGAGTATATGATAGTATGCTATTAACAAAGAAATCTGAGACTTAATTATGCATATGTACATTAACATAATAATGAAATTGAAACCTACATTGTTTGTTTGTGTAAATAGCATTCCTGGAAAGACCAGCTATATTTATATGCATGGAGTCAATATCAGCGCAGGGTTGGCTGTTTTGCTTTCCTCTTAATATTTCATGTTCATAACCACCTCAATCTCCCCTATCTGAACCAACCTATTAAACTACATTTGCTATTCAAATCAATTAAAGACAACAGAAACAAATGCTCTTCATTCATCAGCTAAATTTCATGGAGCTCGTTAATGTAATCAAAATGAATTATTGTTTAAGAAGCATTTTTCTACACGTTACCCATAAAATCAATGTGATGCACGTACTGTAATCGGCTTATTGCTTTGGATCACTATAGGATTGTCAAAAATAAGGGTAGATGATAATTGATTTATTATATTTTATAAAACGTATTAATATTCTATTTTGAGAATATTTTATTTTATTTGCCTTTTATTTTAAATATTTTGCGCTACTTTATTTCTATTCAAATGTTCCAGCAATAAAACACTTAATTGAATTGAAATAGAAAGAGAGAAAGAGATGTGCCGAGGAACAGAAAAAAAGTGTGTGTGTGTGTGTGTGCGTGTGCGTGTGTGTGTGTGGTGTGTGTGTGTGTGTGTGTGTGTGTGTGTGTGTGTGTGTGTGTGTGTGTCTGTGTGTGTGTGTGTGTGTGTGTGTGAGTGTGAGTGTGTGAGTGAGTGGTGAGTGAGTCAGAGAGAGAGAGAGAGAGAGAGAGAGAGAGAGAGGAGAGAGAGAGAGAGAGAGCGCAAGCATTCGGGAATGAGGTGAATTGCATCGTGATTTCATCCGAGCGCAGCTGTGAGACACGCTGGAATCCAAGCAGGCTATTTCTATTTGCAAACGTTTGTTTCCGAGTCTTTTCCTCTCCACATCATCCTCGTGCAATGTTTCAGTGTGTTCTGTGTCACTACATGAGTTGGATTTTAATACAGTGACTCCTCATGGAATCAGATGCCGGACAGGTCTGTTCTCCTGCTGGATTAAAGCATCCTTCAGTCAGTTCAGCAGCGCGGACAGCGACTGAGCTCTGAGGTGAGGCGACCAATGACAGCACTCATCCGTGTCCTCCACCTCTTCAAATCATTCACACAAAACGGCACTTTTAACTAGTACAGTAGTTTGTGGTTGGCATATCACCAAACTAAACTAAAAGTAAGAGTATAAGACAGTGGCTCTCAACTGGTTTTGTTTCAGGACTACATTGCACATCACGTTTTCTTAAACATGCAAAAATGTTGATTTTGTACATGCACAAGTAGCCAAAATACACACAGAGCAAAAAAATTGCATTAATACACACAAGTGACAGATGAATTTGCACCACTCTAAAAAATGCTGGGTTGTTTCAACCTATGCTAGAGTCAAATATGGACAAACCTAACCGTTTTTTTAACCCAACGGTTAGGTTTGTCCATATTTGACCTAACCATGAGTTGATAAAACCCAGCATTTTTTAAAGTGTAGTTCAATTGGCCAATTACAAAAGATAATGCATTTTTTTTAACTGTTCTAATTGTGCACAATTGATTATATGATAAGTTGCATTTTATTCGACTACTTTTCCCGTTCTGTCTGTGACCCATCAGAACCAGATGAGAGATGGTTGGTTTTACTCGTGTTTTGTGGTGTGTGTGTGTGGTCATTTCTGTCAGTAGACGCTGCAGTAGTTTGTTGCTGCCGGCTTCTTAAGTTTATTACACACACATACGCAGCGGCCCCGAAAGGCTCTCTGGGTACTTTATGATATTACGCAGCTCAACGTTTGATTTATGAATCCTCAGTCCTGTGGAAACCACTGATCCGGTGGTTCTCTTGGGAATGACCCAGTTCCTCAACCCGCCTTGTGAGTGCCTTTGAACACAATCTGTGATGGGTCTTGTTTCTCCCAAGGAGTACGAGATACAGAGACATTCACTTTATTTCAGCCGGCGATTATAATAAGCAGGATGACTGGAGAAGAGTTTTCTCTTGGCACAATCTCATCTACAGTGTCTAAAACAAAAGTATGTGCACTCTCTTCTTTTATTAATAGGTTTGGCTATTTCAGTGATTCCATTGAAATCAAATCTTGATGCTACACCATGCACAGACATTTTTTGCTTCAAATTGCATTGGAATAGTTTTGGGGAGATTGTTTTCTCTTTGGTTTCCCGACTCTGCTGGGGATGAACTTGACTGGGTTGCACAAACCTTTGAACTCCCCTGGGATGAACTGGAACCCAATAGATCCCTCAATAACAGTCTGATCTCACTGATGCTCTTGTTGAACATTTACTTCTGGGAAGGTTTTCCACATTGAAACGTTTTGTAGGAATTTACTTCCATTTAGACACAATAGCATCAATAGCTGGGCTTTAAAGGGATACTCCACTTTTTTTGGAAATAGGCTCATTTTACAACTCCCTCAGAGTTAAACAGTTGAGTTTTACCGTTTTTGAATCCATTCAGCCGATTTTCTGATATTTAGAATAATATCAGTAACTAGACAGTTTCTGGTCTCATTGACTTCCATAGTAGGAAAAAATATATACTATGGGAGTCAATGAGACCAGAAACTGTCTAGTTACTGATATTCTTCTAAATATCAGAAAATCGGCTGAATGGATTCAAAAACGGTAATACTCAACTGTTTAACTCTGGGGGAGTTGTAAAATGAGCCTATTTCCAAAAAAAGTGGAGTATCCCTTTAATCCATATATTTTCATGAAAATTTGAACATTCATCATAGTTTATGCACGTCTTATTGGATAAAAGTTAGCCAGTTTTAAATATAAAATTTATAGTAAGATTAAAGAAAGCGGAGATGTTCTGTGTAAACATACAGTAATTATGCATATGCACAAGAACTTAATCAAATTTTTTTTGAAATTTTGTTCTCTCAATAATACACAAATGCTGCTTTATTCGAAAATATTTTTTGTGATATTTAGATGGCTCCCAAAGGTTTACTTTGGTACCAGAGTCAGTAAATCATTTTCATATAGACCTCACTTTGGGTCACTGTCGTGCCGGATCAGACAAAGAGCCTTGAAAAATAGTTTCTACAAAGTTGAATGCACGCAATTCTCTAGCATGTCATTTGAATGGTGTAGTATTAAAGAGTTAGTTCATACACAAATCAAATCTCTGTCATTAATTGCTCTCCCTCATGTCGTCCCAAACCTGTACAACTTTCGTTCATCTTTGGAACACAAATGAAGATCTATATGCTGAAATCGGAGAGTTTTCTGTCCCTCCGTTGACAGCTACGCAACTACCACTTTGACTCTTCAAAAAGTTCATAAAGAGATCATAAAACGAATCCATATGAATTGAGAGGTTTAGTCCAAATTTTCCGAAGAGACTCGATCACTTTATATGATGAACAGATTTAATTTAGGCTTTTATTCACATATAAACATTCATCAACTCACACATCAGTTGTCTTAACCCTTGTTAACCCTTTATAATTTGTCCTCTCTGAATTTTTTTTCTTTTTTTTCTGAATTAACATGGAATTATTTTTATTTGGTAATTAATACGTTGTAAACTTCAAATAATCTTCAAAAACATATGTTGTCAAATGGTCTATATCTCATCTCAGTGGTTATAAGATTAGTGTTGATTTCAAATACCAAAATATAAATTGATCAATTCTATATTTCAAACTAAATTTACAATTTAACCACATAAATATATGCTATAGTTGTTGGAAGAGGAAACAAGTGAACACAATAAAATCATGTTAAATATATAATGAAGGTCGATTTTTTTTTTTTTTTTTTTTGTCCTCACAGAAATTAGAATAATCAAACCTATAATTTAGAGGGGGCTGTCCACATATTTTTGGAGAAGGAATCAAATCGTGTCCACAAGCATATGGTGTCCTATCACACATCGCATTATGAGATACTGACTTGACTCCAAGTAAGTTTAGTTGATCTATCATCTCAGCCGGCCTCCCTCAAAATGGAAGTGGAATAAACAGAGATTGTTGCTTTGTTTCGTAAGTATTAAAAAAATCATAATTTTACATTTATCTGGAATAGTGTAATAACGAGGCGACTGTTTTGCACATAAAAACAAAAGCAATTTTTCCCTGAGGATGAATTGCGCCTTTCCCCCAAATTCCCCAACTTCCCCAAAAGGAAATAAACTGTACAAATTGCCACATGAATGAACTGGTTCCAAGCCAGAATAGATGATTTTCCTGCAGCTTAGTTTAAATAGGTTTCGGTCTGAAGTGTGTGACAGATACATTCAGAATCTCTTTTATCAGCTTTATTGACATTGGCGAGTCCCACTGGTGGTTTATCTAGAGGCCAGTAATTGAATCGCTCTATTATGTGTTTGTTTATAAGCCGCTCTCAGAGGAAAAGGCTTTTGTATGTTCAGATATGACACCCTGTGATAATACTGCTTGAATGGCAATGAATTCATCTCTATATAATAGGCTAAGAAATCAAAAATGATTGATGTTGCACAATGATTCGAAAGGCACAGGTTGTGACCACAAATACTGACAAAATACAAACAGACAGTCCAGTTAGAAACTACATTGCATGTTGTTAATGCAACATATTTGTGCTGCTAATGCATCTAGTTTAAAAAGTGAGCAAAAGCCAAAAGATACATACTCATTTTATCTGATGGTACCAGACAGAAATGATCGCTAGTGCTGTTTTACAGCCATGGACCAAAAATGGGTCACACTATACCGGTCACAGGAGGGTTGTGACCCATTTCAGTGGCGGACATCAGGGGGAAAAAACTGTAGTGACTGGAAACAGAACCATAGTTAGAATAGTAATTAAACAATCTTTTAAAAAGGAAGAAAAACACATATATTAGTTGGTACGCCATGAGTCCAATCAAACTCTGGTCAAATTTCATAGATGTCAACATGTCCTGTAAGCACAGACTGACACACATATCCTCATCCTGAGGTAAATACCGGTTTAAAGTGCCCCGATTATGCGTTTTTGAATATTACCTTTCATGCAGTGTGTAATATGGCTGTATGTGAAGGTAAAAGGTCTGCAAAGTTTTAAAGATCAAAGTGCATGACCAATAATCTCCTAAAATAAAGAATCGATTCTGAACTGCTGAACGAGGTCGTCAATAATTCCAGTTTCACTTCCTGTTACATATTTGCATAATGGCAGCCTATGATCTTCTTCGGCTGCCCACAAACAGCGTACAAACACTGTAGTTGTAAGTGAGACTGGAAGAGTTTGGTTTGTGTGTCCACATGTCGAGAAGACGCTTTTTTTGCTGCAAATCCACTTTCCATAAAATTGATGTGGAAACACAGACGGCATCATTCGTATCACTGTGTATCAAGCGCTGAAAGTCAGATATGGTAATGGAGGTTTCGTTTCCAACAAGCGATGTAAGCAGTCGACCAATCAGAACAGACTGTGCCGTCTGGCCAATCAGAGCAAGGTAGACTCTCAGAAAGGAGGGATTTAGAGAGACCGAATCTTTGAATGAACCGGTTTCAGACTCTTTGAGAAACAAGAGGATGTGCAATGTTTATTATGGGAATATTAAAGTGTTTTTTGACCTTGGGTGCATGTAAACCTGTTTTAGGAGGCCGCTGAAACTAAATTTGGAAATAATATAATAGGTGTTATATAACACCTGTGGTGTTTTTCAAAAGAAACCAACAGTATCCGCATATCAGAAAATAAAGAAATAATGGTCAATGCCATTCAGTGTAATATTAATGAACGTAATGTTTGATTTTGTTTGTTAGATATTTTGAACGCTTGATTTTTTAAATTTGTATTCACTTTTAATGATTCTAGTACTGTGCTGGGTTCCCACTTATGGCCAGATTTACTAACAGCTTTCACCAGTGCAAACCCTCTTTTAGGGTAAAAAAAAACTACTGTCAGGATTTACACATTAGTGCTGAAAAGGGGATATTTTTGCAGCTGAGCTTATTGCATATGCATTTGTAGACGTTTCCTTTTTAAGCCGCAGTATTTATGGGAGGAGAGTATTAAAATGAATCATGCAAGGTGATTTACTAAGGTTTACGCTTGTCAATTTTCTGGTATTTGCGCCAATGTTTACCGCCCAAAAAGGGCATGTCTTAAATCAGACGCTAATTTGCGCTGCTCTTGGTAGATTGCGTTGGTCATTATAGAAATTATCTGTGTTCTTCAATTTGAACTTTCCACTCCCATCTGTGCTTTTTTTGAATTGCTCTCACGCTCCTGAAGCAAAACCAGTGGCTTACAGAAGCTGCAGTGGAATCAGTGGCTGGCTAATGCATGAGCAGAACGGTTCATAATGGATTCCAATCTGGCAACATCCTCGTGCTTGTCACGGCCTGGGGCGAGTCCAGCGCGAGGACGCTAATGGATCGGGCTCTTTTGATTATCCTGCTCAAACAAGCTGGAAATACTCTTCCCGTAGACCATCCGTGTGGAAACCAGGCTGACCAGGAGTCGGTATTGATAGCACAGATCTAAACAGCACAGGGATTCCTCGGGCTTGCATTTGCTTTCTGAAACGATGCGGTGGTGTTTGTTCAATCAGTGAGCATCCAGCTTCGGCAACACACCAAACTTAATTCAAAAGTGAAACTTTGACCTTGTTTGATGACATTCACAAGCACTAACAATGATGTATGTCATTAAAAAAAGAAGTCATGTTGTATGCCAACACATAGAAGGCATAGCATGACATTCAGAGAATAATCATCACAATATATCAATGCTACACTGAAAAATACCACAAGTTACTCCGTCAAATCCAGTCATGAGGGACATTACATTCTTAGACACAATGCAACATGTGATGATAAATGATGCGTTCAGTGTGTTCAATGAATTAAAATGATTAATGATCCCAATAAACACATCTTCTGCCAAGTAATATAGTTCATTAGTTTGACTGTATCTGTTTATGGTTGACACGCAATGCAGTGAATGAATGTGTGGTTATATTGAGTATTTCACAATATGAATTTAGAGTCAGATGAGAAAATTATGAGAAAATGAGATGAGAAAATTAAAACATAAATTAAAGCAAAATAAACCACAACAGGGAGAGCAGGAACCAAGATACAAAGCACACTCTAAAAAATGATGGGTTGTTTTAACCCAATTTTGGGTCAAATATGGACAGACTCAAACATTGGTTTAAAAATGTTATTAAAAAAAATTAACCCAATGGCTGGGTTTGTCCATATTTGACCCAAATTTGGGTTAAAACAACCAAGCATTTTTTAAGAGTGCAAATATGCCATTTGTAAGTCTACTTAACAAATAAATGAATAATAGGACATATTTTTAACTCCAATTAATATTTTTATTTTATTATGTGAGAACAAATAGAGTGTGGACTGAGTTATATGAAACAACCACTGTAATGTAGGTAGTGCTGCTCGATATTTATCAGAAAAAAATGAAATCCTCAATATTAATTATAATAACAGATTTTGGGAATAAATAAAACTAATTTCATGGGACCCTAAATTAAAAGGTAGCTTAACAAATTCATTCTCAATGTCTAACAAACATGTGGAATGAAATTAATATTATGTAGGAAATGTTTAACCTGAGAAAAGTACTGAAAATCACAGTAATGAAAATATCAGATCATATAATGTCTAAATCTGACTAAGGAATGAAGATTTTAAGATATTATGAACATCAACATCATGATTTTCTGTTGTGTATTGTTAAAAGCGGGATATAAATCAATCAGAATCAGGCATTCCCGTCAGTAAATCTACGATTCTTTGACTTTCTCTCGAGCTAAAGCTGTTATTCAGGTGAGAGCAGAGTTAGTAGAGCGTGCAGATCAGCATGTCATCACATCTGACATCTCTGCCAGCGTAGCAGGACGTCCTCCAGGGCCAGTGGCTCTTCTGCAGGCACAGACAGAGGACAGCAGAACCCCGCAGAGATGATGGCACCTGCTATCAGAGGGTTTCAGTCTGTGAGATGGTTCTACAGCGACCCAAATCTGCTTACGTGCATTTAAAGATTAGAAGCAGCCCTGCTGGAAGAGCATGATAACTGCTGCTCCAATCCTGCACCTGCACTAAACCTGCACTAAACCCGGCTCCCCGGTTACACACCAGAGGCTTTTCCAGGTCAAGGCAGCTGGACTCCTACATGAAGATGGCCTGAGCCGCTCAATTAGATTCATCTTCTTCCTCTCAACACACTAAAGTTTTGTTAGCACATACTGGACTTCTACAATACTTTGCATTGCATTTAACCTTAGAAGCCTCCAGAAGAACTGAAAGTAACTTTATAAACAAGCATTTACTAAGTGATTATTTACACTGCATCTTTAAGTAAAAGCACATAAATGCCTCATTCATTCAAGCAAAAAAAAAGTATACATTTACATGTAGATCTAAATGTTTTATACCAATAGTAGGGTTGTGCACCATTCAGAAATGAATTTGAATTAAGCCAGGAAACAGGAAGTGGAATTTGACTTTAAGTATAAATAAAATGAATAAAATGTATTGGGATTCAGACAGACAGACAGACAGACTGACAGACATACAGACAGACAGACAGATTTACTATCAACATAAAAATGTGACTAAAATCCTTTGATTTGATGCTAGTACTTAATAGACCATTACATTAAATGACGGACCAAGATCATAGAGACACACCTTACAACACTCTAACAACCACCCACGACACTCTAACATCCACCCACAACACCCTAACAACACTCTAACATCCACCCACAACACCCTAACAACCACCCACAACACTCTAACAACCATGCACAACACTCTAACATCAACCCACAACACTCTAACATCCACCCACAACACTAACAACCACCCACAACACCCTAACAACACTCTAACAACCACCCACAACACTCTAACAACCACCCACAACACCCTAACAACACTCTAACATCCACCCACAACACCCTAACAACCATGCACAACACTCTAACATCCACCCACAACACCCTAACAACACTCTAACATCAACCCACAACACTCTAACATCCACCCACAACACTCTAACAACCATGCACAACACTCTAACAACACTCTAACATCAACCCACAACACTCTAACATCCACCCACAACACTCTAACATCCACCCACAACACCCTAACAACACTCTAACATTCACCCACAACACTCTAACATCCACCCACAACACTCTAACAACACTCTAACATCCACCCACAACACCCTAACAACACTCTAACATCAACCCACAACACTCTAACATCCACCCACAACACTCTAACAACCATGCACAACACCCTAACAACACTCTAACATCAACCCACAACACTCTAACATCCACCCACAACACTCTAACATCCACCCACAACACCCTAACAACACTCTAACATTCACCCACAACACTCTAACATCCACCCACAACACTCTAACAACACTCTAACATCCACCCACAACACCCTAACAACCACCCACAACACTCTAACAACCACCCACAACACTCTAACTACCACCCACAACACCCTGACAACCATGCACAACACCTAACAACACTCTAACATCCACCCACAACACCCTAACAACACTCTAACATTCACCCACAACACTCTAACATCCACCCACAACACCCTAACAACACTCTAACATCCACCCACAACACCCTAACAACCACCCACAACACTCTAACAACCACCCACAACACTCTAACTACCACCCACAACACCCTGACAACCATGCACAACACCCTAACAACACTCTAACATCCACCCACAACACCCTAACAACCATGCACAACACCCTAACAACACTCTAACAACACTCTAACAACACTCTAACAACACTCTAAAAATGTGACAAAAATCGTTTGACTTCATGTTAGTACTTAGTTGACCATTACATTAAATGACGGACCAAGATCATAGAGACACCCTAACAACACTCTAACATCCACCCACAACACCCTAACAACCACCTACAACACTCTAACAACCACCCACAACACTCTAACATCCACCCACAACACCCTTAAAACACCATAATAACCACCCACAACACTCTTAACAACCACCCACAACACTCTAACATCCACCCACAACACTAACATCCACCCACAACACCCTAACAGCCACCCACAACACTCTAACATCCACCCACAGCACCCTAACAACCACCCACAACACCCTAACAACACTCTAACAACCACCCACAACACCCTAACAACCACGCACAACACCCTAACACTCTAACATCCACCAACAACACCCTAACAACCACGCACAACACCCTAACAACACTCTAACATCCACCCACAACACCCTAACAACCATGCACAACACCCTAACAACACTCTAACATCCACCCACAACACCCTAACAACACTCTAACATCCACCCTAACATCCACCCACAACACCCTAACAACCACCCACAACACCCTAACAACATTCTAACATCCACCAACAACACTAACATCCACCCACAACACCCTTACAACCACGCACAACACTCTAACAACACTCTAACATCCCCCACAACACCCTAACAACACTCTAAAATCCCACCACAAACACTCTAAAACCACCCACACAACACACTCTAACATCCACCCACAACACTAACAACACTCTAACATCCACCCACAACACCCTAACAAACACTCTAACAATCCACCCACAACACCCTAACAACCACCCACAACACTCTAACAACCACCAAACACCCTGACAACCAGCACAACACCCTAACAACACTCTAACATCCACCCACAACACCTAACAACACTCTAACAACCACCACAACACCCTAACAACCATGCACAACACCCTAACAACACTCTAAAAATGTGACTAAAATCCTTTGACTTGATGTTAGTACTTAGTTGACCATTACATTAAATGACGGACCAAGATCATAGAGACACCCTAACAACACCCTAACAACCACCCACAACACCCTAACAACCACCCACAACACTCTAACATCCACCCACAACACCCATACAACACCCTAATAACCACCCACAACACTCTTAACAACCACCCACAACACTCTAACATCCACCCACAACACTAACATCCACCCACAACACCCTAACAACCACACACAACACCCTAACAACACTCTAACATCCACCCACAACACCCTAACAACCACCCACAACACTTCTAACATCCACCCACAACACCCATACAACACCCTAAATAACCACCCACAACACTCTTAACAACCACCCACAACACTCTAACATCCACCCACAACACTAACACCACACACACCCAACACACCCACTAACAACCACCACACACACCCTAAACACACAACACCCACACAACACCCTAACAACACTCTAACATCCCCACACCACAACACCTAAACCACCAACACCACACAACCACCCTAACAACACTCTAACATCCACCCACCACACACCCTAACATAACACACTCAACAACCACCTAACACCACCTACAACACTAACATCCACAACACTAACACCACCCACAAACCCTAACATCTAACACCACCCACAACACCCTAACAACATCTAACATCCACCACAACACCAACACCCCACAAACCCTAACAACACTCTAACATCCACCCACAACACCCTAAACCAACACTCTAACACCACCCACAACACTCTAACAACCACCACAATACCCTAACAACACTCTAACATCCACCCACAACACCCTAACAACACTCTAACATCCACCCACAACACCCTAAAAAAACACAACACCCTAGCAACCACCCACAACACCCTAACAACACTAACATCCACCCACAACACCATAAAAAACACCCACAACACCATAACAACACTCTAACATCCACCAACAACACTAACATCCACCCACAACACCATAAAAAACACCCACAACACCCTAACAACACTCTAACATCCACCAACAACACTAACATCCACCCACAACACCCTAGCAACCACCCACAACACCCTAACAACACTCTAACATCCACCCACAACACCCTAAAAAAACACAACACCCTAGCAACCACCCACAACACCCTAACAACACTAACATCCACCCACAACACCATAAAAAACACCCACAACACCATAACAACACTCTAACATCCACCCACAACACCCTAAGATCCACCCACAACACCCTAACAACCCCTACAACACCCTAACATCCACCCACAACACCCTAACAACCCCCTACAACACCCTAACAACCCCCTACAACACCCTAACATCCACCCACAATGCCCTAACAATCCCCTACAACACTAACATCCACCCACAACACCCTAGAATCATGGCAGCAAGTTCTGCACAGGCAAACACCACTCACACTTTAGAAAAAGTAAAAGTATGGTTATATACAGAATATTTAGCATTTTAATTTGAGAACACTTGCAAAGAAGTTCAATAATCAGTCAGGAAACTACAAGGCAGAAAACAAGAATAAGTAAACAGGTCACATTAATTGAAGAAGCCGTAGCGGAGGAAGATAATAGTGCAGAATGAAATGGCATCAGTCCTGCTGCTGGCACCGAGATAATGCTGCTTTATAGGAAAGAACGGCTACATCTCCCCCACTGTATTGACCCGGTGCACGATCGGGGAGATGGATGCTCAGGCCCGGCAGGGAAAATATCACACTGAAATGACCCACACCAATAAGGCTGTTTTCTGCATCTATATGTGTGTAACGATTCTGCTTAATTACTCTGTGTGTGTGTGTGTGTGTGTGTGTGTGTGTGTGTGTGTGTGTGTGTGTGTGTGTGTGTGTGTGTGTGTGTGTGTGTGTGTGTGTGTGTGTGTGTGTGTGTGTGTGTGTGTGTGTGTGTGTGTGTGTGTGTGTGTGTGTGTGTGTGTGTGTGTGTGTGTGTGTGTGTGTGTGTGTGTGTTGTGGCCTGGAACAGCTGTGTGAAGGTTGGTTTGTGCTGTACCTTCTCTCTTTAAATACATTTTTCTTCATAAAACTGAAAACTGGAAAAGAAAACTGGATGCAAGCGTCTGTGATGAAGAAAAATGTATGTTTACAGGTGTTTTCTAAGTCAAGCATCACTACTACTGCTGCTTATATTTAGGGTCAATGATTTGAACAAACCGCTAATACTAAGCATTAAGATTTAGTGTGTAACATCTCCAGAAATCATTTGTGCTACAGACATGAATGATTCCTCAATGAAATGGCACATACCAGTTACACTATCCTGGCTTGAATATAGGCATCACAACATACAGTATAACAATAGATATTTATTTTGATATTTGCTAATACATAAATGTTATTTTTTTAATTCCTCACTTTAAGCTGAAGCATATAACATAACATTACACCTGGGAAAACTAATAGACATGACAGGGAACCACTGAACATGACAAGACACAAAACCACACTGTAACATAAGCACTGAGCAGTGTTGTTATTGTTAACTAAAACTAGCCAAATTGGTAAAAATGTTGCCTTGGAAACTAACTGAAACAAAAAAGTTGAAATCATGAATCACAAAAAATTTAACTTAAATAAAAATAAAATTAAAGCTAAACAGAAATAAATACAAATGACAGAAGCACATAATTATTAAACTTGAAATATTTTTTTAAAATAAAAACTGAAAATATAAAAATCTAATTTAAAGTATTATTAGTATTTATTAATACAATATAAAATACTATGAAAGTAAATACAATTAAAATAAATAAAAAATGATGTGATTAATAAGTCAGCAACATGTTCAATACTTTTCCTCATCAAAATATTTTAAGCATTTAATTTTTTTTTTAGTTAAATGAGATTCAACTCGTCACTTTCATATAACTTAAGGTGAAACGACTTGTACAGTCAATTTGATTATACTTAATTTCTGCATTATACTTCGTATACTTCATTATACAGGCAGCAGCTGAACTTAATTCTTTAAGCTAAAGTGTGTGTGTGTGTGGGGGGGGGGGGGTAACATAGCAACATATTTAACTTTTGCTCAGGAAAACACCACTGATATTTTCTTAAAACAATGTAAAGATCTACTTCTGCCTTTCATTCTGCAATTCTGCCCATTTTTCTCTTTCAGTTTCATTCGCTCTCAAATGAACCGCAAACCCATACTGACATAATGGCTTCTATTTAAATCAAACTGGCATCTGTGATCAATGGGAGGTCAAACGTCCACAAGTCTCTGATGAAGTCAGTGCAGCCATCTTACATTTCTGTGAGCTTTACATATACTGTACACAGAGTAAAACTCTCACATTAAAGCGGCACCACAAACTTATACAGCACAAATGACTGGGCTGTTTGGAATTGCATACTAGCATATTGCTCATACTATTTATGTATGTGGTCTACTGACTGTCCGTAGTAGAGTTTACAGCAGAGCTGAAACTGCTTATAATACTGAACCCTGCAATGAAATGTGCTTTTTCAATCCGATTAGACTGTCGATCAGGGTTGGGGAGTAACGGAATACATGTAACGGCGTTATGTAATCAGGATACAAAAATCCAGTAACTGTAATTCTATCCGCTGAAATTCCGCTGCTATTTTGTTTTTAAAGAAGAAAATGCCAACAACATGGTTGTACAGTGCAAACTGTGCCTTCCAGCAACGAAAACACTTTCTTTATCGAAGGACTCGACATCCAACCTAAGGGCCTGTTCACATATCGCGTCTTGCACGCTCAAGTTCGTTATTTCAAATGTAGGCGCGCGGTATGCACGCTCATAATGGAAGTGGCGTGCTCGTTTTTTTCCAGCGCGTATGCGCCGCATCGAGATAAAAACATCTCAACTTTTCAGAATGCCGCGAGTGCACCGTAGGTCACAGCATGTGATGCCTCCGGAGCGCAACCGCCCTAGCGCTTTGGAAAAAGCGTTTTTAGGCACTATATGTGAATGGCGCCTAAAGAAGCATTTGTATTCTCTATTTTCCTGTTGAAGAAACATTTCCATTGTCTAAAAATTCTTTATTATATTTGCTTGAAAAAAATTAATTTGTATTCTCTATTTTCCTGTTGACGAAACATTTCCATTTTATTTTTTCCTTATACATGTCAAGTTAAAATTAAATCAAAATAATCTGTAATACCATACTGTAGCATAAATATTTATTCAGGGCTGTGAAATTCTTAATAAATAAAAGTTGTTGTTTTTTAAAATAATGTGAAGTATAATTTTAAAGAATTGAAGTAATCCAAAAGTAATCAGTTACATTA
Organism: Chrosomus eos; assembly: GCA_036326025.1. Classification (NCBI taxonomy): domain Eukaryota; kingdom Metazoa; phylum Chordata; class Actinopteri; order Cypriniformes; family Leuciscidae; genus Chrosomus; species Chrosomus eos. The sequence goes on along the minus strand of CM070829.1, from coordinate 37,033,059 downwards.
CTTTCATATTGTGGTATACTTGGATTACGCTACTGAATACTTTTTTTAAAAGTAATTTGTAACTGTAATGGAATACATTTTTAAAGTAACCCTCCCAAGCCTACTGTCAATACACTATATATGTTGGTCGTGTTTTAAATGTATTGCCAAATCAGCTTCACAGGCATGGCAGATACAGAATCAACAACAATTTATTTATTTTTTTAAATAAAAAAAGGCAAACATTTTAATATAATTCAACTTTGTGTGTGTGTGTGTGTGTGTGTGTGTGTGTGTGTGTGTGTGTGTGTGTGTGTGTGTGTGTGTGTGTGTGTGTGTGTGTGTGTGTGTGTGTGTGTGTGGTGTGTGTGTGTGTGTGTGTGTGTGTGTGTGTGTGTGTGTGTGTGTGTGTGTGTGTGTGTGTGTGTGTGTGTGTGTGTGTGTGTGTGTGGCTAATTAACATAACAGGTGTCACACAAGTCACAGAGTGTCATACCATTCTGATTAAGTAAAATTGGATTAAAAAAATGTATTTTCACAAAGATGCAGTAATGTAATGGCACTCCCTGAACTGCGTGGTCATGTGATAGTGTAGTAGTATGCTGCTGTTTGAAATATTTATCATTGCATACTGTTACATGTGCACATGCACATTTACATTTATTCATTTGGCAGAAGCGTTTATCCTATGAGTTAGAAGCCCTGCATGCAGTTACCAACAATATTTACAATACAAAATGCCAATTTCCAATTGTAATCTAGAGCAATACGAGAGTTGGCACGTCAGATGACTCAAATCAACAGATTTTCTGAAAGCGCCACAGAGTCGGTTGTTTACATCTTCAGAAATAGTGATAGTTCTCTGCAGAGAAAGTGTTTTAGCATTGAAATATTACACACGGCATCTTTAATCTCCTGCTCTACACATCCAGTTACACACACGCAGGAAGTGGAAGAGTAGAGCTGATGGATTGGAGACCTTCGCTTCCTCATGGCACACAGTAATTAGTCGTGTGATGTGAAATCAATCAGCTCAAGTGGTGAGCCCAGCAGATACACCTCCTAAAAACACACACACACACACACACACACACACACACACACACACACACACACACACACACACACACACACACACACACTAATGCCTCGCTCACTACTGCCTACATAGACAGCTGCCTTCTGAGGGAGCATGTGACTGGAATGAACCCTCATAAACAACTGATTTGGAGCACTCAAAGGCGTTACATAACTCTGCATGTGTTATTTTACTATCACTGAGATACTATTATTTTTTTTTTTTTTTTATTCCCATTTTATTTGTTTTAGTATATCATGAAAATGAAGAATGCAGCGTTATCAACTGCTGAAATAAAGGGCCGTATCATACAGCCGGTGCAATGCGAGGCGCAAGTGTGTTTTGCTAGTTTCAGCCCGACGTAGTTTTCATTTTCACGTCCTGCACCACGTTGTTTAAATAGCATTTGCGCTCATCTGTTCTCCCATGAACTACTGGTCTGAAAACGAGGTTTGCTCAGGCCAAGCGGCAACCTTCCCGTCTCTCTCTTGAAACCAACACGGAAGTGAATTAAACGGAAATTCATCGGCTGGCTGCAAAAGTGAGTCCAATCTGCATCTCCCCCATGTTAAAATGCCCTACTTTACAGCAGAAAAAAAAACATGTTTAGAGCCTGGAGCAAAAAGTGGCTTTGGTCTATACAGCTAATTTTGCTCTTCGTGACAACTGTGAGGGGGGTGATTTTTTTTATAATTCATCCGTTTTAATTATATTATGCTTTACATTTCTGCATAATTAAGGGTATGTCCACTTTTGAGTGACAGGTGGATTCCCGCTGCTGTGGTCATTAGTCATCATTAGCCGTTTGTCTGTTGTCTGTTAGCCGTCACGTTACCTCAGCTAATTGTCTGACTGTAAAAATAAATTTATCCGGGAGTGACGCGCTGCTAAGATGGCGACGGTCGGCTACGCCCACTTTAGGATTCAAAAACGGTCTTCAGAAACCTACGGGTGACGTCACAGACACTACATCCATATTTTTTTACAGTCTATGGTTCAGGCGCATTGTAGGCACATTGTTATTTTGAGGCAAATGAAATAGACTGAGCCATTGACCAACTGAAACCTGGTCTAAAGTCAATGGTGCAATATTTTTTTGTTATTTAAAGATTTTTGTTCTGTAAAGAGCGTGTTAGAAATATGTGTCTACAGACGGGTCCACAACACGCTTACACTCTGCTTATTACACACACACACTCTGCTTATTACACACACAGTGCTTATTACACACACACACTCTGCTTATTACACACACAGGGACAAGCAGCACTACACAAACATGCCAAATATTAAAAATAAATGGATTCCAATGTAAAAGATTATTATTGTGTAGTCAAGTCAGGTCACCTTAATTTATATAGCGCTTTTTACAATACAGATTGTTCCAAAGCAGCTTTACAGTGATAACAGGAAAATAATGTTGTAATAATATTGTTAAATCTAAAAATAAATGTCCCCAACTAAGCAAGCCAAAAGCCAATGGCGACAAAGGCGAAGAAAGGTGCAAAAGGTGTACATAAAGATAAAGATCTAGTCCCGTAGATCATCGGTTCCCAACAGGGGTCTCGGCCCACTAGAGGGCCTCAGCGAGATCTTTGGGGCGTCGCGTCATATTTTTGTCACGGTGCTGCGTGGGGCAAATCCAAAGGAGTTCACAAAGTCACAGAGATCCAAGCAATAGAGGTTTATTCCGACAGATACAGGTATAGACGCGCACACACCAGGTAACACAAACAATACCGGACAACAGACAGAGAACTAGCAGGAACTAAATACACAGAGATAATTAACAAATGACTAACAGCTGTGATGAAGGTGATTGGTGTCCATGGTGACTGATCAGTGGCGGGAAACACAGACAGGGAAACACATGTGAGGAGTGAAACTGTGACATAACGCCCCCTCTCGGTAGGCGCGACCTCGCGCCGTAACAGAAGAATGGAGGAAGGGATGGAGGGGGTCTAGAAGGCGAGACGATGCCGCAGGCATGGAGCCAGGAGATGGCGAAAGGATGTTGAAGGGATGGCCAAGGGTAGGCAGAGGAAGCTGGAGGAGGTTCGGGCGGCGGACGGATGACAGGGAGGAGACAGAACAGAAGGGTCCAGGGTGGTGCAGATCGTGGTGAGAGCCAGTGAAGGGCCTTGGGTAGGGGCATGATGGAAGGTGCCCAGGCCACAGCCAGAGTGGTGCCCCACGGCGGCGTCGACGGAGGGAGGAGCCATGGAGGAATAGAGATGAGGGCCGCAATTGGGGTAACCGGAGGCGACGACGGCGAGGATCGAGCCCACCACGCAGCCAATGAGCCAAGGTAGTGGAGAGATGGTGAAGATCCTGGTGACCGCGACGGAGCCGCGGCGACGACCTCCCGAGAGTGAGGTGGGGATCCAGAGGTCTGAGGGCGAGTTGGAATGACCGAGGCCGGTGGTGGAGCCTGAGGTAGGGCGGAGCAAGCCGTAGCAGAAGGGGTGGAGAACCAGAGAGCAGCGGACGGTTCGCAAGTCCGCAGCGGAGGTGAAGCGCTGTCTGACCTCGGTGGAGCCGACGTGCCGAGGGAGTCCGGCGAGACCGAATGGCCGATGGTACACGCCGAGGTCCAGGGTGGAAGGAGCGCAGGTTCGGGAGCCAGGGCGACAGGTCGAAGCGGAGCGAAGTGCACCGAGGCTACAGGCGGAGCTACGGGCTCATCTTGCTCAAGAGAAGATGGCTCCCGACAGGTCTGAGGTGGTACCCCGCTACTGAGAGGCAGAGGTGGTACTGAGGGACTGAAGGGTGACAGAGATGACTGGGTGGTACAGATGGCTGGAGACTGGGGAAGAGACTGAAGTCCAATGCAGAAACCCAAAAAAAATATAGTGTTCGGGATGTTTTGGAGAGGTGGTGGGAGAGGGAGGTTGGGCGGGCTAACAAGACAGGCAGATGAATGACAGGATCGGGATTGACAGGTTTGGGTAACAGAACTGGGGCTAGACAAAACTCCTCTCCAAACTCAAAATCAAAAGGTGTTTTAGCCAGAGACGCACTCTCAGTAGCGGAGGGGTGGGCGGGGCTCACTTCCGAACCCTCGAAGTCCACCAGTACTCCGTCAGCGATGGATGGCTCGGCCGGCTCACAAACCTGATCAGGCGCACGTTGCTCGGGCTCCATGGCGATGTAATCCTCAGTCGCTCCTATCGCCGCGGTCTCCGTCGCGCTACCTGCGGTGGGCTCAGGTCGACAGTCCTCGCCGTCGGGATGGTTCTGGCTGGGCACTGGATGGGGAGTGGGGCTGGCGGAATCCTCAACGGTGAACGCAGATCCGCAGGAAGCCAGCACCCACTCCACATATGACGTGAAGCTCCCTCGAGGAACTTCCCCGGACAACTGTGCACGTGTGGCAGTGTTGAGTCCGACTTGCAGGAACGTGCACAGACAGTCGTCCGGGAAGGTGGTCTGATGGGCGAGATCCAAAAACACTTCCAAGTGTTCCTCGAGGGAGCGTTCTCCCTGCTCAAGGCACATGAGTCTTACTGCCGGGAAATCCATGGTGAATGCAGGGGTGAAAACGGAACAAAAACACTGAACACTAAAACAGGGGGAAAAAAAAGGAAAATACACAAACGCGTTCTTAGTTTGGTCCGGTATTCTGTCACGGTGCTGCGTGGGGCAAATCCAAAGGAGTTCACAAAGTCACAGAGATCCAAGCAATAGAGGTTTATTCCGACAGATACAGGTATAGACGCGCACACACCAGGTAACACAAACAATACCGGACAACAGACAGAGAACTAGCAGGAACTAAATACACAGAGATAATTAACAAATGACTAACAGCTGTGATGAAGGTGATTGGTGTCCATGGTGACTGATCAGTGGCGGGAAACACAGACAGGGAAACACATGTGAGGAGTGAAACTGTGACAATTTTGTGTTGAACAGTGAGCATTAAAGCAGCAGTCTGTAAATGTTTTGTGTTCAAAATTTACTAAATTTATATAATTAGCGAGTACATCATGAATCCATTTTCCAAACCCAGACACCAGTCATTTTGTAATAGCCTATATTAAATCTTTCTTTCCTACACACAATTGTGACTATGATATTTTTGTTATTGCATCTCAAATAGGGCCAATTAATAGGCTACTCCTAGGCTTATGTTTTTAAATTACAAATGGCCTACTGATGTTTATGATATAGTATTTTCAATAATTCCAACCATTTCTTTCGTCATTAAACTAGCAAAAGTGGATTCGGACATGTCCTAAGTGCACTTGCGTCGTGCGCTTTAGACCATGCGTTAAAATTATTGTTAAAATAGGGCCCAAAATGTTTAAGTTTTGTGATGTAGACGTAGAGTTACTCGCTCACAGCAGTGTGCCGTGAGTATTGGCAGTAGCAAGACAATAAACAGTAATAACAGATCTATTCCACAAGCCATTTTCATATCCATTACCATAACAAACCCTCAGAGAGTTGTCATGACAGAACTATGGTTACTGGTTAAAGAATAGTATTCAGACTGACAGTATTCCACACGCTACTGTAAGCTGCTGTGTTAGTGTATCAGGAGATTTAGAGACACACCTGTAGTTGTCGATCCCAAATTTGACTCTGAACTTAGCCATACTATCTGTCTGGCTTCTGCTGCTGCGGGTGGTGTGTGTGTGTGTGTGTGTGTGTGTGTGTGTGTGTGTGTGTGTGTGTGTGTGGTGCGTGCGTGCGTGCGTGCGTGCGTGCGTGCGTGCGTGCGTGCGTTCGTGGCGTGCGTGCGTGTGTGTGTGTGTGGTGGGGGAGTGGGGGTGACACACATACATACACACACACACTCATAAATACCACACCACACACAACACACACACACACAACACACACCTACAAATCACACACACACTCACACCACAAACACCTCACACTCACGAACACCACACATATAAGTAATGGTAACACACAGATATTTGTGTGTGTGTGTGTGTGGTGTGTGTGTGTGTGTGTGTGTGTGTGTGTGTGTGTGTGTGTGTGTGTGTGTGTGTGTGTGTGTGTGTGTGTGTGTGTGTGTGTGTGTTGTGTGTGTGTGTGTGGTGGTGTGTGTGCGTGTGCACATATCTTATCCTCAATTGTTATTGATTTTATCTTTCCAATTACTGAGTCCTCCGGCCGAAACGGGAAACAGTGGCAAGAGGTGAAGAGCAGGAGTTTTTCTGTGCTGAACGAACACAAGCACACAGAAACACCATGAGTTCAGCAGACAGGAGGGAATTCACAGAGAACAAACTGCACCTGCTCGAAGCATTCTTATTTGAATGGGGTTTTTGAAGCACCTGATTTAAATTTACCCCTAAATTTACCCCTAATGTACTGTGAAATTTCGTTTCTATCCATCCATCCATCTATAAAATTATGACATTACTATGAATACCTTACTATGTATTACATATGTAATGTAGGTGAAATGAGTAGCATGACAGCATATACAGTATTCAATAAACAAAAGCTGTAAAATGCCTAAATGTACATCATACAGACACTTTACTTTTAGAGCAATGTCAACATGATGGATGTAGCACTGTATTTCCAGATTGCATTGATAATAAATATGCATTCACTACTGTTCAAAGGTTTGAAGTCAGTAAGAGTTTTTTGGTAACACTATTTTACAGTGTCCTTGTTACATATGTTACATGTACTTACCATAGTAATAACAGTAAATAATGCACAATTACATGCAAGTAACCCTCAACCAAATCATAATCCTACCCTATAGTAAATACATGTGTTCATTAATATTACTCAGTACTTAACCCTCTGGGGTCTAAGGTGTTTTTGGGGTCCTTGAGATGTTTTGACATGTCCTGACATTTGTGCTTTTTTCAGTTGCTTATAAACATATTAATGGCACAGGTGTAATTACACTCTATTTAGCACAAACAGGGCTACCATAATATGTGAGCAACATGTATGTACATGTTTGTATTTTTGAGAGAATATTGTTTATGCATGGTTATTGAAAAAACTAAAAATGAAAGTTTCTGAAATAAGGCCACAAAACACATATTGATTATTTATTCACAAGACTTTGTATCACATAGCCTAGAATATTTGCTCCAAAACTATGTGAGAATCATCCTGACTACTCTGTATGATCAGAAATTATGGAGTAGTTTAAGTCTATTTTTCTGCTATGTGAAAAAAAATCTGCTAAAACGCACCAACGCGTTTGCCGACCCCAGAGGGTTAAATCTATAATTATACTGCAACAATGACACCTTCAAATAAAGTGTAACTGATTTTTTTGTGTGTAAAAAGTAATACTTTTAGGATGCATTAAGTTGATAAAAACTGACATTTATAATGTTACAAAATATTTATAAAATAAATGCTGTTCTTTTGAGCTTTCTCTTCATCAAAGAATCCTAAAATATGAAGCAGCACAACTGTTTTCAACATTGATAATAATCATAAATGTCTCATGAGCAGCAAATAATCATATTAGAATGATTTCTGAAGGATCATGTGACACTGAGGACTGGAGTAATGATGCTGAAAATTCAGCTTTGATCACAGGAATATTTAAATTTAAATTGCAATAATGTTCTATACTGTTTTTACAGTATTTTCAGTCAAATAAATGCAGCCTTGGTGAGCAGAAGAAACCCCGACACTACATTTCTGAACAGTATATACACAATTGTTAGTGTGTGTGTGTGTGTGGTGTGTGTGTGTGTGTGTGTGTGTGGTGTGTGTGTGTGTGTGTGTGTGTGTGTGTGTGTGTGTGTGTGTGTGTGTGTGTGTGTGTGTGTGTGTGTGTGTGTGTGTGTGTGTGTGTGTGTGTGTGTGTGTGTGTGTGTGTGTGTGTGTGTGTGTGTGTGTGTGTGTGTGTGTAGGGTGAAGTCGAGGTTATGCTGTCTGCTGTGCTTTCCGACTTTAACAATAGCGATAATCTTGACATGCAAATCCAGCAGACGAGGAAGCGATCGGATAACCCTCTGGGAATACGCCTTGAGACGCCCATATCCACAGCTCCTCTTTAAATAGATAAGAGTCTTTTATAATCCATAGCAACATATATGGATCTGTCCCCTTTATAATTCACTTCATGTGAAAAGGTCAACTATATTCACAGGGATTTATGAAAGCATTACGCGAGTCTCTCATAAGAACATTTGTTCGTGCTCAGGTCAGCTACTTTGCATTAACGGATTTCCTGTAAGAAACACTTTCACTGGCGCTTTATCGAGTCTTTCGCCATTTGTGCAATGATCTAAAATGAATGTCCTGTCAGCTGTGACCTCAGGGTCATTGTGATTGGTCAGAAACACATTCTCTCCTGTCACGGGCTTAATGAGGAAATGTTATTTGGGAAATAGATCAGGAAATGATTTGTTATCGTAGATTTAAGCAGAATAGCATGGAAACAAGAGCTAAGAAAGACGATTTGCTCTGATCACACACACACACACACACACACACACACACACACACACACACACACACACACACACACACACACACACACACACACACACACACACACACACACACACACACACACATGTTTGTTTTTGTGACTTATGAGGACATTCCATAGGCGTAATGGTTTTTATACTGGACAAACTATATATTCTATCCCCCTACACTGCCCTGTCCCTAAACCTACCCCTTACAGGAGACATGCTGGATTTTAACATTTTAAAAAAAACATTGTTTTTTATGTTTTTTAAGCTATTTGAAATATGAGGACGCATGCAATGTCCTCATATTTCACGTGTAAGTTGTAATACCAGTGTAATACCCATGTCATTATACACATTTGTGTCCTCATATATCACAAAAACAAGCACACACACACACACACACACACACACACACACACACACACACACACACACACACACACACACACACACACAGTATAGTAATAGGTATAGTATAATATTAGGTAGGTATCCCTTCAGAACTGCATGTCATGAACACAATATAACTAAAGACATACAACAAAAACACTAAAGATACCTAAAATGAAAAATAGTAAGATTTAAGTATCGTTCACTGAAAAAACCTTTAAATTATATTCATCATTCATTAATGTTACGTGTGTATCTTGATTGTGAGCAATCATTTCCAAGTTTAACTTTTACTATCCTTCTGAATTATTGGACTATCCTTTCAAAAGTCGCACGCATATTTGTTTTTTGTAAATCTGGATGAATTTTAACTACAGTAGTTTTAAGTCTGAATCCAGAGCTGTACATTTGAATGTATAAGCAGTTATTGTATCCTTACACATTTCTGTGCAGTTTTTGTTGTTGTACGCATATATAAAAATAACAATTGACAACAGATGGAGCACATAGTCACATACACAAGATGAACACACAAATGCACATCCATTTGTGCTTGAAAACACAATTGTGTTAGTCATCTGCCCATCTGAAGCTCAGCAGCTGTGTGTTCCTGTGGGATCAACTCACTGTGTGTGTGTGTGTGTGTGTGTGTGTGTGTGTGTGTGTGTGTGTGTGTGTGTGTGTGTGTGTGTGTGTGTGTGTGTGTGTGTGTTTTGTGTGTGTGTGTGTGTGTGTGTGTGTGTGTGTGTGTGTGTTCAGTTTTGAAGGTAAGCATGTGTTTTTATGCACCATTTCCCACTTGATAAACACCCAACACTAAATTCTCACATTTCATTGTCCTCCGAATACCAACAAAACATCAATACATAAACTATCCTCTCGCAGATCAATAGTTAGATTGAGTCTTAAACTTATGTTTCCTCTGTATAAATCAGTTTGAGGACTGTGTAATTGTTGCATGCACTACAAACATATCTGGAAAAAATTGAAATTGACTCTAAATGAAAATAAACACCAAGAATGCGCTGCGTTTTACCAGAAGCATTGCTGTTGGCATCCTTGTGTTTAGCATGTCTAAACTTGAAAGCAGCATGCATGAATGTAAAAGATAATTATGGCAGAAATAATATCAGGCCGTCGAGTTCAGATGGTGTTTGAGGATCGCGTCTCGAAGACGTCAAACCTTAGCTTTGTAATTTCATCAACACAGCAAGAAGACCGTGTGCAATAAACAGAAGCGCTTGTAATGCGCCGGGGTAATGTCACAACACGCTGGAGGGAATTAATTGTAGTCTTGCTAGTGCATGCACTGTCAGTGTCGTTTTAACACTCAATTCACTCAAGGAACTAATGCGAATCAGCTAATGATACAAACACGCCTACAAAATTAGTGTTCATCAAGGAGGTCTATAACACCTGGAGAGAGAGAGAGAGAGAGAGAGAGAGAGAGAGAGAGAGAGAGAGGAGAGAGAGAGAGAGAGAGAGAGAGAGAGAGAGAGAGAGAGAGAGAGAGAGAGAGAGAGAGGAGAGAGAGAGAGAGAGAGAGAGAGAGAGAGAGAGAGAGAGAGAGAGAGAGGAGAGAGAGAGAGAGAGAGAGAGAGAGAGAGAGATGATGCCAAACCCCACAAATACACAACATGCATGCTGCCATCTTTCCCTGTGTGATACAGGTGTGTATTAATAGGACAATATTACAGGTTCAGGAATGCTTTTAAAATTACAATTCAACTCAATGAATAAAGTGTCATTTACTTGCTTGAAATAATCAATCTACCATGCTACTCTATGTATGCAATATCCAGATCCAACTACTACAAATGTGACAAAAATAAAAGAGAACCAATATGATCTGTGATTTCCAATAACATTTAATCCTTAAAAATAGCACATTCTACACAAACATTTATGTTAATTGAGTTTTAACTACAGTAGCAACCCGGGAATAGATTTCCTAATTGAATTTGAATTTAAGCCCCAAAAGTGTCATTTTTAACAAGATAAACTCTGAATGTTGGCTTGAAAGCCTTGTAAAATGAATACATATTTAAAAAGTTTTGTTTTTAAAGTTTGAAGGTTTTCAGAAAGACAAAGGTTTGAGCACTTCATGTCCCCAAATGCATTGTGTTGAATTTCAAGTACAACTCCATATATTCCTGTCAGTCACATTCAACTTCCTGTGTTTGAATTAGATTCAAATTCACACTCAATTGTGAATCTCGCACAGCTCTGCATTTGACATTTGCTAATACAGTACATTCAATGATGAGCCTCATTTGCATATCATTTAAATATGCATGGAGCAATGCTATACTAGAGCTGGGTATTGCCTACCTGACAATGATCATTATTGCATCATGAATCAGAGTTACGAATGTGTGAAATCTCTTTTTCAATCTCTTTTGCACACAATGCGCATCTCTTATTAACACGGCCTGCTTATTCATCTGTGAGACGTGAGATTAATAAACACAAAAATAAATGCAACATTAGGAGAAAAGAATCACAATATGATATCGGCACAGTAGTGTTTAGTTAAGTTGGACTGCATAGTTCATGAAAAATATCCAGGGTAAAATATAGAGAGTAGATTGCATGGGGTGCAATTAATTTGTTAATAACAATTAATCACCTTGCTAGCTATGAGTGCAGATGGATGTGTGTCTGGTTAGATACGGGGAAATGATATCACTCTGAGCCGTGATACGCATGCTGGTAGTTTATCACGGTATGGCTGGAATCAATGACATTACATTGAAGTCTGCTGCGTAATTTATTATGGATTTCTGACTGAAATGGCCCGATTTAATCAAGGTGGCGAGTTAGCATGTGTATGTGCGCGCGCATTTGTCTCTGAAATGCTGAAGTGAGACGTGATGATGAACGATTTGTTGGTGTCGGTTCAATTGTGTGTAATTGGCCGAGTCTGTGACGAATTTACCAACGAGCTTTTCAGCTGATTGTTGGTGCATGCGTTTTTCTCATCACATTCATCTGCTCAACTCACCATCTCTAGAGATAAATATGACAAACTATAATCTTTAATTTGGACCATTATGTGTGTTTTGCAGGTATGAAATACCCGATGACCTAATAACGTTCAATATGCTGTAATCCACATTGCACTACGAAATAAATAATTAGCCAAATTCAAATTACTTCAAAATTTAATAAGAAAATGTCAAATAACAATTAATTTACTTACTAAATTAAGCATGCAACAAAATAAAGTCAACAAAAATTTTTTTGACAACATATCATTTCACTTTAGTTACGTTGATCAAGGAATGCTAAATAAGATCATGTGTAACCCTCTAGTGCTCTTGTCATTTTTGACTGAAATTTTTTTTTTTTTTTTTTTTTTTTTCATCAGAATGGTACGAACTTGGTAAAGGTTTTGGCACATGCTATGTGAACTAAAAAAGAAAATCATGGAGATGATTTGAAAACAAATAGTCATACTTGCACTCCTCGCGTCAAAAATTAGCATGAAAACAAAAATAATCTAGTGGAAACTTTTGGTACTGCACCCAAACAAAATCTTACAGATAGCTCATTTTTTGAGAAACATCCTCAAATTTGTAGCACTTGTTTAGATTTATGGCTTTGATTTTCTCCCAGCTTTAGAGTAAAATGTGTTTTGGAAAAAATATATATTATTTAAAAACTTACAATAGAGTTTTGTGCAAAATTGTGTGTTAAGTTCATTTTTTCAAATGTTTTTCACTTAATAGCAATAATCTGCCAAGTTTCGTCTTTAAAAAGAGACCAAATTTTTTATTTGTATGACTGTTTAAGTTGGAAATGTCATATTTCTATGCATAACTACTGCATAAATATAATTTAGTACCATAAAACCCCTAAAAATGCAAAATATTAAATAAATAAATAAACATTATTGAACTAAAATATAGTACATTCATTTCAGTAAAAAAATAAATAAAAAACAGCACCAGAAGTTTAATGCACATTTACTTTGATATGACTCATGGTCCTGTATATACAGTAGCCTATATGTGTGTATATCCATTTACAGTAAGGTGTCTTTCCCTGAATAATGCCTATTAAATGTGTTGCGGTACGGCATTAAATGTCATCTCACTGTGCCATAATAACCAACCCTCGTTTCATCTGCGGCTGATTATTATTATAAATACACAGGGAAAAAGTATTAACAACCATAATGATCTAATGGCTCAGTTAGTCAGTTCCTGGGGTAATGTACATAATTTATGATTCGCAGAAAGACATTTTTAATCTCCAGATCCATCTGTAGATTCAGAGATGAAAGCCGGAGAGACACGCTGTCTTCTTCCTGATCTTTACTGGCTAACGTCTTCATTTTATGAACGATTTACTTTCTTAAACGAACTGAAATAATTCACTCATTAAAATGTTCACATCGGATGTGGAATATTTAATACTGAGCAAGCACAACAGGGCTCTCACATTTCATGCACATCGCTACTGTTATATTATTTAAAAAATGTACTAGTAGAGTTTTAAAACAAACAAAGACAGAATGTGAGAAAAACGTGAGAAAATTTGAGAAGACAAACAAAGGATTTCAAGTGAAATATTTCGTGTATTGTTCATTAAAACATGCGACCAGATTTCAGGACTGCAGTTTCTATTGTTTTTCACATTGCAAGGACAAAAGAAAAAGAAAAGACCAATAACTTGCAATATGGTGCTTGATTCAACTAATGGGCTCAAAAATAGGGTTTTGTGATATTAATGCCACATTAAAAATAACACAAAGCTATTATGGATAAAATAGTGACAATTAGATGAAAAATATCAGAGGAGCATGACATAAAATGTTCAACAAAGTGTCGTCAAAAAGTATAATGGTTAAAGTAATTTTTGTAAAACAAATGTGGTCAGACTTGACTTAATTGAGGTGCAAAAGAAAATTGCTCTGGTAAATTGCTCATTCACAGCTCTGACGGTTCATTTAATTATTAATTTAGTCTCAGATGTTTCTCCTAAAAAAAGCAAACCATTGATACACAGTAAGAAATGTTTGAGTTCATATTGAGATCTCTAACTTTGGTATCTTCAATTTGAGATCTCTTCTGAAACTAGAAGAGATGTGAGTTTACTCTGGGGTATTTTTCTCATGAAAAACCTCTGGGATCTCACTGCTATCTAGTTTGTGTTTGTATCTGTTTGTGACACGGCTAAACGTTCTGGCGGCTGTTGGCAGATCTTCATGCTTTGCCATATGTGAGAACAGAGGAGATGTTGTATGTGTCACTCAAACTAATCAATAAAAGCTCATAATTGGACCGTGACAGACTCTCTGAGAACACTGATATTTCCTATGAGTTCTCTGAACCTTCCTAAGACACACAAACTATCTCTTCCCTCATGAAGATGTTCATTCTGTTGTGCTTTGGAGACATTCAAGTGTTGAATAGAGAAAAATGGTGCATTGTATATAATTAAAGAAGTAAAGCTTAAAATAACACCCTGGACCTGTAGAGGGCTTAACAGATTTACAAAACGATCTGTTCCCATTATCTTTCTCTAGGAGAATCACGGGCACGCTTGGGTCTGTTTTACCCCTTCTGGGATTTTTTTTGAAGACCAGCTTACATCTTTTAAAAGGGCATTTAGACTATACACTTGGCAAAACAACCTTATAGACGTATTGACTTGGAAAAGCTTAGGCCGAAAAGGAAGTACACTGTAAAGAGATTGCTGTAAATTTTACAGTAACTTACTGGCAGCTGGATGCCAGTAATTTACTGTAAAATGTTTTACAGTATTATTACTGTATTTTCACTTACAGTACACTGTACCTTTACTGTATTTTCAATTACAGTATCTTTACTGTATTTTCAATTACAGTATACTGTACCTTTACTGTATTTTCAATTACAGTATACTGTACCTTTACTGTATTTTCAATTACAGTATACTGTATCTTTACTGTATTTTCAATTACAGTATACTGTACCATTTACTGTATTTTGTCTGTTACCGTATTGTCATTTACAGTATTAGTATTGAGTTTTTTTTGTTTTTTTACATGTTTACCCCACCCCCAAAAATTACAACAACTCATGAACATTTGTCCTTAAAATATTATTTTTAATTGTTGAACATTTTGTTTTTAGAAGTACAAATTACAAATCTTGACCTCAATAGCTGAAAAAAAAAAAGGCAAAAATCACCAAAGTCCATAGAACTAATCTCCTGGGGACCATTTGTATCTGTAGCATGGCAAAAACGTGCGTACACGCACTGAAAACCAAAACAGGCCTTAAAATAATAAAATACCATAAAAGTCAGTTTGTGTTGTTACATTTCAGTAATTTTGCCAGTCAAAGTTGACAAGCTCTCTGATGAGAAACACTGAGGAGGTTCAGGCTGATGCTTTTTTGTGTGTGGATCTTTCCAGATTTCCATCTGCTCTGTGCCTTTAGTGTTTGGTGCCATCAGAGTTGATTCTGAGAATGAACCTGCAAGCACAAAGGGGAAAAAAATACATTAATTTTGAGATCGGTGTTGTCAGAATTTGCCCTAACTCTCAAACTTAATGATGCATGTACTTTTATGTTGATAAAGCAAAACATCTGATTCTGAATGCACCTACAGAGATGGTACATAATTACCTCATAATCTATTACATTCGAATCATTTAAGCTTCATTCTTTCACAATACATTCCTGTGTAGCTTCAACAGTAGAGAAAGATGCAAGAATGCTGAAACAATGAGTTTGATTTCCAGGGAATGGATAACTTAAAGGAGAACTCTGGTCAATTTTAACATTGGGCTCATTTTTTGTACATTTGGAGTGCTGTCAGTACAGAGAACAACGACAAAAATCAGTGTTTTCTACACCGTGTTATCCTTTTTTAAAATTCGCACCCTGTTGACTTAAATGGGGCAAGTTCTAAACCTGCTTTTAGCCTCTTAACATCCTTGATGTGTCATTACAAGTGCACAGCCATGTGAGTGGTGTTATTAAGAGTGACCACGGTCAATCTGACTGCAGTAGATGTGAAAGATATGAATAAAAATGATGTTTATTCAGCCAGCTCACATACCTGTGTTT
The DNA here is from genome assembly GCA_036326025.1 of Chrosomus eos. Lineage (NCBI taxonomy): Eukaryota > Metazoa > Chordata > Actinopteri > Cypriniformes > Leuciscidae > Chrosomus > Chrosomus eos. The sequence goes on along the minus strand of CM070829.1, from coordinate 37,017,121 downwards.
TCTTCCTGTTTTCGGTCGAAGTCGACAGTAGTCGAGTTCGCGCCGCGCGCGATCATTGGTAACTTGTAATGACACATCAAGGATGTTAAGAGGCTAAAAGCAGGTTTAGAACTTGCCCCGTTTAAGTCAACGGGGTGCGAATTTTAAAAAGAGGATAACACGGTGTAGGCAACAACACCGATTTTTGTCGTTGTTCTCTGTACTGACAGCACTCCAAATGTACAAAAAATGAGCTCAATGTTAAAATTGACCGGAGTTCTCCTTTAATAATAGGAACATGCCACCGTTTTTTGAAAAAGGTGGTTTTCACCGTCTCCCCTATATTTAGCAAACACATTTTTGTCTCAGTGCATGCATTGTCTTAGTCTGGCAGTGCCGCCGCTAGCTTAGCTTTGTATAATAAATGGAACCCTTTGTTGCCGGATAGCATGTTGGGAGTAAAAGTGATTAAAAAACTCAATTACTTTTTGTGGCCTGCGTATTGACCCTTTTACAGCCCACGTGATCAAATAGTTGCGCGCGCATTTTGGCAACGGAAGTGGTGTTGTATCCCACTGGCTCTAACGTGTTAGCAACTCCTAAAGTTTATCAAAACGGTTTCCCAGCATCAAAATGTCTGGTTGTTGCGTTTACGGTTGCACTAATCGATATTCCACCATGGGACTTAAGTTTTATAGGATTCCGACAGGATCACGGCCGTTTCAGAAGAACCGGCGGCGCCTGTGGCTGCAGGCGATTAAACGTGTTGATTGGAGCGAGGACATAATAAAAAAATGCTCGCGTCTGCAGCGCCCACTTTATATGGGCTGATTCTCGCCATACTTCTGTTGCCAATTTGCGCACGCATACGTTGCCACGTCATCAATGTGTACAAACAGTAAAAGGGTCTATTCACAACGAGTGCAAATAGCAATGCAGATTAAGACTAGGCGATTTCCTAGGCAGATGTTGACTTGGGACGGAGCACAGGCGAAGCACTGCTACTTGGTCACAGAGATATCACGCAACACCTGAAATCCCCCAACTTCCGTCAACATACCGGCATGAATATTAGCTGGCTATTTTTCCTACAGTAGACATAGTGAATGGCGATAAACATGGCTGATTTTGTGAGAGACGAAGAGGGTGACTTCTCAGACAGCCAAGATCCAGAACCATAACTCTACGAACCAGAGTTTTCAGAAGAGGGGCTGCGTGCTTTGGAAATAAGACAGACAAAAGGAGGAGGTTGCGATTGTTCAACAGCCTGAGGGCGTGAGGATGAGAGCCGACACTAACTGGTGGTGTGAGTGTGGGAATATGCCAGCCTATGCCGACTGAAATAGAGTATCTGTGCTGTGGCGAGTGGGACAAGGTACTGCCATCGATGACCAGGCTCAACGTGTCAGATCAAGATGAGGTGCCCGCAGTTGTGTCTCAGCTACCGAGGACTTCTCTGCATTGATCCATCCTATAGTCTTCGACTTTTTTTAGAACTCATCTTCTTTGTCTCTCACAAAATCCGCCATATTCATCGCCATTCACTATGTCTACTGTAGGAAAAATAGTTAACTAATATTCACACCAATATGTTGACGGAAGTTGGGGGATTTCAGGTGTTGCGTCATATCTCTGCGCCCAAGTAGCAGTGGTTCGCCTGTGATTCACCGCAATATAGTCCCAAGTCAATATCTGTCTAGGAAATCGCCTAGTCTTAAAGGGTTACTCCACCAGTTTTTCTTATTAAACTATGTTATTCCCTTAACTAAGACGAGTTGATACATACCTCTCTCGTCTCAGTGCGTGCAATATATCGCTCTGTATTGCCGCAAAACTATGTTAGCACTTAGCTTAGCCCATGCATTAAATATGGGCCTTAAAGAGAAGCGACCAAACACTTCCACGTTTTCCCTATTTAAACACAGTTACTTGAGTAAAATGGTAAATGGTAAATGGACTGCATTTATATAGCGCTTTCACAGACCCAATGGCCACCAAAGCGCTTTACAATTTGCCTCACATTCACCCATTCACTCTCTCATTCATACACCGACGGGCGACGGCAGCCATGCAAGGCGCCATCCAGCTCGTCGGGAGCAGTTGGGTTAGGTGTCTTGCTCATGGACACCTCGACACTTGGTCAGGTGGAACCGGGGATTGAACCACCAACCTTTCGGTTTGTAGACAACCTACATGAACCACTGAGCCACTGCCGCCCCTTGTATTGACGGAAATGAGAGGGAGTAGTGTAACTTGACCTGGGCTGGTGACACAAAATAAAACGTTGCGCTTTTCTAAGCGTTTAAAATTGATGACTATATTGTATGGCGGAATACCATAACAAGTGCTTTTGAGCACTTCGACTTGGCGCAATAATATCATCACTCGTGAAAAGTCCTCTTACCGGCTCCCGCTTCCTCTCCCCCTCCCTCTCATTTCCGTCAATACAACCAACGTGACATGCGCCGGTAGTAGTAGTTTGAGCGGAGTTGACGAAGTAACAGGTTGTTGGAAGCTAGTTTGTGTACAATCATGGTTAAAACGTGCATCGTAAAGGGTTGTGAAAATAAGGAGAATGTACATAGTGCTGTCATTTTTCACCGAATTCCAACACACCACATACAGCGGAGAGCTTGGTTAGCTGCTTTGAACAAGAATCCCAAAACACCATTGATGACTCTGAAGAAGTGGCGTGTTTGCTCTGAACATTTCACAAAAGAGGACTATACCTGCACAGGAACACGCCTAAAGGATGAGGCTACACCAACAATATTCAGATCACTTACACAAGAAAGAGGATCATCACCCAACGCTGTAAGTGTACTTTTGCATGGTATTTGGTTGTCCTGGAAGTGTCAGTAACTTTAGCTGAGTAACATATCTGTGAATGTGAAATCAGTGCGCTTCTGAGACAGGAAATAAAAAGTGACTGTTTTATTTAGATAAGGACTGAGCTCAGAAAGAAACATGTAGTATAAGCCTAAAACCGTATAACTCCTTAGTATAACGTTATAGTGGCAACATATCTGATTCTCTGTATCTTGAGACTGGCTGCAAGGTTGCATAGCACAGGTAGTAAAAGTCACGTTGGTTGTATTGACGGAAATGAGAGGGAGGGGGAGAGGAAGCGGGAGCCGGTAAGAGGACTTTTCACAAGTGATGATATTATTGCGCCAAGTCGAAGTGCTCAAAAGCACTTGCTATGGTATTCCGCCACACAATATAGTCATCAATTTTAAACGCTTAGAAAAGCGCAACGTTTTATTTTGTGTCACCAGCCCAGGTCAAGTTACACTACTCGAGTAATTGTGTTTAAATAGGGAAAACGTGGAAGTGTTTGGTCGCTTCTCTTTAAGGCCCATATTTAATGCATGGGCTAAGCTAAGTGCTAACACAGTTTTGCGGCAATACAGAGCGATATAGTGCACGCACTGAGACGAGAGAGGTATGTATCAACTCGTCTTAGTTAAGGGAATAACATAGTTTAATAAGAAAAACTGGTGGAGTATCCCTTTAAAGGAACACGCCTTTTTGGGACTTTAGCTTATTCACCGTATCCCCAGAGTTAGATAAGTCTATACATACCTTTTTCATCTCTGTGCGTGCCGTAACTGTCTGACGCACCCACCGCTAGCCTAGCTTAGCACAAATACTGGATGTAAACGGCTCCAGCTAGCATACTGCTCCCAATAAGTGACAAAATAACACCAGCCTTTTCCTATTTACATGTTGTGATTTGTATAGTCACAGAGTGTACAAATAATAAGGTCATATATGAGACACAGCCATATTTTAACCATATAAATACTGGGAACTATATTCTCAGAGGGCGAAGCACTGCTACTTCTGTGGAGTGATTTGCTCGCAGCACTTGAGAAGCCCTGTAGTGAGGAGCAGAGAGTTTGCTCAGAGCTGCGGTAATCACTCCACAGAAGTAGCAGTGCTTCGCCTTCTGAGAATATAGTTCCCAGTATTTATATGGTTAAAAGATGGCAGTGTCTCATATGACCTTATTATTTGTACACGCTGTGACTATACAAATCACAACATGTAAATAGGAAAATGTGGGTGTTATTTTGTCACTTATTGGGATTAGTATGCTAGCTGGAGCTATTTACATCCAGTCTTTGGTCTAAGCTACTGTAGGCTAGTGGTGGGTGTGTCAGAGAGTTACGGCACGCACGGAGATGAAAAAAGTTATGTATGTATCTCACTCTGGGGGATACGGTGAAAAAGCTCCCCAAAAGTTGGGAGCGGACATGCTATCCAGACATGCTATCCGGCGGCGCTGCCAAACGCGAATAGAGAGTAAAATTCTCGTCTACCACGTCTAGTTGGACGCTTGAACATTTAGAATCCAATCGCGTGTCCAAAGCTAAGTTGACACGCGTAAAAAGCAAGTGTTTGAAGTAGTGTTGCACGGTGTATCGATACTTCAAAAGTATCGCGATACTCGGAAATTAAAAACGTCACGATACCTAAATTTATTAGTATCGATACTTTTTTCTCCTCACGCACACAGCAAAGCTAGAAGCTGCAGCTCTCATGTGACAAACACTACAGCGAATTTTTGTCCCGCCAAAGTCTTATTTGATCGGTGAGTAATGTAACTTAGATGCGCGTGTGACGGCGCATGTTTAACTGAAGAGAGAGAGAGAGAGAGAGAGAGAGAGAGAGAGAGACCTGCATGGTCGCGCGCGCACGCACTATCTGCGGAGCCAGGCGAAAGTAAACAAGGCTTCCGTCTCAAAACTAAGCGCTGTCTTGCTCTCTCCCACATATTAATCAAAATAAATCGACACGATGGTATGGTCTGAAAACTAAATTTTCATGTGGAGCATTCGGAGATTTGTTTTCCTGAAATACCGCTGGTGTGAATTGTGCTAAAATCTGTTGCCTTAATGATCTTCTCTGAAAAGCGTTCCGCACATTCAGCTGATTTAAACCACACTTTAAATAAACGAAAACAAACCTATCCAGTGATGATGTTTTCTGTGATGACACAAATCTTGTGGGATGTCCTAAACTGCGGGGATAATCACACAACGCGCACACGTCCGATAATGACACGCCCAATTCGCGAACTAATGACTCATTTGAACCGATTCGTTTTAATGAATGGTTTAAACAACTGATCTGTCCAACACTGAACTCACGAGACATCTGAATCGGTTTATAACTAATTGGTAACACTTTACAATAAGGTTTCATTTATTACATAAATTACATAAAAATAAAGTTTGCTTACTCAAGTGTAAGCTTTAAAACAAATAAAACCACTTGTTAGCATGAGACTACTTTTTTCCACACACTGCTATCAGGAATCGATAAGAGAATCGTTAAAGAATCGGATCGATTAGCAGAATCTTCAGTGGCATGGATATTGATAAAATCTTATCAGTTCCTGTTAACTCTTATGTTGCTTATGATAACTGAGATAATGGTGCTAAATTTATTATTTTTTTTACCTTGAATGTTATTGCTCTAATTTATTTTTTATATTTTGTTCAAATGTTTAACATATCTGCTGTTCAAATGTTCATTTATTAGTGTGGTGTATGATTAGAATGTTGTCCCGGTTTTAAAATAAAGCACAGCAATGATATTTGAGAGTGTTTCTCCCTTTTCAGGAAAAGTATCGAAAAAGTATCGAAATCGCAATACTTGACTTGGTATCGGTATCGAAAAAATAATTTTGGTATCGTGACAACACTAGTTTGAAGCGAAATTGACGCGCGTCAGAGGAGAAATCCGCTTCTTGTGGGAGGGCAAGTGCTAGACGGTTGTCTGTTTGCAAGATGGCTGATGTTGATTGACCTCTAGAGGTGCATAATTGCGTCTTTACATTGACTTAACATTTAAATCACTCGCACCAGACGTTCTATTCGCGTTTGGTGTGAACGCACCTTAAGACAATGCATGTACTGAGACAAAAATACATTTGCCCACTTATCTAAATATAGAGGAGACAGTGAAAAAACCCTATTTCAAAAAACGGTAGGGTGTTCCTTTAAACTTAAATACAATGTAATTCCTTTGGATAAAAGTGTCTGCCAAATGCATGAATGTAAATGTAATGTAAAAAATATATATATTTTGGGTTACCTAATTCTGCATTTGACAAAATGGACAGTTAATGCTGAAGAAGAGTCTGTTAGCTGTAGTAACTGGATGATGATTCTTCATAGTCAGCATCCATGTTTTTGCTTAGAGAACAGACTCTCCTGAAACAGACAAAGTCACAGCAGCCTTTTAGTGTTATTATAGTTCACAGAAATAAAATACAATGACAAAACGTATTACTAACAACAACGACATGAGGGGTAAAGATGATGTAAGATATGATGTTGTATGGTGTTTATAGTTTTTTAAATAAATTAAACATTTAAAATATTAGTTAGCAAAATTTTGCTATATTGATAATGGTATATTGCTAACCCTTTCCTCCTCCTCCTCCTCAAACGTCAACCTGTTCTGTATATTAGTGGAGAGCGTCAGCAGTGATGTACAGTCCGGAGGGAATAGCTTCTGCAAATTCAAAATAAAGAACAGAAACTGATGAATGATTATTTAAAAGCACTTTAACTCTGCTGCCTGGTAAACCCGTTTTATCCCCTTCCGTTGGTTTCATCGGGAGTTACATTATATTATGTTTGCCTGCTAAACTAACGCATAATTCTGCTAATTTAGTTGATGTCATCTTACCCACCTGTAGATGTCATCACCATTAGGACGGCAATCACAAGAAAAGACTCCAAAACACACCTCCGACATTGCAGACATGATTCAGGCCACAAACTTGAAAATAAAACAAAAGATGTAATTAACAATGGTGTCGCTTTAACGGTTAGTTTACTTAAAAAATTAAAATGATATCCATTTACCATTTACTCAGCCTCAACTTGTTCATAACCTGTATTAATTTATTTCTTGTGCTGTGTACCTAAGAAGATATTTTAAAAAACATGAGTAACCAAACAAGTTTCTGGTCCCCATTGACATCCATAGTATTTTTATTTATTTATTATAGAAGTCAATGGGGACCAGCAAACTGTTCCATTACCAACATTCTTCAAAATATCTTCTTTTATGTTCAGAAGAAAGAACTTCATGCAGGTTTAGAACAACTTGTGGGCAAGTCAATTATGACAGAATTTCTTTTTGAGGTGCACTATTCCTTTTAACTTATTTTTTCACTTTAGCTCACTGTTAACGTTGTTACATCTCCCTAACTAGCTAAGTTGTGATAAATAGGGGACGGAAGTTCACGGAACATACATATGTTATTATTATTCTCTGTTTAAGTTTACTTCGGCTTATTTAAGTGAAGTTAACCTACCAGTTGATGTTATGACGGCAATGAAAAGGCTCCAACACACACCTCCATCGTTGCAGACTGCAGACATTATACAGATCACAAACCTGAAAATAAATCAAAGCATATACGTGAAAATCTTGTTTAAAAACCTCACTTAAACAAGGGTTTCGTCTATCTCACTTTACCTCAGTATTTCACCACGACACGTTAGTTCGTTGCGGTTAACGTTAGCCTAACCGACGACTCCGCCTAGCGAGCTTACGTTAAAGAGGAAGAGATATGTACAAACGTTATTGTTATCGTTTTAACTAAAGAATATTTCGGATAATATAGGTGAACTTATTAGCTTACTTACCAGTTAATATTATCACCGTGACGGAGATCCGGCCGACTGTCAGGGAAAAAAAAGGCACCAAAACCATTCCGACGAAAACAAAAAGACAAATCATGTTAATTTGCTGTTAACATAAATGAAAACATTTGCAAATGTTTGTTTTACATAAAATAGAAATAATATACTAACCTTTTTGGAGTTACCGGTAGGCTACATCTTTTGTCCACATTAACGGCCACTTCAACCAATACAGTCAAAAAAATTCAAAAGAAATCTCTCTTGCCATTGGTCAGTTTTACGCGGGCTAGTTCACTACTGTAAATTGATTTACAGTAGAGAAGAATTACAGTAGTGACCATATATTTTCCCATAATCCTTTGCGGTTTACAATAACATACTGTATAAACATTTTACAGTATCTTACAGTACATATTACAGTAAAATACTGTTCAAATTACAGAAATCAGTTACAGTGTATGGATAAAAAAATATGGATATTTTTCTTACAAAAACACATGGCTTTGCTTGAGAAGGCACTTATTAACCCCCTGGAGCCATATGGATCACTTTTTTGATGGATTGATGAGTAAATTATTAAGGGTGAGTAAATTATGTGATGATTTTGGGGTGAACTAACCTACGTATTGAAGCGTATTGCATTCACTTGAGGAAAATAAATCGACTTTGTTTTTCTGAATTAACGATTTAATTATCTCAGAATTGCGAGATAATTTTTCATGGAAAAAAAGTTTTTGCTCTGTTTTTCGGAATTAACGAGTCAATTATCTCAGAATTACGCGATCATTTTTCATGGAAAAAAGTTTTTGCTCTGTTTTTCTGAATTGGCGAGTTAATTATCTCAGAATTATGAGATACATTTTTCTTGAAAAAAAATTTCACTCATAATTTTGAGATAATTAAGTCATTAATTCAGAAAAACAGAGCGAAAACTTTTTTCCATGAAAAATTATCGCGTAATTCTGAGATAATTAACACGTAAATTCAGAAAAACAGAGCAAAAAAAATTTCTGTGAAAAATTATCTTATAATTCTGATATAATTAACTCGTTAATTCAGAAAAACAAAGTCGTTTTTTTTTCCTCAAGTGAATGCAATACGCTTCCGTACTAACCTTTTAAGACTGGAATTCAATACATGACTTTTATAATCTGAACAGATTTAAAACACTAGGCATCATACACGGTTACAGAGAAAAACTGGGTGTTGGCTGGGTAAAGCAGTTAGTACGAACTCTACAGATTACAGCGGCGCAGTCAGTTGTTTTATCTGTGCTGATAAGGCAAACATTAAAGTCCTCCTGTGGTGAAAATCAAGCTTTTAAATGTTGTTTTTTACACTACCATTCAAAAGTTTGGGGTCAATACGTTTTTTTTTTTTTTTTTTTAAGAAATTAATACTTTTCTTTAGAAAGGACACATTAAATTGATCAAAAGTGACAGTAAAGACATTTATAATAATGCAAAATATTTATTTTTTAATTAAATACTTTTCTCTTGAACTTTCAAAGAATCCTGCAAAAAATGAATCACGGTTTGCATAAAAATATGAAGCAGCAAAACTGTTTTCAACTGTGATAATAATCATAAATGTTTCTTGAGCATCAAATCATCATATTATAGTGATTTCTGAAGGATCATGTGACACTGAAGACTGGAGTAATGATGCTGAAAATTCAGCTTTGATCACAGGAATAAATTACACTTGACTATATATTCATATAGAAAACCAACACAGTCTCATCCCAAGAAGTCATATAACTGACGTCTTGGGACGTCTTTTGACCATACGTCAATATCCGCCTTTTTAGGGTACCCTTAAACGTCAGTTATATGACGATCCCGGGACGTCATACAACTGACGCTTTACCTTTAACGTCAGTTAGGTGACGGGGTAGGTTTAGGGGTAGGTTTAGGTCTGGGGTAGAGTTAGGATCCGATAACGTCATCTAACCGACGTTTAAGGGTACCCTAAAAAGGCGGATATTGACGTATGGTCAAAAGACGTCCCAAGACGTCAGTTATATGACTTCTTGGGATGAGACTGCGCTGAGAAAACAGCTGTTTTACATTCTAATAATATTTCACAATATTACTGGGTTTGTTTTGTATTTTTAAATCAAATAAATGCAGCCTTGGTGAGCAGTAGATACTTCTTTTAAAAACATTAAAAATCTTACCGACCCCAAACTTTTGAACGGTAGTGTATGTCTATGTGGTGTTTAATATGCTTTAAGACAAACCATGTGCAAATTCATAAATCAACATCATTGGAGTATTTTCTCTTTAAAACTGCAGTGAATCAAAGACAGTCTCAAAAACACAGTTTGAAATCGCTGGTGTTTCTGACGTCACAAACTACCTTGTAACCAATCAGGGCCCGGTTCCCCGATAACGCTCACTCTTAGCGCGCTAAGACGACTCGAAAGATATAACTTACCAAAGTTGTTTAAGTTCCTAAGTGTGTTCCCCGAAGTGTCCCTTAGGAAGCTTCTTAACACGCTCCTCTTACGTTCGACGTTACAGAGGCGGTGGCCCGAGTGAAGGTGCTGAATGAGTTTGCATCGATTGCTCAGGAATCGATTTTCCACTTCACGCGAAGGTGTATTATGGCGTTAAGAAAGACAACACGTTCTATGCAAATGAAACATTCCTCAAATTATTCCAGTAACATTTATTTTAACATAGTTTAAGTTATCAGTAAAATATATTCTTTAAATTATCAAATTGTGATATGTCAAAATGTTTGAGATGACCGATCAAAGCAGGATTTATGTTCACAGAAGCGCGAGCCGTGCGCGAATCCCAACGCGACGCTTCACGAGATAAGATGCAAGTGGCATAACTAAACAGCTGTTTTACGATATAAGTTTTAAATGACCGACATAAATAATCAGTTTGCAAAGACTGTATCAATCAAAGCTCAGCTTCGGGAAGGGGATATTTACAGGTAAAGATAAAGAGACTGAGAGAAGAAGAACGAGGGAAGGAGATGGAGATGAGAGAGGAGAGCAGGTAAAGCAATAGCCTATTGCATACTGTGCCCACAATGAGAATAACTTTATTGCAACGAATTCCTATTTAACACAGATATACATAGCCTAAGTTCTTTGACAATGACAGTGGAAAAATAATATGCCCCCGCCCCGAGCAAGATCACTTTTGGGACCTCTGTATTTATAAAACCCTGTGTACGGCTTTTGCACTGAATAGAAAATTTTATTTTTTAAAATACAATGAATTACAAGGCCGTACAGAAGAGTGCACAATTGCAGACTTATATAGTGAGGTTTTAATTACATTATTTTAATATAGACAGTCAGGAACTAAAGTGGGCCGGTCTAAGGCATGAAACTCCAGGGCTGAAAATGAGTCCCACTCCGGCCCTGAAACCTCTCACTCAAAGTGCAAACCTACACACCAAATCTACAAAACCATAAGCTATTTCTCAGCCTTTGACTCAGTTTTCAATTGCATAAAACACTTTTTCAAAACACTACATACAATTCTCTACCTAAAACACAAAAATCTAGCAGGAATTTACTTGCTTTCCTTTTCCAAACACAACCAATCGAAATGCTACACTTATTCACCAGGTCACGCACACACTCCTCATATGTGCAAACACTAATTGCTTTACTGATCACTAACCAATCACTGCTTTACTGTAGTATCAAGCTGGTCGCACACCGAACGCGCAGCTCAGCGCCACGCCACGCCACGTCTAGGACAACTCTCACCTGAAAATCTGATAACATCAGCAATTTTCTGATTTCTTTAAATAAATATAAAACTAAATGTATATTCCAGCACAGGGCTAAGTCCGTATATACATTACTACTATTTGAGACACATAAATGTAAATTTAATATATAACTATGTAAATGGCGCCGTGTGGCGCTGCAGGATTTTGAACACGGTCCAGAGCCGTTGCTGGGCGCCGCGGACAGACGCCGCCGGTGTGTGTACTCTCATAGAGAATAATGTGTTCAAATTTAAAAGACCTGGCGCTGCGTGGCGCGGCGCCGAGCTGCGCGTCCGGTGTGCGACCCCCTTAAGCCTATACAGTTTTTTCCCCTTTGCTTGAACACTATAGACCCATGCTTAGACTAAAGTAACACAACTTGAAGCTTTTGTTTCCATACCTCAAACACATGTACCCATACCTTAAACAAAAGCGCTGCTTTGCACTCTAGTTGCAATTCTGCAACACACTTACTGCTTTATGCAACACACTTGGTCCTGCATAATACACTCTATTTCATACATAAGACACTTTGTTCAAAAATGAAATCTCAGAGTGCCATTTGGAAAACACATGTATCCAAAATACAAAACACATCGGGTAATTGCAACCACTTAAATACACAACTGAAGGCACTTACTTGCAAAATTGAACACCAATCAGCCAAAGCCCTCAGTTTAGCCATTTCAAGAACTTTGCAAGCATGGATGGAGGGAGAGGAGGAGGAAGAGGAGGAGGAGGAAGAGGAGGAGGAGGACAAGGTCAAGGTCGAAGAGGCCATGCACGGACCCCTATTTCTGATGATATAAGAGCAACTTTGGTGGACCATGTCATCACCCATGGCCTGACTATGAGGGAAGCTGGGCAGAGAGTCCACCCACATCTAAGCCGCTTCACAGTGGCATCTGTAATATAAGAACATTCCGACTGGAAAACAGGTATGTCTTCACCTCTCTACCTTCTACTCTACTCAGATGGTATTTACAGCACTGTACTACAGTATATCACATTACCACATCACGTGTACAGGGTATTGCAGGGTGCTAATGCTCCTTTTGTAGCCAAAGTGGTAGTTTTTGTGAAACATACCATGGCATGATTACTTACAGTATATTGAGATGTTTCAGTACATACAGTGGACGATACAGTATATACAGTGAAGTAATGTAAGAAAAAGAAGCAAACCGATGACAATTTGTGGTTGTATTTCTCTAGAATGACTAGAAGACCTTGATGGTTTTGACATGCAAGGGGATATTTTCCCCGGTGCCTAGCGGGAGAAGACATGTCGATGAGGTCCTGTGGCCAGACCCCAACAGATGGCGGGATCCATGAGCCCACGTATGCACAATTGCCATGATTTTCTGTGTTTACAGTATAGTGTTTTTTCTATTATAATATATATATTTTTTTGCTTTATCTGAATTCATGTTACTGCAATGTACAGTGCTGCAATGTACAATATTGAGTAGGCATATTTGCTTTTTTGGTTGTTTGAAAATGTGCCTCCTGAAAATATGCCTTCTGAATAAACAGTGAAAATCAAAGACTGCAGTGTTTTATATAAAGTAGACTAGTGTGTTCCCCCTGATCTGAAAGTGTATGCATATGATGCAAGTATGTGTCATTTTGACATCAGAGTTATATTTTGACAAAGGAATGTTAGGTTTTGATAGCAGAGTTTAGGGTTTGATGTAGAGTTTCAATTTGACACAGATGTGAATGGTATATTTCCCAGTGTTGTGTCATGTTTAGTTGTGTGTAGAGTTTTGGCACAATGAGCGACGTTTTGCAAAATGTGTTCAAGCAACGGGCAAAAACTGTAATAGGTCAAAGGTCAGATTACCTGTTTTGAACAATGGATGCCAACACAGAGACCCCCCACACTCAATTGTGTTCTTTACTGTATTCTAAAGAATATACTTTTGGTTTACATGTGTTTATGGTTTTGTTGTATGCTACTGTATACAATAGTAATGTTGGCCTAATAAATATTTTCTGTTTCTACATTGCATTGGTGATTACAGTGTACTTGTTCCCCCTCTCAGAAGATTACTTTCACTGTAAAACATTGTATTGAAATGTAGATAAGTGTAAGAATGACCAAAGAGCTTTAGAAAAACAATGTTTAAAAGGTATATCCAAAAATGCACTATTATGAAATAAATGTTTGCCATTTGATGCAAATGCTTCATTCTGACATGTGTTTATGACATTTTTGAAGGAGATGTGAGGCATTTTGCATTTTGTGTGTGAAGTTTTGGGAATTGTGTGTAGAGTTTTGAAAAAAATGTGACATAGTTGGTCAGTTACTAGACACTACCATGCTTACCCATTTATAGATCTTAGCCATTTAGAGACAAATTGTTTGCCAGATTTTAATTAGCCTATCAAAAGTGATTGCCAATTTAAACGCTTTAATGACATTACGAAATAGCCTCGGCTAATTACCACCATATTAGTTCTGATACCAAATAAATAGGCCTGTATCCATTGCGAACCTATTTTATTATTAGTCTTAAAATGTCCATAAAATATAAAATCATTGTTGAGACACAAAATTGTCAACATACTATAGTTTGACTTAGTTTGACTATAGTACTGCGCTGCGCTGATGTCTAAAGACTGCTGCACAGTGACGGCGACTAGCGTCTCGAGCTCAAACAACGTTAAGAGAGAGCTTACAAATGGTCCAGACCAACCTTACAAAAGTGTGACTTACAGAAGATATACTTAGCGTACGAACGTTTCGGGAATCGTGCCATAAGGTTAAGAGAGAGGTTAAGGAATAGGTTAAGAAATACTTAGCGATAAGAACGTTTTGGGGAACCGGGCCCAGATCAACGTGTGATCGTCAACCATGTGGATCTCTGAGTGAGTGAGTGAGTGGAGGCATGGCTCATTTGCATATTCACAACCGCATATACTTAATGAGGCAAGGGTGTAGAGTTACAATCAAGCTATTGTAAGGCATGAAAAAAACATTTCAAGGATTTATTTGTCACTTTGGTGATCAGTGATGAGTTTTAAGGGATAAAATGATTGACTACAGGGGGACTTTTAAGGCTAATTTATTACAAATACAATAGCAATTCAAATGTATTAACAGATTAAAGGTTGTATTTTATTGCAACATGGCAGATACGCACTATCAAGTCTTCCCCTTTTCTAATTTTCTCAAAAAAACATAAAATAACACTTATTTTTAATACATTTTAACATTTATTCTCACTTAATTCAACCATATTCAAAGCATGCTGGGAACTAACAAGCACCGCCCAGTTGCAGTTAATGCAACACAAATCAATCATGTAATCCAACACAAACTGATTAAGTAAACTTAAATTTTACATATATGTAAGCAAATTGAACACAATCAAATTAAGTTAGGGCAAAATGGCTTGGCGTCGCACTATACTGCCACCCTCTGGATGTAAGAATTTTTTACTTAACATAAATGGTTTTGTGTTTAGACAACGCGTTAGGATTTTGTACTTTGGATTTTGTAATTGTTTTTGGATTTTGGATTTCGTAATTGTGTGGACCTTAATAGAAAAAAACATTTCAAGTCAAAAAACACAATTATTATAAGTAAGCTATATAAATATATTATGTAAAGTGTACAATCTTCCTAGTTCATTTTTTTTGAGTGTAGAGGACAGCTTCGGTTTCAGTACTAACGCGTCCGATAAGTTTTCTAAAATCGGCTCAAAATATCAAACATGTTTTGATATCCTCCAACAGGATAGAATCATAATCTAAAGCTAAAGAATTAAAGTCTGTGCTCATCATAAACTACACGATTCAACTCCGACTGGAACAGATACACAGCAACTACTGTTGACTCTTCCAGACTGCAAATCAGGACCAAACTCGTGTAGTTCACAACACAACACCATCCAGTGCAGCATCTCTGCACAGGCAAAGAAAAAGTACAAATATAGTTATTCTTCTTGATCTCTGAGGGCTTGTTGTGAGCACACAGCTCTGGGTCTATTTTTAATGTGCTTGTTTTTGTTTGTATATTTCTCTCTTATGTTTTTAGTTATAGCCAGTGTAGTGATCACTATGCGTCTCATGTGATTGTTCTGGAAAGATCGGGAACTTCTCTCTCTCTGTCTTCTGTTTCTGACGGATTGATACGGAAAGATCTTTCTGCGTTTTGTCTCGGAGGATGATGATGTCTTTCTGTGATGTTGTGCAGATTGTATTAACACTCAAATCAGTCACCATCACAAACATTACAATCAGATTTAATAAAACAACAATGCATGTTCCTTTTGATATTAGCTACGATCCATCAGTGCATGTAGTTTATGTTATTATTTTTGTTGTGCTGGGCAACGATTAATCGCAATTAATCGTATCCAAAATAAAAGTTTGTGTTTACATAATATATGTTATTTTGTATATATAAATGCACACAAATGCATGTGTATATATATTTAAAAAATATTTTCATGTATATACTATTTATTTATATTTATTATATTATATATATATATATATATATATATATATATATATATATTATATATATATATATATATATACATAATTTATATTTTATATAAATATAGTATATATAAATAAAAAACATTCTTAAATATATATATGCATGTGTGTGTGTATTTATATATACAAAATAATTATACACAGTATACATACATATATTATGTAAACACAAAATTTTATTTTGGATCTGATTAATCATTACCCAGCACTATTTTTTTATATTTATTTAATATATTATATTAATAACTTAAAATAATTTTATATCAATTATCTATATAAAAAAAAAACATCACAATACCAAAAAATAATCTTTAATGGTCATAAAATATTTAATGGGCCTTAATTTTATAGTCAACAACTTGTATAATTTGCGTATATAATATATATAATATATATATATATATATATATATATATATATATATATATATATATATATATATATATATATAATATATATATATATGGTTATGAACATTTCGATACTTTTTTGGTATTGTGACATTAAAAATATATATTTAAAAATAATATGTGTGTGTGTGCGCGTGTGTGCGTGCGTGCATATATATTGCCATTTAATATTGCTTTCTAATATTTCTTCTATTATCAAAATTTGTATTAATGAGTGTTTATATCATGATGGTATTTGGCCTTTATGGTGATTTTCTCCCAGATTATTCTGTTTTACTAGTTAATACACCACATCACAATAACTCTATGACAAGACAAACCATAATGTTGACATGTTGAAGGTGTCTGTCTATACAATCAACTTTCAGTTCCATGCATTTTTTTCTCTCTCATATAAAGGTTCCCAATAGCACTTATTCCCCTCATTATGCCTTTGATTTTCAAAGAAAAGAGAAATCTGCATTTCTTGAATGATATGTCAGCTGTCACAGATTCAGCCGCACTGACTCATCCAGCGCTGAACGCTTGTGTCATTTGACAGGCAGCGATGTGCGTTGATCGGGAAAGGGCTTTGCCTGCACAAATGCAAATGAGTGTGTAATTAATGACTGACGCCTTGGATAATTATCAAAAACAAAGATGGCGTGTGAGGCATTTAATGAAGCAGCAGAACGGTAAAAGGCCTGAGTGAAAAACCCCGAAAAGATGAACTCGCACGTTAATAGAAAATATGCCTACTTGATTTTTGTTTTCTAAAAGGGTGATTCTCACAAAACCTGTCAAGAATGTGTCTGGGTCAACCCCAAATAATTATATATATATATATATATATATATATATATATATATATATATATATATATATATATATATTATATATATATATATATATATATATATATATTATATATATTATATATATTACACATACACTCACCTAAAGGATTATTAGGAACACCATACTAATACTGTGTTTGACCCCTTTCGCCTTCAGAACTGCCTTAATTCTACGTGGCATTGATTCAACAAGGTGCTGAAAGCATTCTTTAGAAATGTTGGCCCATATTGATAGGATAGCATCTTGCAGTTGATGGAGATTTGTGGGATGCACATCCAGGGCACGAAGCTCCCGTTCCACCACATCCCAAAGATGCTCTATTGGGTTGAGATCTGGTGACTGTGCCATTTTAGTACAGTGAACTCATTGTCATGTTCAAGAAGCCATTTGAAATGATTTGAGCTTTGTGACATGGTGCATTATCCTGCTGGAAGTAGCCATCAGAGGATGGGTACATGGTGGCCATAAAGGGATGGACATGGTCAGAAACAATGCTCAGGTAGGCCGTGGCATTTAAACGATGCCCAATCGGCACTAAGGGGCCTAAAGTGTGCCAAGAAAACATCCCCCACACCATTACACCACCACCACCAGCCTACACAGTGATAACAAGGCATGATGGATCCATGTTCACATTCTGTTTACGCCAAATTCTGACTCAACCATCTGAATGTCTCAACAGAAATCGAGACTCATCAAACCAGGCAACATTTTTCCAGTCTTCAACTGTCCAATTTTGGTGAGCTATTGCAAATTGTAGCCTCTTTTTCCTATTTGTAGTGGAGATGAGTGGTACCCGGTGGGGTCTTCTGCTGTTGTAGCCCATCCGCCTCAAGGTTGTGTGTGTTGTGGCTTCACAAATGCTTTGCTGCATACCTGGGTTGTAACGAGTGGTTATTTCAGTCAAAGTTGCTCTTCTATCAGCTTGAATCAGTCGGCCCATTCTCCTCTGACCTCTAGCATCAACAAGGCATTTTCACCCACAGGACTGCCGCATACTGGATGTTTTTCCCTTTTCACACCATTCTTTGTAAACCCTAGAAATGGTTGTGCGTGAAAATCCCAGTAACTGAGCAGATTGTGAAATACTTAGACTAGAGCCCTGCACGGGCCTCAAATCTAGGCCCTAGCCCGGCCCGTGTCCGACAGCTCATCAGAATGATCAGCCCGAGTCCGACCCGAGCCCGTTTATAAAAAAAAAAAAAAAAGGATAATACACAGCCTGCCCTATGTTGCAGTCAGTAAACCAGATATGTTTCGTTTTCAAAGGCAAAGTATTTACCGGTAAGTTTATTTTCATTTCTTTATAAAGTTAATTAAGAAAAAAATTGTTTTTTATTTTTATGACGACCAAGTAGCCGACAGCGAGTTAAACATGTTTGATCCATTGATTTATAGCCTCTCAAATCAACACTTTACTTGGCTACAATAAAATCCATAGATATAAAACAACTTAAGCATATCACACAGACAGTTAACGTTAGTTTAAACGTTTGTTTAAACGTTTTTTGTCATTTTTGAAAAGCTGAGGCAAACTGCTCTGCTGCTCAGAGCAACAGCGCTCGCAAACTAAATGAGTTTATACAATAGGCTACAATACAGAGAACGCAATCTAAAAAAATCAACATAAATTACATTAAAAACAACCATGCAGGTTATCTTACCTCAAAAATCAAGTCTTCACTACAGAACATGGCCATTCTTATTTCCACCTTACATCCTTGTTTCCAACAGACTCATGAAAATGAAGTCAAACAAAAAACAGCCTCCAAACATGGCTAAGAACAGTCTCAGAGCATCGTGAAGAAAAAGCACAGCATCCACAGTGGAAGGTTGAAACCTGAAACCGGGAAACCTGTGCGCGTGCGTGTGTGTGTGTGTGTGTGTGCGTGAGCGTGAGCGTGAGCAGACTGTCATATCAGTCATATGTCAGTGTGATAGGTTATAAAACGTCTTTCTATGTTTGCGTTTAATCGTCATCTTCTCATATTTATTTTAATTAATGTCTAAAATATGCTATAAAAAAGATAAGCCTAAAACCCGGCCCGGCCCGGCCCGCGTGTGAACTATGACGTGAAAATTGGCCCGAAGCCCGGCCCTAGGAGCGTAAATAAGTCGGGGCCCGTCGAGCTCGGGCTGAAATGCAGGCCTCTAACTCAGACCGGCCCGTCTGGCACCAACAACCATGCCACGCTCAAAATTGTTTCCCATTCTGACATTCAGTTTGGAGTTCAGGAGATTGTCTTGACCAGGACCACACCCCTAAATGCATTGAAGCAACTGCCATGTGATTGGTTGATTAGATAATTGCATTAATGAGAAATTGAACAGGTATTCCTAATAATCCTTTAGGTGAGTGTATATCTATATAGTTACCCATAGTATTCCTGTTTTTACCAACTTTTCTATAAATGTATGTTTACATCAAGATGGTATTTGTTATACTGCATTTATGTTGATTTAAATAATAAACTACTTCCAAAAAAGGTACAAAACTTTTTTTTAAAAAAAGGTACAAAACTTTTTAAAAAGTATAAAACTTCAGAGTTATTTTTAGGTCAATCTGATCTTTTTCAGCATCTTCAGTCACCTGTCAAATGCAAATAAATGCACATCAGATTTCTCACCCCAGTTCGTCCTTGAGTTCAGTTTAAAGCCACAGTAATTCCAGCTGAAGAGAGACATCTGCACATGTTCCCGCTCTCCTCCTCCAGGCTCTGCGCTTCTGTGATCATGGGACGCGGTTGCATGTGGGAGACAGGATGATTTGTTAGTATTAGTTAGAGTTATCTTTTAAGCTTTAAAGAGGACCCTATTGTGCTCTTTTTCAAAGCCTTGATTTTGTTTTTGTTGTCTACTAGAATAGGGTTTCATGTTTAAAAACATTCTTTTTCCAATGTATTCTCCATTGTTGCGGCTCGTCTCTTCCCAGTCTGTCAGTAATCCTCTGGGGTGTGTTTCCCGTACAACGGTGTAACTCGCTGCTAAACTAACATAGTATGACGCAAAGTTGAAGAAATCAAGTAGCTTTAGTCACAAGTATTGTCGCAAATTGGTCGTTCAACGTTGTTGGTTAATGACGTCACGCAGGAGTGGAGTAATAACTACTTTTAATGAATCCGTTTTAGATCGAATTAATGCTAGATGTTTTGCTATAAATTGCCGACATGTCATCTAAGGACTATTTTTTTTTCTCAGTTATTTTGCTTTATTTCCTGATTCAATCATAGCCTCGTTCTTATGTAGTAGAGCACGTTCACACATGCACACTCTTCAAAAACGACACTTTAAATCTCAAAGACGTAAATGACATTTGTATGTATTTTAAATAAAAGATACAGATTGTACTGAATGTCAGCTTGCTTATTTTCCTCAAGATAAGGATTTATTGAGTCAACATGTCATGCAAACTAGAAACTACTCTTCTAACCACAGGTCGACGCTGTCGTTCCAAACACACACTTTGTGATGCTGTTTGTGAATGTTTGTTGTAACTACAGTTTTCGGGAAACACAGACTCTTTGAACTGCATATAACCAACGTAACTTGCGACCATAGTTGACTAACGATGCTTTCGGGAAACACACTTCTGTTTAGTTCCTGTCTCTATGAAGCTCCTCCTCCTGAAAAGCACACTGCGCTCTGATTGGTCAGCTGGATCAGTGTGTTGTGATTGGTCAAGCGCTTCGAGTGTGTTTGGGAAATGTCCCGCTCTTACCATAACCACCAGTTTAACACACTACTAACTAACTCAACCAGGCCCCGCCCCTTTATTCTCCGTATGAATTATTTAAATGAGGAATATTGTGACGCATTTGTTCCCAGAAGAAACTCAAGACTACAATGGAGGCGTTTCAGGAGTTCAGAAACACTGACACTGATATAGAGAATAACTCCCGCTGGAGGGACTTTGGAACATTTTTATTCACAAACAGCAACATTACACACTATAGTGCCCTTTAATATTAATGTAGCATCAAAATCTGAATTCACATCCCTCAGAAGAATTTCTTCTCCATTGCCTAATGAATGTCTCGGTCTTAATTGCACATTGCCTCTTAAGCTGCTGGCAGATCCTTTCACCCATCCAAAAACGTTTCTGGCAAACCGTTCACGTTCACAATTTCTTTTAAAATTGGCACAAGCCACGTTACGCTGCCCTCCCTTTGCCCCCTGTTGTCAAAGAGTAGTAAAAGACACGGATGCACACGTACACTAATTGTCTATAATTAATTGATCCTGTTGGTTGCATCTAAATCCTGACGTGCAGACAAAATGAATCCGATTGACAGAAGGAAAGATCCTTAGCCAGAAATGTGTCTGGCGCAACTTTTCCAATAAAATATTGATGACAAAACGTGACAAAACATGTCTGAATTATTTAATTTGGAGTGTTTTACCAGAAAATATTTATATGCAATTTATTCACACAGAATGTTTTATGCCGATGTGGTTTTACACCATTAGAACAGTGGATTTTCACTATAGCGTATAGCAGCCACAGATATGTCAAACTTATTAATGTCTATTATGGTCGAGGAGCCTGAAG
Source organism: Chrosomus eos (assembly GCA_036326025.1). Classification (NCBI taxonomy): domain Eukaryota; kingdom Metazoa; phylum Chordata; class Actinopteri; order Cypriniformes; family Leuciscidae; genus Chrosomus; species Chrosomus eos. The sequence continues at coordinate 36,995,417 of CM070829.1, read as the reverse complement.
ACATGATTCTGCATTAGTCTGTATTGGTTGAGATCAGCTTTGACCTTGAAAACACGCAGAGAGCTTAGCATTATGCTTCTGGTCAGAGTAATGACACATTTGCTCATTTGATGTTAATAAATGTGTAAATCTGTGATTTGTAATGCTGCGGTGTGCAACTGGCTGTCCTCAACACAGCGTGAGCCTCAATCCGAATTAAACATTAAACTTTGATCTGATTCGATTAGCTGGAGCAGTTATGACGTCTGGAGAAAAGCGGCTCCTGCGTTATTCTAAAACACGTTGAAGTTTGTCATTATTTCCAGAGGCCTCGTGTATAAAACTCTGAACGCATGTCAGAAACGTTTGAGTTACAAAAGCACATGTCAGATTCTACACCATTAGACATGCACCTCCTTCCCAAATACCATAATAAACCTTACAACACTATACATACATGTGATACTACAAGTGTTAACATTATACAGGTGATACCCTTCAAATGATGAACGTTAAATGATAGGGCCATGCAAAGATGCTTTAAATTGATCACAGCTGACAGTAAATACATTTATAATGCCACAAAAGACTTTTATTTTTTTTTAAAAATGCTGTTCTTTTGAACTCTCTATTCATCAAAGTATGATGAAACACTAAATGTATCACGGTTTCCACAGAAATATCAAGCAGCACAACTGTTTTCAACATTTATAATAAGAGATATTTCTTGAGCTGATGTAATGATGCTGAAAATGTAGTTTTGATCACAGGAATAAATTACATTTCAAAATATATTAAAATAGAAATTAGTTATTTTACATTGTAATAATATTTCACAATATTTCTATTTTTCTATAATATTTCTATAAATGCAGCCTTGGTGAGCAGAAGAGACTTCTTTCAAGAACATTAAAGAATTAAACTGACCTCAAACATTTGAACAAAAGTATAAACTGTTTGCTCCAAATAACCCAAGGCTACCGAATTTGCAAAAGTGAAGACAATGTCATTCCATTCAGGATCCAGATTGAACATCAAGACTTGTATTGTGATATTTTGCGTATGCATAGGTCAGATCGGGTGTTTTTGGACTGTTCTGAACCGAATGTTTGACATTGTCTTCCACGATTGAGTTAATCCTGAGCGCTGAAAGTGAATGACTGGTATAATCACAATCATGCATTAGATTGAGGTCTGGAGATGCTGAGAGGCAGAGAAGAGAATGACGATGAGATGAGAACGTGAGACGTGAGAGAGGGAGAGATGAAGAAGAATCCCATGAGAGAGAGAGAGATGAAGAGAGAGAGAGAGAGAGGGAGAGAGAGAGGAGAGAGAGAGAGAGAGAGAGAAGAGAGAGAGAGAGAGGAGAGAGAAGAGAGAGAGAGAGAGAAGGAGAGAGAGAGAGAAAGAGAGAGAGAGAGAGAGAGAGGAGAGAGAGAGAGAGAGAGAGAGAGAGAGAGAGAGAGAGAGAGGAGATTATCTGAGCTGGATGTGTTTGGTGAATACAGAGTAGACACTTTCATCACTTTATCCACCACAGTGATTAACACGACTGATAGAAAGATCAAGACTTTGCTCTCAGGGGTTAGTCTTCTCTGCTCAGATCTGAATTGCTTTTACTTTCATTTTACTCAGTTATTTTTGTTTATCAAGTCACTACTGCTCATAATAGGGTTATTGATCTGAACAAACTCAAACCTACTATTCTACTCAAAATATACTCCTCAAATCTGTTGCCTGACAACAACATTGAAGCATCACATAATAATTATCATGTGACTTCTGAACAACTAAAACAATATGAAATCCAAATAGGTTTATCAGACTTGCTTTGGTATCCTGATATGAGTGTAATGTTTAACAAAAGGTTAACAAAAAGCTTTCTTTCTTTCTTTTTTTTAATTACACAAAAATTAATGTTTTTATCGCTTTCATCGCTTAATTAATCACACAAATTAAGCCCGCTCCAGAAGAAATGACTGTACAATGAAGCAAAGTGCATAATTGAACCACCCAGAATATAAGTGGACCTAAATGTAAAAACAGAAAAACTGGGTGTATTAAACAAAGTCACTTTGAAAAAAAACTATATACTACCCAAGTACATCAGAGCAAAATGTCCAATGAAAATTTTATTTCCCATTAGGCAAAATACTGAATTTATTATTTTTTTTGGTATTCTTGGGCAGTTTTCTGACTAATGCATTTGTTCAGTTTACTCTTAAAGAATTTATTATGGTGACTTGACAACATATCCATAAAATCTCCATTGAAAATTGAAATTCATCTCTGGTTTTACAGCTACATCCACTAAACTATAAACGACACTTGACATGCTTTATTTTTCTAACCGATCCTAACCCTTATGATATTGATTTCATCCAACACTAGTACAGGCCTACAACCTTCAAACTTCAAGTCTAAGGTTTCTTAACTGTCAGACAAAGTTAAACTCATGCAAACTATTGTAGTTGTAGTTATTTCTGTGTAGATTTGACAGGCTGAGCAGTTTTCTCTTACTCAGCACAACAGAACGAAATTATTTACTGTGTGTCTGTTGTTTTTCTCTGCTGTTTGGAAAGGGAAAAATGTAGGCAAAAAAGTTTGTAATAGCCGAAGATTGTTCAGCACAGACCAATAAAATCACACCTAAAAAAATATTATGAATTACAGAAGGAGATAAAAATGATATTGACATTTAAGATGAAAGACTGTGGATAAGCCCTGGAAAAGTACATTTATTGTTCTGAGGGTGAACAGAGCTCATCATTAAATAAATGAACAACATTACGTGCCCAACAAATCAATGTGCTCACTGTGCTGCAGATATACGAATTCATATTCAATCATTTCTATTGATCAGTATGAAGTTGTTTTTTATAACACATCCTTTTCATACGTTTCATCATCAACAATTTACCAAAATAACAAAAGTAATGTTCAGTAGAAGAGTACTTATTTAAAAGTATAATAAAATCAGCAATAACCACTGAAATAAACGTGGCATTTTCAAATAAATACAAGCATAAATATATAAATATGTGTGTGTGTGTGTGTGTGTGTAACGGTCACTCCACATCAGACTATTGTCACTCCCTCACAAACTACATCTCCCATAACTCACTGCCCAGACTCATCATCCATTATCACATTCACCTGTGTCTACATTGGGCTCTATTTTAACGATCTGAAACGCAAGTATCAAATGCAAAACGCAAGTAACTTTGTGGGCGGATCTCACATAATAGCTGTTGCTATTATACCGGCGGGATAAATGACTCTTGCGCCCGACGCAAGTTTAAAAGGGGTTGGTCTGAAGTAGCCACATTACTCATAGGTGTGGTTTGGGCGTAACTTGAAATAAACCAATCAGAGCGCTTCCCTTTAAGAGCAGGCGAGCTTGTTCCATGGCGGATTGCTATTATAATGGCGGATTTGCCAGGAGCGGTTCACAGCCGAGGAGACCGACGTTCTCGTCAGGGCTGTAAAAGTCAGAGAAGTGACATTGTATGGGGATTGGAGAAACCCACCCAGATTAGATTCAGTTGTAATGTGTAAGCTAGATTTATGCCTATTTTTTCACATCTTTATGGACACCACAATGATTTCCCTCGTGTGGTAATAATTTTCCTTCTAATTATGTTTGCAAAAATGGCAACTGCTGCGTCTGTGTAAATGACAGAAGCAAAGTGTGTGTGCGTAGTGCACACGTTACATTATGGCCAAGCATGCGTCCTTAAAATAGCATCTGAATAACGCACTGACTTTAGACGAGGTTTCTCCTGGTCTGTGGTGGAATTGTTTTCTGAAACTGCAGAATAGCACCAGGGAACGTTTGCGCCGGAACATGTCTAATTTACCGACATGGGAAATAATCTCTGTGCGTCGGGTCCAAAATAGGAATGATACATGCGTTGTGTACAAAGTCAATTGACCTATGGCTAAGCCACGCCCCCTCCACTCACTCGGACAAACAATCAACATTCGGTCACAGGCGCTACGGCAGCTGTCACAGTAGGAGACATTTCACAGGAGGCAATTGATGATTTTTGGAGACAGAAAGATTATATATCATCTCGAAGTCACCAAGGGGGCATTAACTATGCATTGGAGGGTTATATTAATAATTTTATTGTTGAGAAGGTCGATGAAAACCTTCAGCTCCAGGCAAAAATGTACAGGTCACAGTGTAAACGTGATAAACCGCATCTCGTGGCCATCACCATCTCAGACAACAAGATAGAGGATCAGCATTGTTCATGCACTGCAGTATTTACATGAATCATTCAGCACAACATTGCTAACATTCGTTATATCGGTTATTTACAGATACGTTAACGAAGCTAAGTGATATGATGTACGACGCAGCTAGAAGCTAACGTTTTAAGCTAACGTTACGTTAGAGATGTTTAAGATAACATTCAAATACGTTGTTAACTTAGAACAGATGTAGACATCCTTGTTTAATTCTTGTTTAATTTATCCACGTTTAGTAGGTGTTGTGGTCTAACGTTACCGCATAACTTAATCCAGACCAGACACTTATCTCGGTTGAGATGTTTGGAAAAGGGTAAAAAAAAAACATATCGCCACCCAGCCTCTCGGGATACCTGTGTCGGAGTTCCATGTACCCCATGCACACCGTTTGACCATTTTAAACTTAAAATTACAAGAAAAAACATATAAAAACGAATGAAAACTGACTAACTGCAATGCATTTCAATGGAAGTGGAAGCAGAGAATGTCCGAGTGTATTGGGTGAGCTATGCGCACTGATTGGCTCATCGCGTTTGGGGGCGTGGCTTAGCCATAGGTCAATTGTGCTGGGTGCAAGATGGGGCCCTTTATCTTGTTTAGCTCACCCCATATAAGCCTGGTTTTCTCATTCATTATCTGTGAAGTCTTGTTTAGTGTTACACTGCAATTCTGAGCATTCTCTCTGGTTTCATGTCTCTTGGTTTTGGATTTCTTGCCTGTTCCGTGTTACTGTGTTAAATTAGTTATTTACCCGTGTTCCCTGCCTTGTTGTGTTAGTATGCATGGACTGCCTGTGTTGACCTTGCCTGTACTTCGGATTATGTCTTTGGATTACCCTGTTCAATAAATCCTGCATTTGGATCCTCAACCTTAAAACCCTACATTATGGGGACAAAATGTCCCCACAAAGATAGCAATATCTGAAATCCTTGAAATCCTTGTCCTTTTTGGTCCCCATGAGGAAAACAGTGTATAAATCATACTAAGTGATGTTTTTTGAACACGTGTGTGATGGGTAGGTTTAGGGATAGGGTTAGTGTAAAGGGATAGAATATACAGTTTAAAAATCATTATGCCTTTGGAGAGTCCCCACAGAGGACCAGACGTGCGTGTGCGTGTTTGTGCGCGTGCGTGTTTGTGCGCGTGCGTGTGTGTGCGCGTGTGTGTGTGTGTGTGTGTGTGTTAGAATGCACACCGAGGTGGCCATTATGCGAAGCATTATTTTCAACGGTCCAGAGTCAATTAGATAATGTCTCTGATAATGTATCTTATCTGTATTGTTCAGATAATGTATTTCAATACATTTGTCATTTGTGGGGGACTAATTTCTAATACTCTTATCCCGAGCCTCCGTTGCAGCAGCGCCTCTACTAACAGCGAAACTAAGTTTATCTGCTTCAAGAAGTGCATGAACCTCTTTCACAAGGGGTTTGCCAATATAATTCATAAGTATGCTCCACTAAAGAAATACAGAGTTAAAGGCCGAAACACTGGCTGGTTTTCAGGCAACTGCGCAATGCATGTACTCTCAAAATTAGAAAAGCCAAAGCTGATGATTTTCTTTTTCAAACCACTCATAACCTGAATAATCCATCAAAGTTTTGGAAAACTATCATTATCAGAAAACAGTAAAGGCCAGGAGCTTCCTTCAAGCATTGTGGTAGACTCTGAAAAAAATTTCTGATAAGACCAAAATACCAACTACATTTCATAGCCTTGGGATTTTTATTAAATATAGATATCTTGGTATTTTAATGGATTAATCTCTTTCTTTTACTCTTCATATTCAGCAGCTAGCAAAAAGATTAAAACTTAAACCAGGGTTTTATTTCAGAATAAAATCCTGCCTTTCGTTCAAATGTAGAAGGAGGTTGGTTGCTGCCACTTTTATATCTATACTTGACTATGGTGATGTTTTATACATCCATGCTTCGTCTTTTACATGCACTGGACACTGTCTACCATTGAGCTCTGAGGATCATCACTGGTTATAAAGTCCTCACTCACCATTGTGAACTGTATGAATGTGTTGGAGGGTCTTCTCTATCAACACGTAGACTGGTATCTCTTCATATAAGGCTATTTTAGGTCTACTTCCATCCTACCTTATCAGTGTAAATAATATCGGAACTTACAATCTTCATTCCCAGGATCTTTTCCTTCTGTCTGTTCCTAAGGTTAACTGAGCTGGGAAAAAAGCTGCTTCCTCATGGAACAAGTTACAGAAATCCATGAAACTTCTGCCACATCTGTCTGTAGATGTTTTGCCTGATGTGTAAAGGATTGTGGTTGACTTACAGGGATTTGCTATTTCAGTTGTTTTACGTTTTTATTATTTTTTGTGTATTTTAATGTATGTATGGTTGTACTGCTGCCTGTCTTGGCCAGGACACTCTTGAAAAGGAGATTTTTAATCTCAATGAGTCTCTAAATAAAGGTAAATAAGAACAGTGCCGTTATTACCTCGCTAGTGACAAAGAAAATGTAGCTTTAAAGTTGTTAAACTATTTTACTGATAAAATCGTGTGTGTGTGTGTGTGTGTGTGTGTGTGTGTGTGTGTGTGTGTGTGTGTGTGTGTGTGTGTGTGTGTGTGTGTGTGTGTGTGTGTGTGTGTGTGTGTGGGTGTGTGTGTGGGTTGGTTTATGTGATTTATGAGGACACAAATTTGTATAATGACATGTGTATTACACTGGTATTACAACTTATGGGTGGTTTATGAGAACATTTCAAAAGTCCTCACATCAAATGGCTTAAAAAACATAAAAAACAATGTTTTATTAAAAAATTAAAAATGCAGCATGACTCCTGTGATGGGTAGGTTTAGGGATAGGGGCAGTGTAAGGGGATATAATATACGGTATAAAAACCATTACGCCTATGGAGAGTCCTCATAATGCTGTTGCACCAACGTGTGTGTGTGTGTGTGTGTGTGTGTGTGTGTGGTTGTGTGTGTGTGTGTGTGTGTGTGGTGTGTGTGTGTGTGTGTGTGTGTGTGTGTGTGTGTGTGTGTGTGTGTGTGTGTGTGTGTGTGTGTGTGTGTGTGTGTGTGTGTGTGTGTGTGTGTGTGCTTGTTTTTGTGATATATGAGGACACAAATGTGTATAATGACATGGGTATTACACTGGTATTACAACTTACACGTGAAATATGAGGACATTGCATGCGTCCTCATATTTCAAACAGCTTAAAAAACATAAAAAAACAATGTTTTTTTAAAATGTTAAAATCCAGCATGTCTCCTGTAAGGGGTAGGTTTAGGGACAGGGGCAGTGTAGGGGGATAGAATATATAGTTTGTCCAATATAAAAACCATTACGCCTATGGAATGTCCTCATAAATCACAAAAACAAACATGTGTGACGTGTGTGTGTGTGTGTGTGTGTGTGTGTGTGTGTGTGTGTGTGTGTGTGTGTGTGTGTGTGTGTGTGTGTGTGTGTGTGTGTGTGTGTGTGTGTGTGTGTGTGTGTGTGTGTGTGTGTGTGTGTGTGTGTGTGTGTGTGTGTGTGTGTGTGTGTGTGTGTGTGTGTGTACGTACATTCTCAATACATAAAACTATCATCGTAAGGCCTTTTTAACTTTATTAAATTCTATGGCAGGGAAGCAGAATAACTGGATGTTCATTAATTAATTGCTAATCTAAGACAGGATATTTTTGTACGTTTGATGTTCTTCTGTCTGTTACTCTCTGAACTCTCACGCCGCTTGTTTTTCTCAGAAGGTTTGAGTGACAGGAGGGAGGAATCGCACTTATTCTCTTCACTTTGAGGATGAATTATTAATACATACAAGCTTTGATCTCTTTTATCCTTCTTCGTGCATAAAGAACACATTTGGACTGACATTTTAATAGAAATGTTGTTTAGAACAAATCAACTTGCTCAAAGGGAGAAAGACATTTCTGTGAAATGAAATCATCACGCAAGATATGTGCCTCCTGAAAATAAAAGTTTCACACAAATGATTGGCATTACACTGACTATAGGCCCAAAACGTTAAAAGCTAAATGTGGTTGCTCAGACAGTCGGTCTCTTCCAGTTTAAGTGGGGAGGTCTTGACCAGAATAAGTTGCAAATTGAACTAAAATGTCTCGATAATCACGCTTCTGTGCCCCTGAATGAATCGTCTTGTTGCATAATGCTCATTTGTGAGGCACTTTGGATAAAAGTGTCTGTTAAATGAATAAATGTAAACGTTAATCCATTTTGCATTCTGATTTGGCTTCACGCTAATACATATTTGATTAAACACTCATATCTTTCTTTTGCCTGTAGTCAGTTTAATAGTTGGTTGTTCAAAGATTATTTATGCTATTAATTATGCTAAAACCCCAAACTATTCCATAATGGCCAAAGAGATCAAATTGCTTTAAAGACGTTTGCATGGTTAAACGCTATTTGTATTTCTTTGTAAGTGCTGGAGGGATGGCAGATTTCTGTAGGCCTTACTAAGTTTGCATCACCCTGGTTCAGACAAAAACCCAACAGGATACAAGAAAATAAGCTCAACATAAATGAATGATTCTTAAACATTTTGTTTACGATGATAGGGCACAAATGACAAAACAATATTGAGTTTTCAAGACTAAATACAATCGCCAGAAGAAAAAGCTAAACATAAGCTAAATTAACTACACCAAAGTCGCACCATTAGGGCTCGGGTTAGTCGGGTATACTACATTTTCTGCATTCTCACACACAGTTTTGTCTGCACAGCTTTCAAAGGCTATGTCCCAAATCCCCCCCCCCGATACCCAAAATCCACTATTCCCTACATTACTCCACTAATATAGTTCCCTTGACGGAGTGAATGAAAACGAGTGAGTGAATTCGGAAGGAAGGGCTGCCGCTTTTGCATACTTTGTGCTTGCTTTTTAATAAGAATTTGAAACTTGGCAAACTGGCAGCTCCAGTAATAATTAAAGGATTTATCTTGAAATCTGTCATGGAAACTATGTATAAACTTTAATTAAGCTGCACGATTGATCGTTAAAAGATCATGATTTTGATTAAAACACCCACGCAATCTCATTTCAAAATGACAACGATTCGTGTGTGTCTGTTAAACCTTTGATAAAATCAAACCGAAATATTCCGAACTAATTAACACAGAGACTTTACCATTAATAGGTATAAAACAGCTTCACAAACAGTCTTTTCAACCACACAGTATCATTCGTTTTGTTACAAATATTCAAAGGATCACAGAAGTACTGGAATAAAAGTTAAAGGATTTGTTCACATCAGAATTAATATTTCCTCACCCCCATGTCACCCAAGATGTTCATGTCTTTCTTTCTTCAGTTGAAAAGAATTAAAGGTTTGAGGAAAACTTTGCAGTTTTTCTTCCATATAGTGACTTCAATAGGATCCAACGGTTTAAAGGTCCAAATTACAGTGCAGCTTCAAAGTCTCGACACGATCCCGCCGAGGAATAAGAGTCTTATCTAGACAAACCATATCATTTTCTAAAAAAACAAAACATTTATATACTTTTTAATCACAAATACTCATCTTGCACTAGCTCTGCTATGCGCCACGCATTACGCAATCACGTTGAAAGGTCGTTGTCTCTATTTGAAACCAAAAAATCCTGATTCTCAATTTATCCAGCTGTACTGTATGATATTAGTCTGGCTAACGTCAGGCCTCGTCTCGTTGAGATGTGGGTCTGGAAACCACATGTTAATTTTCTCGTATTTGAGCCATTTATTGGGTGCTACGAATGTCTATCAAATGCACCTGTACGTAGCTCATACCAATCGTTTCATTATACCAGATGACATATGTAGAGCGACAGAAATTGGACGAGGAAGAAGACGATGGGTCAAAGATTTATGTGTACACGATGTGTGTATCTAAGGCTGCATCGAAAGGTAACATCGCATCTGCTGCCATGTTGGTGTGTCGAATAGACGTCATCATCGTCTTGCTGCTCCCTCCCCGTTCTGTGATTGGTCCCCTCGCTGAGGCAAAATCTGGTCCATGGAATCCAGGCTGCATAGCAGCATGAATAAAATAGCGCAAGGCAGCATGGGGAAACCCAGGCTAGTATGATATTACGCTGTAGCCACATTGGACCAGCTGCAGGCGCCATCTTCTGGTCAGACACTGAACTACATTCTGCTTGCGACTTTCATTGTGCATTATGGGTATTCTCTTACCGTTGAACATACATCGGTTGCACACTCATTGTTCCGGTGCATTGTGGGACTAAATGAGTGCACTCGATAACATCCACTATGATTTCGGACACCACTAGATTTGGCTGTCCCCTCAAATAGTGCCCTATTGAAGGGTATAGGGGACAATTTTGGACACAGTTAAAGTATACTCGACCGCAGATGAGCGCGGATGGACTTGTTCGGCACACGGTGCAGTGCAAGTGCTTTTTTATACCAGATGTCAGAGGCAGCACTGAGCCGTGTCATTTAAGAAAAGTAGGGGATTCGCTGAAGTGTTGAGTCCCAGGAAGGGATGAGTCCCATAGGACCCCAGTAGTATGCCTGAGTTGAGTTGGAATAGTTTGCAAGAGAGGTATTATAAACACAATGAGGCAGTTAAAGCGACTAGTGAGTAGATGAGTTTACCTGTTCGGTGTGATCATGTTTAATGTCCCGACAACCTCTTTAGTCCTCATTTAGACACTTGTTAGTATAACCAGCTTTTTCAAGACAAGTAAAAGTTGTAAACAAATCACAGACCACAGATCTTATTTCAGGCATTTAACAAAAAAACGGGATGGATGATGGAACCAGAAATGCTGAATCATATTAAGGTTTTGACCTACAAAAATACATCATCCCTGCAGCACTCTTGTTATTTTGCTAGGGTTGTTGCTTGCTGGTTTACCCTTAAAGTATTCATGAAACTGAGGTTGCGATAGTCTTTTCTTCCCTGTTGTGATGTATATCCGAGTGAAACAGCTTTTCGAATTAAAAAATATATATATAAGGCGGGACTTGATTTTGTGGAATTGGGGAATAATTGAATGGTTGTTGTTTGCTATCATCATCAGAGAAGAGAAGAAATGGGAAGCTGCAAGAGGGATAGGGAGTTTTACGAGTTAAAGATTACGAGGCACTTGGATAAAAAATAAAAAGATGTGCACAGATAAATCATTTATAATAAATACTGCAATTTTACATGAAATTATGAATTGACATAATTCATGGTGTTTTATCATCCAGCAGGTGGATATCAAATGCTCTGGCGTGAGTTGCATACCAAAGTGGTTTAATGGTTTGATCAGACAACCAATTTGAGCTAAAGTAACAGTGATGCTCGCCCTACTTTAGCATGTAACAAAACGTCTCGGTTACGTATGTAACCCTCGCTCCCTGAGTGAGGGAACGGAGACGTTCCGTCGGATGACGACGAATGGGGTTTCGCATAGAAAGCCTATCAACTTCGAGTATACAAAACGAGCCAATGGCAAAGAAATGCCATGGGTCTGCGGAATTTGCATGACGTAACTCCGCCCCACCTCGTGGGTATATAAGGAGGAAGTCCTGCAGCTAGCAGATATGTTTCTTCGCTGAGGAGCCAAGACTGAGCTCAGGCGATCCCCGCGGTATACAGCGGAAGTGGCAAGAAGACGGAACGTCTCCGTTCCCTCACTCAGGGAACGAGGGTTACATACGTAACCGAGACGTTCCCTTTCGTTCGTCACTCCGAGTTCCGTCGGATGACGACGAATGGGGTTACCAGTCTAATCACGCCACCTTCACAGCTGTCTTCCAGTGCCCTGCGTAAATCTGAGATCCCTGTCATACTGGACAAGTGGGACTCCTATTTAACACAGGAATACCAAGTACACTGGGGAGCATATGCCACAATTTTAGCGGATATGCAGAATATACCCAGCCCAACGGGGGGGGGAATTTAGAATACACATATGACCCATAGGATGCATACGGGAATACACTGGGGTATCCAGCCGCAGGTGGAAAAGTTTTAAACCCCAGGGGGTGGCAAGGTGGCTTGCCAAGGGAAGACACATGCTCAGAGAGGCGTACAGTGGGAATACACATGTGGGGGTAGCTCCGTAGAGGGACCATGCACACCCACACACCTAGCCGACGCACAGGTACAAAGACACTGGGTCGACGTCAGGAGTGCAGGAGGAACTCAGGGCTTCCGGAGAAGCTCACCTGAGGAAAATATCGCACGTATCCAGTCCGTGGAGTGGAATGGCGAGCAAGCGAAGACACCTGAGCGGGTCCTAATGCCGGCTGGATGAAGCGAGCACACGAGAGGACACAGGCTCCACTCGGAGATTATAGAATCTGGCGAATGTGTAGGGTGTCGCCCAGCCTGCAGCTCTGCAGATGTCTGTTAGCGAGGCGCCATGCGCTAACGCCCAAGAGGACGCCACACTCCGGGTGGAGTGGGCGGTCACACCAAGGGGGCATGGTCGACCTTGCTGCTGGTATGCCAAAGCAATGGTGTCCACTATCCAGTGAGACAACCTCTGCTTGGAGAGAGCTCTTCCCTTCAGCTTCCCACCATAACAGACAAAGAGCTGGTCTGAGGTCCTGAAACACTGCGTCCTGTCTACATAGGTGCGGAGAGCACGTACTGGACAGAGCAGTGCCAAGGCTGGGTCTGCCTCCTCCGGGGGCAGCGCTTGCAGGTTCACCACCTGGTCCCGAAAGGGAGTGGTGGGAACCTTGGGCACGTATCCAGGCCGGGGTCTCAGGATCACGTGAGAGTAAGCTGGCCCGAATTCCAGGCACGCTTCGTCAACGGAGAATGCGTGCAGGTCCCCAACCCTCTTAATAGAGGCCAATGCAACCAGGAGCACTGTCTTCATTGACAGGAGCTTGAGCTCCACTGTTTGCAAAGGCTCAAGGGAGCATGCTGCAGGGCAGTTAAGACCACTGCGAGGTCCCAGGAGGGAACGAGAGGGCGGCGAGGAGGAGTAATCTCCTGGCTCCTCTCAGGAACCTGATGACCAGGTCATGCTTTCCCACAGACTTACCTTCTATGAAGTCATGGTGTGCGGCGATAGCGGCCTAACATAGACTTTCAGGGTGGAGGGAGACAGCCTTCGCTCCAACCCATCTTGAAGGAATGAAAGCACGACGCTGATCGGGCATTTCCGGGGTCTTCTCGGTGAGAAGAGCACCAGCTGACGAAGAGGTTCCACTTCAACGCATAGAGGTGTCTCGTGGACGATGCTCTAGCGGAAGTGATGGTAGCCACCACCGAAGGTGGTAGGGTACTCAAACCTACCTGGTCCCGTCCAGGATCCAGACATGGAGGCTCCAAAGATCGGGACGAGGGTGCCACAGGGTGCCCCGTCCCTGAGAAAGAAGGTCCTTCCTCAGAGGTATGGGCCAAGGAGGTGCTGTCGCGAGGAGTATGAGTTCGGAGAACCAGGTCCTGGTGGGCCAGTAGGGCGCAACCAGAAGGACCTGCTCCTCGTCCTCCTTGACCTTGCGCAGGAGATGCGCAAGAAGGCTCACTGGGGGAAACGCGTACTTGTGGCCCCGCGGCCAGCTGTGCGCCAGTGCTTCCGTGCCGACCTCGGTCAGGGAATAATACAGGGCGCAGTGGGTCGAGTCGTGGGAGGCAAACAGATCTATCTGTGCGTCGCCGAACTGGTCCCAAATCAGCTGAACCGTCTGGGGATGGAGTCGCCATTCGCCAGGGAGGGGCTGAAACCGTGAGAGCTCGTCGGCTGCACATTTCAGGGCTCCGGGAATGTAAATAGCATGAAGGGACCTCAGATGCTTCTGACTCCATAAGAAGAGGTGGCGAGCGAGTTGCGACATACGGCGCGAGCGTAGATCACCTTGATGGTTGATGTACGCTACTGTGGCGGTAATGTCTGATCGGACTAGTACGTGTTGACCCCTGAGCAGCGCTCGAAAGCGGTGCAGGGCAAGGCGTACGGCCAGCAACTCGAGGCAATGACATGCCATACTGAAACATTACATGCGAGTATCACCGGGCTTCAGGAGCAAGCTTGCTCAACACCTAAGTGTGAAGAAATTCACTGAACCTTCAGGGGCATTTCTGCTCAACACCTGAGTGTGGTAAATCTCACTGAATTTTTCAGGAGCATTTCTGCTCAACATGAGAGTGTGACAGCATGTCCATTGCACATGGCGCCCCAGCCCGTGGTGGCATCTGTTGAGACAACAACCTGCCAGGAAGCTCGTTCTAGGGGCACTTGGGCCCGTAGAAACTGAGGTTCGCCCACGGGTTGAGAGAGACGGCAGGCCGGAGTAACTGGTACTCGAAGGTGCCGCAAGCCATGTCCACCTCGGGACTCGGTCGCGAAGCCAAAGCTGAAGCGGTCTCATATGAAGCAATCCGAGCGGCGTTGCCGCGGCTGCAGATGCCATATGCCCCAGGAGCCTCTGAAAAGTTTCAGTGGAACCGCACTCTTGTCCTGGAACTGTCTCAGACAAGTCAGCAGTGACTGCGCGCACTCGCTCGTAAGCTGCGCGGACATGGCGACCGAGTCGATGTCCACACCGAGAAAAGAGATCCTCTGCACGAGGCAAAGTTTGCTCTTTTCCCAGCTGACCTGAAGGCCCAAGCGAGCTAGGTGCCAGAGCACAAGGTCCCTGTGTTCGCAAACCTGGTCTCGAGAGTGAGCTAGGATCAGCCAGTCGTCGAGATAGTTCAGGATGCGAACCCCGTGAACCCGAAGGGGAACAAGGGCTGCCTCGACGACCTTCGTGAAGACACGAGGAGACAGGGCTAGCCCGAAAGGGAGAACCGCGTACTGGTATGCCCGCCCCTCGAAAGCAAACCGGAGGAACGGTCTGTGTCGAGGAAGAATGGAGACATGAAAGTAGGCGTCCTTCAGGTCGATCGCTGCAGACCAATCCTGGGGCCGCACGCATTCGAAAATGCGTGGCAGTGAGCATCTTGAACGGCATCCTGTGTAAGGAGCGATTCAGCACGTGCAAGTCCAGGAACGGTCGTAACCCACCGGTTTTCTTGGGGACAATGAAGTAAGGGCTGTAAAAGCCGGACCTCATCTCGGCTCTCGATTGCACCCTTCGCCAGCAGGGTGGCAATCTCGGCTCTCATGATAGGGGCATTGCCACCGACCAAAGTGGAGCGGACTCCCCTGAAGCGGGGAGGAGACCGTGCGAACTGAATCGCATAGCCGAACCTGATGGTGCAGGCGACCCGGCGGACAGACGGGGAAGCTCTACCACAGGCGTCCCCCCGGAGGGGCAGCGAAGCGGAGTAACTAGCCCGGACGTGGGTGGCATAGCGGCCCGGTGTGGGGGCACAGTTAGTCTCCGCGCCCGGACAGAGGAGGCCAGGGAAGGACCAGCGTTCCACGGGGGCGTGCTCTGTCGGGGGTCTGGCGACAGAGGGGGACAGGGCTGAGGCGGCCCGTGGACGACCCGCCGTGTCAACCGCCTCTGGGACAGAGGGGGACGAGGAGAGCGTGGCTTGTGGGTGGCACTCTGTGTCGTCCGAGAACTCTGTATGCTCAGAGACGAGAAGTCAGTTCTTGTTGAGTGAGGATTCTTCCCCAGCCCTCCACCGGGGAAAGGAGTGGCCCTGCTACCTACTCCTGGAAGAACTGAGACTTATCTCTGAGCAGCCCATCTCAAAAGCGCCGCTTAACCTGGCATATAGCGGGGGGCCGTGGCTGGAGAGGGCTGTGGCACCTTACCTACGGTCTTCCAGAGCCAGCCCATTCTGGTGAACGGGGGGGTTGGAACCGTGGGAGGGCGCCTTCGGCGGTGGGCAGACTGAGGGATCCGTTGCGGACGGCGGGGCCGTCGGCCAGAATAACGTCAGTCTGCTCACGAGCGGTTGAGAACTGTTGGGCAGTAGCACTCAACCGCACCGCCGAAGAGGCCGACCTGGGATATGGGGGTGTCGGGCAGACGGGTCCGCCGGACATCCTGCACATCAAACCGGTCAGCCTCAGACTGGTGAACATCACCTGACTCCGAGAGCGTACGGCCACTTTCGTCGCTCAGAGAGCAAGGTCAGTGGCGGCGCGCAGCTCACTGAAGAGCGTCGGGTCAGTCCCGCCCTCGTGCACGTCCATGAGCATCTGGGTCAGGAGACCAGCAGAACGGTCATGGGAAGCAGTGAGGCGGCTGCCTGTCCTAAGGCACTATAGGATTTCGCCACAGATTAGTGTAGACGAAAAGAACTACAGGCTTCGGACGGGTGCTTAGGATTGCGCCGGGAAGCACTCTGAGGACACAGTAGCATCGCAACAGAGCGTTCAACCGGGGGGACCCCAGTGTACCCATGGGCAGCGGCCCGTGAGGGGAGGAAAGGCGGATGAGACCAACGAGCGGTCGTGAGAAGACCAGGGGTCTTCCAGGACTTCGAGATCTCATCATGCACGTCCAGGAGGAAAGATATTGGGGATTGCCGTGGACGCGGGTCGGCGGCCTCACCCAAAAATCAATCGTCCCAGGAAAGCATGGCCACCTAGTGATGCTGCTACAGACACAGCATCATCCTCTGTAGCTTCAAATGAAAACACACGGGCCACCCATTTTTTTTTTATTTTTTTTTTTGGGTAGACTCGTGGAATCATTAGTTCGCTAGCGGGCACCGTCATGCAGGGGGGTTTGGCGCGTGGACAGATAGTCGGCGCCTATGCCAAACCGTAGCCCTCAGATCACCCTGGCCACCAGCCGAAGTAGCACCCCTCGGGGGGGCATTAGATCGGGGTGTGGCAGAGGGGACTCTCACTCTTGCGAGTTCACTGAGTCTCGACCGTAATGACGCGATGATCACATTCCCAGAGAGAACATGAGTCACCCACGAGCGCTGTTCAAGCATGATCAAAGCCCAAACACACTAGACAACACTCGTGCCCATCAGAGTCCGATACTAGTCCGCTGCAACCAGAAATGCACGGGCGAGCCGTCTTTAAAAAGACGTGCCACATGCAAGCTCTTTTGTGAGAGAAACACTCAAGTGTCGAAGCGCCCGGGGAGACACACACTCTCTGGCAAACCACTGCACAGATAAGCAGGAAGCGCGCGCTCGCCGGTAGATCGCCGTCACACCAACACTGAGGAACTCGTTTGTAAAGCTGACAATTCAGAGATGGCTTGTGGAGTGAAGAAATAAACTTGGCTCCGAAGCGAAAACATATCTGCTAGCTGCAGGACTTCCTCCTTATATACCCACGAGGTGGGGCGGAGTTACGTCATGCAAATTCCGCAGACCCATGGCATTTCTTTGCCATTGGCTCGTTTTGTATACTCGAAGTTGATAGGCTTTCTATGCGAAACCCCATTCGTCGTCATCCGACGGAACTCGGAGTGACGAACGAAAGGGAACCCTCAACTAGTATGGGTGAATTATCTGAATTAGCCTGAAGTGACTTCAGGTCAATGTTAAGAAGTGGCTTCACATGATTTTAATAACAGCTCAGTATGAATGCCCAGCAGTGGTTTTTGTCATTTAATTTCATGGCCCAACTCATCTAGTTTCTTTAAGATAACCGAATAAGAATAAGCCATGAATAATTACACAGAACTAAATGAGAGCAACTTAGTGTACCAGCATTTTCATGACCTTGCTAATGCCTGTAAATGTATATACATTTTAAATATTATTTTTTGCTGGGGGAATAAAATAACTGGTTACCTCAGGTAAACATCTGGCACGGATGGCATATATTTAGCTGAGAGCAAACAGACTGAGCACAAAACACACAACTCAGACATCCTCAAGGGCCACAAAAATAGTTTCCCAATTAATATTTAACATGTCGTTTTAGTTAATTATGCTGAGACAACGTCCATGTTATTGTGTTTACTTTTGATAATAGCTTGTAAAACAGACATCCACCATGCACATCGTGTTCTGTCAGCACGGAAAGGATGCAAAATGCACAATTATAAAAGGGATGTCAGGAGACATCTGCTGTGCCAACAGAAGTGCCAGTGTAGCATATGGAAGACATGTTAACGTAACTGAGACAGCATAGTCTACGTGCTAGACAAACATAAGACCCAGATGCATGCTGTAGACTTTGTTTAATGATTAATACTTCAATGATGGCATCAGTGCCAGGTGATTCACTAAACTGGGCATACTTCTTGATGGTGTGATCGATTACTTTTTTGGTAAGTTTGATTCATCTCTAGCAGCCAGATGCTTTTTTATGCTGCTCCACAATGCTGTTTATTCTGGGCAAAAATGTATATCGTTGAACTAACTATTGTGTTTTTATTCATTTAGATTAAACATGATTATAACTCATGATTATGGCTAAAATAATGCTTGTATAAAATAATTTCGTATGCATGTATAAATTGAAAAGTGGCATTATTTAAAGGATTGTTATTATTGTAGCTATCGATCCAATCAAAATCCATGTGAAAAAGATCTCATATAATAAAATAAAATGATGTGTATAGGTGTTACATGTTGTCTTGGTTTTGTTTTATGGTATTTTATTTTGTAGTGTTTTGTTAACATTGTTCCTGTATTCCGTCTGTCTGTGTGTTTTGATTCATTGCCTACATTGTTTCCATTGTAACTTATCACCTTCACCTGTCCCTTGTTAGCCCTTGTGTATGTATACCCCTGTGTTTCAGTATTCTCTTTATTACATTACACCTCTTGTAAGCTGTTGTGTTCCTGGTTCCCCTGTGTGGAATATCTTTCTTTGTGTTTTTTGAATAAACTGATGATGCTGCATCTGAGTTCTCGCCTCTCCTCTTCTCTGCTAAACACAACTCTCTAAGACTCACTTAGAAAGCTCACTTCCATTCAGTCTCTGCTGTTCTGAAACTGCTGGCGCTGCGGTTCTCGCAAATGATTCAGACTACAAAAATACATTAAAACAGCATACTGTAAGTAATGAATAATTGACGACAGTCTGTTGAATCATTACAACATAATGCACATCCAAGGTGTACCACCTCGGTGTGCATCATTTTCTAATAATTCAATGGAACAGAGTCAATTATTACACTTATACTACGGTTATCACACCAAGACATTGTTCAGATGTTGTATTTCAAGACATTTTTCAGGTTTTTGTCACTAAAACACTAGTTTCTTACACATCTTATCCCATCCTCAATTGCCAATTCATTTCATTTTAGAGCTATACTGTAACTTCAGCTTCAGCCATTGACAGCAGACTAATGCCGTTTTAGAGAGAGAGAGAGAGATTAAGCATATGAATATCCTCAGCCTATGCGTCTCTCAACAGTGTTCGGCAGCAGCGTCTTTACTAATAGTGAAGCTGTAAGTCTATCTGCTTCAAAAACAGCGGCGTTATTACCTCGCTAGTGAGAAATGTAATGTAGCTTTTAAGTTAAACTATTTCACTGATAAAATCGTCAGAGCAGTGCTGACAACACGTTTCTGTGCGTGTGTGTGTGTGTGTGTGTGTGTGTGTGTGTGTGTGTGTGTGTGTGTGTGTGTGTGTGTGTGTGTGTGTGTGTGTGTGTGTGTGTGTGTGTGTGTGTGTGTGTGTGTGTGTGTGTGTGTGTGGGTTGTGCTTTCTGTACACAAAACGTAATTTTGTGGCAAAAAACATGGAAATAATTTGTTTTTTTATCCCGTTGTTTTTATTTACTTGCTCGTCAGTGTCGTTGTGGGTTTGGTTCTTCTGCTGTTGTCGGCTGTAAGGACCTTTGAAATCACTGAAATCATTTGGCGAAGTGATATGAAACTGTAATGCGGTCGAGGCCTGCCTGGAACTACTTTATCCGTGCGTTTTCCTGAAAATAATTGCAGACCTAAGAAAGTTCATCAACCAATCATATTCAAGTATTCAACAGTCCCTAGTATAAGTAAATAATAAACAGCAATTTGCTTTTTTCAATGAATTTATTCATGGGACTGTGCATTTCTGTGATTATCAGAAATGTATTTAGAGATGTAAACTGTCAAAAATCCTCACACTCGATAGAAGGGATAAAAATCAAGTCAAAAGCTTGCTGGTACTAGTCTTTGATGCACTCACTATTTAGTGTCTAAACTTTAGCATGACTTCCTTAAGAATAATACGGTGACGAAATGTAGTGTAAACTTCAAAGTTACGGTTGTCAAAAAGCCACAACAGTTTTTTCACACCAGAATACTGTTTTGCAGAGGTGAAGTCCGTGTATTTTCATGAATTCACGTTGTGTTTCACACTGGTGGTCAGCCCTGTTATCTCTAATATTCAGTTCTGTTCATGAATATCTTGTTTACTTGATACCAAGTGTCTCCAATAAAACTCCTGGATATCTTCCAAATGTTTGATGCCATGAACCTCACAAACTGTGGCTCTTCCTCAAAGCTTGTACACATGATTATGTTTGCTGGTGGACTGATAAAAACCTGTGCACTATGAAATGAATTGGCACTGGTGACTTCAACCAGCCCTGATCAAAGATTTAAACTGATTTGACGTTTAATCAGAAGATTTTGTGTCATTTTTCAGCACTCAATAGGCTTATAGAAAAGGACAACTGACAAAATGTGTTTCTTTGAATTACATATGAAATGAATATTGCAGACTTTTTCATTATGCATTATGGCCTTGAAAGAGGATGTATTTCATAATTCATTGTTTTAATTCAGGCAACATTAAAGATTTCTTCAGTGAATCAGTTTGTGTCTGAGAACAGATGTGCTCAATATAATCTTGTCTTCACTTTGAAGCAAGTTATATCGAAGAGACATTAAGATTTCATGCAGAAAAGTTTGAACATTTGTCTGGTTTGCAGTCGGATGGTTTGTTACATCCATCAAGGGCTTTGGCTTCAACTTTGTCACAGATGTTTCTTTTAAAATTCCTTTGCCAAATAAAAGTAGACACAAATGAGTCAGTTGCTGATTTGATGTGAGCGTATAAAGAAATAAAATGAGTATGGATAGATATCAACATATCATTTGATGAGGAATGGTTAGATACAACTATTTGAAAATCTGGAATCTGAGGATGCAAAAAAAAATCGAAATATTAAGAAAATCGCCTTTAAACTTTTACATTTATGTTCACGATTGTGCTACATTCACTCACAAAAATAAATGTTTTATATATTTACGGTAGGAAATTTACAAAATATCTTCATGGAACATGATCTTTACTTAATATCCATATGATTTTTGCCACAAAAGAAAAATCGATCATTTTGACCCATACAATGTATTGTAGGCTATTGCCACTAATATACCCGTGCTACTTGTGACTGGTTTTGAGGTCCAGGGTCACATATAAAATGTATCATAATATATGATGCAGTCTGATTAAACCCACAAACCTTTATTTTATATGAAGGAAGACCTTTCACTGTCTATCTATGTACTGTGATTGAAATTCAAACTTATTGTGGTTCTCTCAAATAATTGCGATTATATCGAATTACCGTGATCAGACGACTAATCGATCATAGCGACAGGCCTAATGCTTCAGTTTTGCATTTAATCATTTAAAGATTTATATTTCTCCAAGATAAAGCAGATACTGAAAAAGTACAGCGCTTCCAGTGTTTTCTTATTCAAGTGACGTATCATACAGATAGTGTAAAAAAGCCCAAGGTGATCACTAATGCATCATTCTGAGGACTATTACATTGATTTAAATCTGCCCCCGTTCTGAGCTGACAAGCATAGAAATGAGATCTATGTCTGCTATCTGTGTACTCTGCCAAATGCTAATAAGATTGTGTTGGACATGACAGAGAGCTTAACTCATCTCCTGATGGTCTGCATTAAAAACACACTCCAATTACCTGGTTTTAGTTCAACTGTTTTTTTGTTGTAGTTTGGTCTTCCATTTTTCAGAATGACATTTTAATCTGGAATGCGACAAGCGGGTGAGATTTGGCTAGCTGCGTGTTGTCAAGTTTTCATTATTTGTGCTTAATTTTTGTGAAATGTCAGCCCAGCGTGTTGATTAGCACTCCCGCGACCTTGGCTATCAGAAAAACGCCAGCGGCTCAGTGTGTGAATATTAAACAGGTCAAACTAAATGGATTTCCAAACACAGTTCCACAGTCTCCCAGCTTGAATTATTAATGATGGACGTTTATTGACCTGCATAAATCCATCAAACTCATGATTAGAAATTACATCATTCTTGGCTCGACAGACGATACTTATATTTGTTTTAACATCAGCCTTGGAAAAAGAAACATTATCTTAGAGCGAGGGGTGTCCAAAGTCCAAAGCTTGTCTATTAAAGTACATTAGGGCTATATTTGGCGGGCAACGCATAATTTACAAATCATGCAGCTTCACAGTGTCAACACGAGGTGACAGCACTAGACTTTAGGCCAGGTGTTGCATTAAACCGTGAGTGAAACTAAATTTAATAACTGATGTTTGGTGCAAAAGGTCTGATACAAACCCCAAATGTCTCTGTGATTTAAACTAGTTTAATGTAGTAACACTAACTGTAAACATGGTATCATTGCATCAGAAATGTGGGATATTGAAGAGAAAAGAAGCATAATAAAGAGAAAAGAAAATCACAAATGTGATCTCCTTAATAAAAAAAGACCCCAGTAATATAGTTTCAACAAAAAGGTTTTAAAAAGTGCAACATTTTTGGCCAATACACCAAAGTTTAGAATCAAACATCAGAGCTCAATATGAACTCAATCATTTCTCAGCAAATTCTTCCAATATCAAATGATCCAACTACTCTTATTGAATGTAGCTATTGACTCAGCTGCATCTATTTTCTTTCATCCATCTAAGAAATTAAACATCAGAGACAAAGTCACTACTTAAAAGAAACATTACTGAGAACCCAGTTATGTCTGCTAAAAGATGAAAAAGCAGTTTTGAGCAATGAAATATTAATCTGCGATTAGATAAGTATCAAAGATCAAAGACATGTCATGTCTACATAAAACAAATTACATGCATTTATGATGCATTAACTAAAATACCAACTTATAAAACCTGTATAATTCTAACCTCAAAAACTATATCTATGGAGAAAAAGAAAAGTTTCTCACACATTTCTCAGCTTCCACCATCCTGCATTTGAGATCAAATCAATTCTGGAATATTGTCATGGATTATTGCACTGGATTGTAGAGTTTTGTGAGCATTCCTTGTATTAATAAAAAGTGCAAATAATTAAGTGGCCATGTAACAGTGTATTTCACAGTGTTGTTATCACATGTCTTTAAATGATGCTGACACCATGGCAGGACCGGATGTGCCGTTGGCTCCTAGCAGTAATCCGTGATTTATTATCCACTTTGTGCTGACAGCTCTTCTTCTTCCCCCTCTCTTTCTAGGTTGTGTCAGAAGAGCAGGCGAGGATGAAACTGAAGCCCAGTAAAAGAGATTCCCCCTGGGGGAGCCATAGACAGATGTGGAGCCCCAGGAGCCACTGACCCCGTGTCTGAATGATCTATGGATAAAGACCACCAGCCCTCAAGAGTCAATCTTCTACTGCTGAGCAGTTCTACATTGGCAGACACAAACAAATGTTGCTCTGTAATTGCTGAAAATCTACAGTCTGAACATTCGGTTCCTGGGCTCCATTTTTTTAAAGCTACCTTCCCATTACTAGAAAAACGACCTACCACAACTGTACTTAGTTGAAGAACTCGGACTCGGTAATTGCTGAGTATCTACAGTCTGAACATTCGGTTCCTGGGCTCCATTTTCTCAAAGTTACCTTCCTGTTACTAGAAAAACGACCTACCACAACTGTACTTAGCTTGAAGAACTCGGACTCGGTAATTGCTGAGTATCTACAGTCTGAACATTCGGTTCCTGGGCTCCATTTTCTCAAAGTTACCTTCACGTCACAAGAAATATACGGCTAACTCACAATCCAGCAAATGCATGCAAAGCTTCCGGGAAAGCCCATGTATCCTCACATCACCTTCCAATCGCATGACCGTGAAAGAGGAAAGTTATGGCGTCTCATTGAGAATGCTGAGGTCGGGCAGGCATGCGGTCTAACAGGATCAATACAACCCTGCTGATTAATGGGCAGATTTCTCTTCCATTTAGTGTGTCAGAGAAGAATCATCTGCCAAGACCAAGATTGTGAAACCAGGTCTCTTCGGTATTTAAAAGGTCGCATTTCCATTGCAAAGTAATCCTGCTCTGGACCTTTTTTGGAGCTTTGTATCATTTAATACTGCTTCTTCAGATTTACAATCAATACGACCCTTGCAAAGCAGAGTGAATCAAACTGTCAGTCTGGAGCAATTGGCTTTTTGTAGAATAAGTTTTCTTCACTGTGTTCCTGGGTCAAGTTTACGAAATATTGGAAATGCAAATGCTTTCAAACAAGGTCTCTTCAGTCTTTTTATTTTTTTATTTTTTTAGAGTTGCATTTTAATTGCAACAGTATCCTGCATTGGACTTTTTTTGTAACTTTGCATCATTTAACACTGCTTCATCAGATCCACAATCATTACGACCCTTTCAAAACAGTGAGTCAAATTGTCAGTTGGAAGAAATTGGCTTTTTAGTAGAATCATTTCTTTTCACTTTGTTTCTTGGTCAAGTTTACGAAAGATTGGAATCGCAAATGCCTTCAAAGTTCACCGAACTGGGATGAAAAAGCAGCTGCTCAAACAAGCCCAGCAAAGCTTGACCTGCAACATCGTGAATCCTTCGAACCCAAGTGCAACTAAGCGGACGACGTTGCTGTGAGTGAGTGCATGTGGTGGTGGCCCTCAGCATGGTGTTGCCACCACCGGACAAGCGGCATGTGTGTCTTACCACCTTTGTGATCATGACCAGCATGGCCTTCATGGACGCCTACCTAGTGGAGCAGAACCAGGGCCCACGAAAGATCGGTGTCTGCATCATTGTCCTGGTCGGGGACGTCTGCTTTCTTATCGTCCTCCGCTATGTGGCGGTTTGGGTTGGAGCAGAAGTGCGGACGGCTCGACGAGGATACGCCATGATCCTGTGGTTCCTCTATATCTTTGTGTTGGAGATCAAGCTTTACTTTATCTTCCAGAACTGTAAGGCTGATCGTAAGAGTCTGGAGACTGTCGCCCGGAAGGCTTTAACTTTATTGCTGTCTATTTGTGTGCCAGGCCTATACCTGGTTCTGGTGGCTCTGGACAGCATGGAATACTTCCGTACCTTTAGGAGGAAGGAGGACATGAGGGGTCGGCTCTTCTGGGTGGCTTTGGACTTGCTGGACCTGCTGGATATGCAGGCAAACCTTTGGGAGCCACAGCGGACGGGTTTGCCCATTTGGGCTGAAGGTTTGATGTTCTTCTACTGCTACATTTTGCTTCTGATTCTACCCTGCGTGTCTTTGAGTGAGATCAGCGTGCAGGGCGAGCATGTGTCTCCCCAGAAGATGATGCTCTATCCTCTTCTCAGTCTGGTCACTATCAACATCGTCACTATCCTCATACGTGGCGTCAACATGGTGCTCTTCCAGGACAGCCGGGTTTCCACCATCTTCGTCGGGAAGAACGTGGTGGCCATCGCGACCAAGGCGTGCACCTTTCTCGAATACCGAAAACAGTCGCGAGAATTCCCGAATCGAGAGAACGCAACAGGAATTCCCATGGAAGTCCAGCAGAACTCGGTGGGACATGGACAAGCTCTTCCGAACGCTACGAGCCTCCCTCATGAACCCACTCCAGCACGGGATATTATGGATACATGACCAAGGAACCAAAGTCTTTTGTTTGATGCAATTGTACTTGGAGCCAACAAGGAGCATCCAAACCAACAGATATGAACCGATTAACTGTTTTGAAGTACTTTGGTACAACATTTCAGCATTATAAGGTGCTGTTCTTGACTGAGGTAAATCCGCCAATTTTGAGCGGTGTTGTTCAAAGGAAAACATTCAGTGTTTTATCATTTGTTCTCCGACATCTTCTCCAGTTAGCAATGAAGAACTGCTGTTTTCTTTCTGTACAGTAGTGGAGTGGCTGTGATGAAAAATACTTTTGCCATTTGAGACCAAACTCTTGTTCCCACGTCCACTTTTTTGTGTCTGACTGAAATTTCCCTTTCTTGCAAGTACAGAATTGTGGAACTAGAGTGTAATGAGCTTATTATTGAAGGAACTAGACAGATGAGGTTGATGATTATGACCAAATGTTGAGGAGTAGTCCTACATGCCTGCAGTATGTGTTTGCGCTCGTGTTTTATGATGTGTTGATGACATTACAGAAATTAGAATGAATAAGAAAGTAAGAAATTTGTATCCGATGATTATATGGAATTTCTTATGAAATAAGCGAATCCACTTCTAATTGAGTGGTATATGGATTATTATTGTTGTTAGTTATCATTATTATATTACACCACTTGTGTACTTGTTTTTATTTTTATTTGGACAATTTTGTTTGAGGACTTAGCCGTTTAATAAAAAAAAAGAAAAGGTTTTGCTATTGCTTGAAGGGTTTTTATTCTAACAAAATGCAAAAAGTGATTTCTTTCTCAGAATTTTTGTCTTGTTTCCAGTACAAATATCTAACCATCCTTAAATCATAGATACATGAAGAAGCAAAATTACTTGTTTTTCAGAAAACAAAACTTAATATGTTAAATAGTGTTTTTGCTTTAAAACAAGAAAAATGGAGTAAAAAAATCATCTTATTTTCCCTTCGAATTATGTAGGTTTTCTGACCCCGTTGACATTTTTTTCTAATTTTAAGCATGAACTCGCTTCATTTTGATAGCTTTTTTCAAAAAGATCAATATCTTAAGTCATTTTGCTTTTCAAGTAAATGTATCTTGATTAAGAATGCTTAGATATTTGTACTGGAAAACACGGAAAAACTACTGAATAATTTTTTGCAGTGCTCTTTTTGTCCACACGAACAGACGATCACAGCATTTCTCTTTCAGCCCTTGTTTAAATCAGTTCCTCTAATGTTTGAGTAAACACACTGTGTCTTCGGAAGCGGATGGGAGGGTAAATGGCATCTGGGAAAATGAAATAAATTACGCATTGCCCCATCAGCAGGGACTCACCTTACTAGAGGCACACAGCGTGAAACTGATTCCTAAAGCACTAAGGCCTTTTCCTCTGTATGCAGTGCGAATGCGAAAACCATTTACTATCCACGTCTGATTTACTCAGCATATGTAGCAACCTGATATATTCCATTTCAACAACATTAATTTATTGCCACCTGCATATGGTGGGCAGTCTCGTGTGGCATTGACTCACTTCACTGCGTATTGTGCTTTTGGAGAATTTCTCTACTTTAGCATCCACCCACCATCTGACAGCTTGAATATCCTTTACTGTACAATGTCTCATATGGCGACATACAATTTACTTCACATTAACAGTATTTAGAATAAAACACAAGATGGATTTCATTATTTCATGTTTTTTATGAATCGTACCATAAAGGTATATTCATGCACCAACAGAAGAAACATGTCCTTAAAATTGCACTGTTCATTAATAGTCAAATCAGAACTTTCTTTTTTTTTACTTGTACAAGTAAAAATTAAATATAGTTAACTTAAATATTATAAATAGTATCAAAATATCCGTGCCACACATGCTTGCTTGCTTGCTGCATCTGTTAAGTTTTATGCCGTTGTTCAGATACTACAGTTTACTGAAAAATTTGAAAATATTAATGTTCCCTGTACTGCAATCATGCATTTTTTAATTGCAATGTTTTATAGATGTGCTCATCAGTTATTGTAGTTAATAAGATAGTGTTTGAATTAATATGACTATATCAATTATAGCATGATACAAGAATGAGTTCCAACACTGAAAATAATTTGGTGTAGGATTTACTTTGAAACAATTTTTACTCATAAATTCCAAGTAAATTTCATATATGTTGCATATAATTCCTGAAATAAGCAGAATTTAATTTCAGGAGAAAGTGAGCAAAACTAGATTTTTACCAAGTTAGATTGTGGTACAGAGTTCCAATATGAAAAAAAAAAGTTGTTTGTTTGTTATTGGATGACAGAAAATCTAATAGGAAAAACAAAATCCATGGTCGGAACACAATAAGTGCAATTAACGTCTGACAACATGATGAATATGCTGTAGTATAATATTTCAAAAGCCTTGTTTGACTCCCAAACATGAAAATATACTGTGCATCTGTGAGACGTGGATGCAATGCCCAGTACATATATCACTGTGCAGATTTTTTTTTGTGTGTTATTTTCTTCAATAAATATTAAAGATACAGCCTTAACCTTCAGCCTTACAGCATTACACTCTGATCTATAATTCAGCAGTGTGGGTGTTTACTCATATTTAAGCATACTGTAAATGCAAAAAGTGATATAATTAGAATGATATAAATCTGAGTATGCAAATATTAAGGATCTGCTATAATAAACAGTAAAATGAAGTGGAACTGATTTCTGTGCACAATGCTGAGAGACGCTCTTGTTGTCATTCACATTGCATGAAGAGCAAAGAGATGAAGGAACATCATCTTTCATTTGAAATGCATCAATAAACCACGTTCAGATGTCAGCACCCCCGCAGGCACTCTTAGATTTGCTTTACAACATTAAAGATTCAGTCTCACTCTAAAATCAGTCAAGCCTTCAAATGTGTGTTTAGTGCTCAGAAAAGTGACAAAGAGAAAAGGATGGCAACACTTGATTGATGCATTATAAAAAAAATATTCTTGATGCATCATAAGTACATTTATATGCCAAAGTTATATTCAAACTTACGACCTATTCGTGGTAGCCCTTTAAAAGAGTCGGGTAAATGCATGATGTAAGTAAAATTGGTTGTCAATCGTGTGTTTTAATTGATTTACCTATTCATTAAATATGAACATATTTATTTTATTGGTTACCACTAGCAAAGAAAACCAGAAAATATCGGGGAATTTTTTTTTGGGATTGCCAAGCCATAGTTAATTAAATCATGAATTTATGCATAAAATAATGCACCCTGTGGAATTAATAAAGTTGTAGTTCTATATAAAAAAAGTTCTATAGTCAAACTCAATATATATATTTTAATGAAAGTTATAATTGATTGCAAACTATTTAATATGATTTTGTAAGAGGCTATAAGTAAGAACGTTCAAGTATAAATCGCTTTTTAGATTGCCAATGTGCCAACAGCTTGTAACAAAACTAATAGACTGAGCCTTATTTGAAGGACTCGGGACGTTTTTGCCGGGAAAATCAAAAGGATGTAGACGTTTACGCGAGCGGTTACTTACCTCCCTTCAGTGACAGAGAACCATTTATTTCTTAATGTGAAGAACATTTTAATCATCTGAAGACCCCTTTTCATAATAAAGAACCATTTGTGCATTGAAAAGTTTCCATAAAGGTGCTTCATAGAACCATCGATTTTAAGAGTGTAATTCAAACTATAGTCTCACACAGCCAGATCTACATCAGTCTTTAGTCTTAAATATACTTTATAATCAAACTATCGTAAAAGTGTAATTTTAATTACCTCATCAGTCGACATGGTGTTGGAAGAAACACCCACATCACTATGATTTTCTCACAGCTGTTGTTGTGTGTTTATCTTGTTATTGAGAGGAAAGTGCACAACACATCTCTACATATCTAAATGTTGCTCTCAGCAGCGTGGACGGCGTTTGGATATTAACAGTATAGCACTGCGAGGGTAAATCCAATGTTTTACTTCTAAGCAGAACAAACGTTCAGTCTCTCGTGTGCACGGGCACGATGTTTTTATCCTGATTATTTATATAGCTAAAGTGAAAGAAATTGCATTATTTTAGGTATATTTTGCGACATTGTTAATTTTTATTATAGCCTTAATATATATATTTTTTAAATTACAAGCATGTCATGTCATAATTAATTCTTAAACAGAATTACGCTTTTATCATATTTGTCTTCTAAGTTTTTTTATCGAAAAATATCGTAGATGGTGAATAAAACATAATCTCGAATCATTTTGGATATGCTATGCTACTATCTAAGCTAACTAAAATAATGAGAAATGTTTAATTTCAAAATCTATAGCTTCAGTTATATACTAGTATATGAAAGTATATGATCGTTATTATATGGTCGTTATAACATAGTTCATACGACTAATACAATACAGTGATATCTAATTTGTAACCAGGCACTAAAGCGTGATTTGAACCAATCGGATTGCTTGGGTCCTAAGCTGGGACTCATCACCCGCCACCAGTGTCACTAATGGACCCTTTTCACATTTCGGGTGTCATATTAGTTGGGTAAACTTCTATAGCGGTAAATGAGAGACTATTAAATATATTTTTTATGTTCACCATTTGCTCAAATAGCAAAAAAAAAAAAAAAAAAAAAAACTCAATAATTGCGTTTTCACATCTTTCAAAAAGAGGAAAAATATATAGAGAGATAAAGGCAGAAATATGTCCACTTAAAGGTACAATATGTAGGATTTTTGCAGTAAAATATCCAGAAACCACTTGGCCAATGTTATATATTTTGTTTAGTTGATTACTTACAATATCCCAAATGTTTCCAACTAGAAAATTGCGATTTTAACCAAGGAAACGGGGCGTGTGAGCAGCGGTGAGGAGTCGCCAGTCAATGGCGTGATATCCGCGTTACCCTCGGTTTCTGCAATAGTAACCATGGCGACAGACGTGGACAACTGGGTTATGCCTGTTATGCCTAGCAGGACGCTCACACTGTCGTTGTTTTGTTGAAACATAATGGACCATGGCAAGCAGACTTTGAGACAAAAAGACTAAAACGAAGATCAACATGTTTCGAGATGCCGAGAGCTCCACGTCCGCGACTAACTTCCACTCGACAGAGACGCGAGTGTTCCTGTACTTTATTAGACAGGAGAGCAAATGTACATAAAACTAGTCAATGTTATTTAGTTCAATATGATGAAATGTTAGAATATGATCTGTATGTTATTCTAATGTTGATCTAGCTTACTTAGTCTCATACAGCCAACAAACAACCCAACTAACAACATTCAACACACTCAAATGCCATTTAGTGTGATAGTGTAACTGTTAGAGCGAGTGAAACAGCGCTGGGTTACCTCAAGTTTAATTCGTCTAATAAACTGACCTGTGTGAGTATTAAAGGTGCAGTGTGTAACATTTTTGACTATTTATTAACAGAAATGCAATATGACATCCATAACTATTGTGTTCAGTTGTGTATAAAGAACTTACTTAATAAACCGTAATGTTTTTATTACCTTAGAATTAGGCATTATTATCTACATAGGCGCGGGAATCCCCTTCTATGAAGGCCGCCATATTATGACGTCATATTTCTACCGTAGCCGACAGCGAACAAACAGCGTTACAGAGCGCGTTCCGTCACTACTTTGAAAGAGAAGCCGCAGAAAGCTAGAAGAAGCTAGTCATAAACACCGTGAGTATTGACTTTTCCCTTGTCAGTGGTGTAAATATGTAGTTGGATTGTTTCATGTAACTTAATTCTTCACCCTCGCTGTGTTATGGCTTTGCTATGTGGGATAAATGTGCTGGTTACGTTCGTGAGACAGCTGATTAGTAGGCTAATTACTCTTGTCATTGACCGGAAAACAGTTACAGGAATCACCAACCTGTCGATCTTGGAAGCATTTTAAGTCGATCGAGTTTCCAAAATCAGAGAAAAAAGGCTATTGTGTGTAATAAGTGGTGTCTATGGGATGCGGAGGCACGCGTGCTGTTACAATCACGTAATTTTGCCGCACGCACCTTTGGGCTCATGCGGACGCGTCGAGTATAAACAAGGCTTTAACCAGCTCAGTAACAGCTCATATTAGCCAGCTAAACTTTTACTACCCTGTTAGAAAAAATCTATAGTTGCATAGTTTCATGTGGTTCTACTCCTTCGCTGTATTATGGTTTTGCTATGTGGGGAGAATGTGCTGGTTACGTTCGTGAGACAATCAGCTGATTACTATTATTTACAACAACTGTGACGAGATCTGTCCTGTCGACAGCTCAGACCAATATTATTATATTATGTATTAAGACCCTTGATCCTCACCTGACTATGGCTTTGTAAACTTTATCCATGATGTGGTTTATAATGGACTGTGGTACTCCATGTTAGCTGTGGCTTGTTTTACTCTGGCTCACTACGACGATGTTTGTCCCGTTTTAGCCACCGTAGCTTCTTCGAAAGCGAGGGGTGAGCAGTGGGCTGAGCCCTTAGTGTAAACTCGCAAACGAACCGCTAGATGTCGCCAAAAAGCTACACACTGCACCTTTAATTCAGCACTTGCGTGTAGTTGGGTAGAATGAAATGCCCTTATTCCTTTATATACCACAGTCATGTTAAAAACGTCAATGTATTCACTTATCCATAAAAGATCCATCAGCTTGACGACAAGATCCATAATTACGCTTAATGCGGAATATACGTCATCAATATACGCCTTTGTTATTGAAAGAGGTTAGCGACCCCTGGTGGTGAAAAATCCTACATATTGTACCTTTAACTGTCACTTTCATATATAGCCGCTGTATTAGAAACACTCACAGCAGCATTAACAATTTTCTTGACACGGGTATAGTGTTATAAATGTACATATAACATTTTTAAAGTGAAAATATGAAACACTTTGCAGGATTTACGATGCTGATGACCGTTAAAACGCGTCATCACAGTCTGATAAAATACTCCATATAACAAGGGTTTGTGAATTATGCATACAGCCCCTTTAAAATCATAATCCAGTAATCATGAATGACTGTAAAAGTCACAGAAAGTAATTTGTTAAAAAATGCGGTAACCTTAAGCGTTCAGGCTTTCAGGTTTCTGGCAACATTTCTCAGTTTCCTGTATGTTATGGATTTTAATACAATGATGCAGCACATTATCAAAAAAGCAATTTGCATTAATAACACTGAGGCAGATTTATAATGTCAGAAAATGAAGGTGCAGCTGCTGCAATCACACGCTCGCCCGTAAATGTGTGACTTGGGCGTCCTCCAACACTAATGCTCATGAACTCCATCATAGGAAACATCTACAAGCTTCCATTAGAGCGCTCAGGAAAGCTCAGGATCCGCCATCGTGATTTGTGAACTTCAGCAGTCATAGGTTAAGCAATTTTGTGATCATTTTTGAGATGGGGAATTCTGCCATTTTCAGTTTTTCAAGGCAACTTATGGAACTAATCCAGAATTGCAAATGGTTCATTTGGGAAGTCTACCATGACAGGTACGTTTAAACTCTAATTGAATAGAAATGTGTCTTGTGTGCTGATGGCAGGCTTTGTTTGGAAGGCACAACTTTCTCTTAGAAGGACAAAGTTTAATTAGATTGTGCTAATGAAGACAAAGTATCTACATGCATACTATTTTGTAGTTTCTTATTGAAAATGCTTTGTTTCAGTACTGCATTGCACACTGTACATCAAGTGGCGACCCAACACAATCATATAGGCTAAAGATATCAAATATTATACAAAAATACACACATATAAATATATATATGATAACTCTCGGTTTTATGGTCATGTTTCGGTACAGTTCGGTAAGTGCTCAGGGAAAAAAGGATTGTCAAATAAAAATAAAGAAATAAGAACAAATTATCAACAGCACAAATAAATGCAATAAAGCAAATAAACAGTGTTTTGTTAGCTATCTAACAGTTTTCAGGTACAGAAATGGAATAAAGTAATCAAATGTAAAACAACATTGCATTGCATAAATTAAATAAACATGAATCATTATTAAAGTTACAAAAGCTATTTATTCAAGAGCAGTGTGTGGTTTCCCTTGTTTGATTAACATTAAAAACAGACCGCAGGAATATTAGGCTGCTGTCACTTTAAGACGGATTTAATACAATAATACTGATACACATGCGTTGTCTTTCTCGACTGTTTACATTCACGTAAGACATAAAGTACTGTTTGCATATACTCGCCAAAACGGGCATGTTGGCATAAATTGTGTGGAAATTTGTCAAGACTTGAAAGAGAACTCAATATTTACGCACCATCTGAGTTCTCTTCATTTTTTTCTTGCGCTTGAATGTTTACATTCGGAAGATGATTCCTGCAAACCTACGTTTGGAAACACTCAAACTTCCACAATCTGAGCAATACGACACACATGCGTTCAGTCGCACTATCAGGTATTGTGTGTCCAGTCTCATCCCAAGAAGTCATATAACTGACGTCTTGGGACGTCTTTTGACCATACGTCAATATCCGCCTTTTTACCCTTAAACGTCGGTTAGATGACGTTATCGGATCCTAACTCTACCCCAGACCTAAACCTACCCCTAAACCTACCCCGTCACCTACTGACGTTAAAGGTAAAGCGTCAGTTGACGTCCCAGGATCGTCATATAACCGACGTTTAAGGGTACCCTAAAAAGGCGGATATTGACGTATGGTCAAAAGACGTCCCAAGACGTCAGTTATATGACTTCTTGGGATGAAACTGTGTTAGTGTGTCTCACACACTCTTTTGGAGATCTTTTAAACATGAACACTTGTGTGAAACTACACTGTTCTGTTGCTCTTTATGAAGAGCAGATGTTTACTTCCTACTCTATGATTTATGCTATTTATCGTAAAAAAAAAAAAAAAAAAATATATATATATATATATATATATATATATATATATATATATATATATATATATATATATATATATATATATATATATATATTATAATCACAGTGGCTGCATTAATAGATATTGTTCAAACATGATTGTTTTCAACACCGCCATCGGTGTATGAATGAGTGTATGAATGGGAGAATATGAGGCGATATGTAAAGCGCTTTGGTGGCCATGGGTCTGTTGAAAAGCGCTATATAAATGCAGTCCAAATGCATAAATGTCTGTTCGAAATTGAGCACACGACACTCGCATTGAACAAAGTTTAGGGGAAGCCAGAATGCGTATCGACAGAAACATACGCTAGCCCAACTCTGTTGAAAATGACAACGCATAAAACAGACTGAGAAACAAGATGCGTATGTGTCGTCAGAATTAATGAATGAATGACCAAGCCTAGACTAATGGAATTCAACAATTCAACAAAGTCTTGGACTAATGGACTAAGACTAATGGATGGAAATTATTTTGGGAAATATGGTTACATGACTTAATAACATGAAAGGCACATGAAAGTCCTGCTTGTTAGACGGTTCTGCACTCATTAGAGAGAAAGAGACCAAGAGATCTGCTTATCAGCACCGAACCCCTAGTGTGAGTCTCATTACTCAGAATCAAGAGGAAGAGTTTGTCTTGAGCTCAGATTGAAGACATCTGACTGACCACTATTATCTTCACACACTCATTACGCTGTCAAATGATTTTCCGTCTATCTTATGGTTGTTGATTGGACGACTTTTGCTAAATCGTACATATTTTACGAGTTGCCCAATTCGTATGAATTCGTACGAATGACCTACCCCTGACCCCGCCCCTAAACCTACCCACCACGTGGGTTTAGACAAATCGTACAAATTTGTACGAGTGAGGTCGTACGAATTCTTACGGAATAGCCATCTTTTAATCACTCCTACAAATTCGTGCGAATTGGTCGTGAGATAGCGTTGCTCATTCGTACTAATGCATATTCAAACTTGCATTATTGGTCACATGGTTTTGATTACCAATAAAACTTTTTGTGATGGTTTGCAGTCTAAGACTGAATGAAAGAATGAAAACAAACAACTGTGCTTGAATGTGATCTTTACACACACTCTAAAAAATGCTGGGTTGTTTTAACCCAAATTTGGGTCAAATATGGACAAACCCAGCCATTGGGTTAATTTTTTTTTATTTACATTTTTAACCCAATGTTTGATTTTGTCCATATTTGACCCAAAATTGGGTTAAAACAACCTAGCATTTTTTAGAGTGCAAGTAAAAACCTTAATAAATAAAGTCCCTGTATAGTAAAAAAAAAAAAAAGCAGTGTATATGCAGTTGTTAAAATTACAGTCATTTAGCAAACGGCAGGTCAATGCTGAAGAAGCCCTGACAGAGTTAACCTCGCACTGTTATATCCGCTTGACTGGGAGAGCAGAATCGCAGCTTTACCAGTCAAACTGGTGTAATTACGGAGCTAATGCTCCAACACTGACAGGTGGTGAATTGCCCCCTTAATAAGAGGTTTTACCTGCAGAATGAGCGGGTTTAGCTGTTGCAGATGGTTTATATCTCTCACACACAAATACTCCATTAAATCAGACGTCATTCAGTTTTAAAGGCTCAGATGATGATGTGGCTCACAGGAGGTTTTAAAAAAGGTTTATAGCCAAACGCTTTTACAAGCACTGAACTTAGATTTGATCCCATTGTACTTATTATTTGTCACATTGCCTATATAACTAATGCACATACAGTGACTCAAAAACACTTAAAGTCACTCTGAATGTGAAAGCAAGTCTTAACAGGGCTAAACTGCTGCAGGATGTTTTTTGTGTTTTCATTATTTATAACCAATGCCACTTAGTTTGGTTTTTATGCATCAAATGTAAAAGCATTGAGACATATGTGCAAATATAATCTGTGGCCAAACTGAACATCCAATGATTTGTTACAGCGAAATCTCTGTAAATCGAACAGCGGTGTTAGTCTGCCATCTGCTGGCTTCTGAACCCAGTCATTTAAGGCTTTTAAAGTTATGGAGGGTGCATTTGTTTTCCATGTCCCAGTTGCCTATTACATTGGGTATGCCTACTAAATATAATAGCATTAACATAATAATTAACACAAAGACCTGTGATGAATAGGTACGTGTAAAGAGAGAATTTATATTTGCTTTCTTTTAGTGATGCTTTGCACTGTGTATAATGATACAATGAAATGGCCGGTCAGTAAGTCAGTTATAGGTCTACTTCAAGGAGGTTTTTTTTGTTTGTTTGTTTAGTTTTTTTGCAAAGAAACTGCGCTGTATTCGAGATGAAAAAAAAATAAAAAATAAAAGGAAAATGGTGAAATTATAAACTGTGAACCTAAACAACGGAAACCTCATGTAAGAAAGATGTTGTTATTGTATTGTTTATGAGTTTAAGACATTTTACAGTGTGGGAATGTTCAGCAAGAAAGACAAAGTGGTGAATCATCATCTTGTGAATCATGAAAAATTTGCAGTGCGATTTGTCAGCCTTATTCGAATCGGTAACGTCTTTGAACGATTCATTAAAAGAACCGACTCATAAAGGCCTGTTCACACCGGGAAATATTCGTCAACCTTTAACGCCTCGTGACTAAACAATGGGCGCCAATGTGAGTGTGCACACCGATGCGTAAAACGCCACGCGTAAAAGCGTCTTTTTTTTTTAAACGCCTCGGGTTCGTTTTTTTTGTTTGACGCGCCGCGTCAAAAACTACCCGACCAATGAGATTGGCGCTTTTGCTCACGTGTCTGGAGCTTCTGAAGTTACAGTAAAACACAACTTGGGGGCGCTCAAACACAAAACGGTCTTGCCGAGCACACATACGTAACGGCGAAGAAGATATACAGCGTCTACACTCTGCCGGGAAGAAATAAGACGAGGAAGATGCAAGGCCAGATGAATGTAGAGCTGCTGGTCTTGTTGTTGTCTATATAAAGAGACACCAACGAGAATAAAGAACTATATGACAAACGTGACAAACTTGCTCTCTTCTTCTGAGTGACAAGCGAGTGTCAGAAGCACTTTGTGGACCGGGGTATTAAGCGCCATCTAATGTCAGGGAATGAATTTGCATGTGCACTCGGCTCATCGTCAGCGAAAATCGCTTGGGTGTGAACACAAAAAACGCATTGAAAACGCTGACGAATAACGTGAGCCGATATTCGTCCCGGTGTGTACGAGGCTTAAGAGTCTAAATCAGTGGTCTCAAGCGCAATTCCTGGAGGGACACAGCTCTGTGAAGATTCACTCCAACTTCTTCTACATTCTTCTACATACTACATCAGTGTATCAATTAACCCATCAGTGTATCAATTAACCCATTAGTGCATCAATTAACCCA
This sequence comes from Chrosomus eos, assembly GCA_036326025.1. NCBI lineage: Eukaryota > Metazoa > Chordata > Actinopteri > Cypriniformes > Leuciscidae > Chrosomus > Chrosomus eos. The sequence goes on along the minus strand of CM070829.1, from coordinate 36,957,352 downwards.
TCAGTGCATCAATTAACCCATTAGTGCATCAATTAACCCATCAGTGTATCAGTTAACACATCAGTGTATCAATTAACCCTTCAATGTATCAATTAACCCATCAATTAACTCATGAGTGTATCAATTAACCCCTCAGTGTATCAATTAACCCATCAGTGTATCAATTAACCCATGAGTGTTTCAATTAACCCATCAGTGTATCAATTAACCCATCAGTGTATCAATTAACCCATTAGTGTATCAGTTAACCCATCAGTGTATCCGTTAACACATCAGTGTATCAATTAACCCATCAGTGTATCAATTAACCCATCAATGTATCAATTAACCCATCAGTGTATCAATTAACTCATGAGTGAACCAATTCACCCATTAGTGTATCAAGCAACCCCTCAGTGTATCAGTTAACCCCTCAGTGTATCAATTAACCCATCAGTGTATCAGTTAACCCCTCAGTGTATCAATTAACCCATCAGTGTATCAATTAACCCATCAGTGTATCAATTAACCCATGAGTGTTATCAATTAACCATCATTATGAGCATCAATAAACCCATCAGTGTATCAATAAACCCATCAGTGCATCAATTATCATAACCCATCAATTAACCCATGTTCCTTGAAACACAGCAAAGGCCACAAAAACGATGAAACAGGTATAAATGGCATTGTTTAATTTGTGACATATTTTAAACATTCCTTTCTCAAAGATTCGTATGACAAATGTACAGGAATAATTATTTTCACATTTATATATATATATTTTTTTCTCATGTTATTGCTTTACAGTAAAATGCATTGGTTGGATACTGTATGTCCATTAAAGCATGACAATACATTCATATACGTTTTACAGATGTATTCAGTTATGGTTCATAGTAACTAACTTGACATGAAATATATATATATATTTTGATCAGTATACATTTATTATTATTGGCATGAATCCCACATCACATTGAGTTCACAGTGAATGGGGTCGCAGGTCATACACGTGTTGAATAAGTGTGCGCTTGTTTTGTAAGTTCCCATACAATCCACAATATGAAGAGGTACAACAATTATGCCATATGAATTCTACTTGTAAAAAAAATGACTTCATAAACAGGTCAATTCTGTCAGTAATTACTCTCCCTCATGCTCTTCAACCCCGTAAGACTTTCGTTCATCTTCAGAACACAAATTAAGATATTTGTGATTAAATCTGAGAGCTGGGTCACTCCTCCATAGGCTTCCTAAGGGATTTAAACTTGCCGGCCCATAAAAGAAATCGTTAAAATAGTCCAAGTGACTACAGTGCTCAATCTTAAGTTTATCAAGCGACGAGAATACTTTTTGAGCGCAAAAAAACAAACAAAAATAACGACTTTATTCAAGTATTCATTTCCTTCTCTGTGGGCCTCCAGATAGTTCACATAGTGTAACAGCGCAGCGCTTCTGTGTCGTACGTCACACGTAGGCTCACTATTGGCCGACGCTGGTCATGTGTGTGATGCGTGTGACGTTCAACCAGAAGCATTACGAAATTACACTACGAGAACTATCTCAAGGCCAAAAGAGATGGAAATAAATACTTGAATAAAGTCGTTATTTTTGTTTGTGTTTTTGCGCTCAAAAAGTATTCTCGTCGCTTGATAAACTTAAGATTGAACGATTTCTTTAATGAATTTTTGGGCTGGCAAGTTTCAATCCCTTAGAAGCCTATGGAGGAGTGATCCAGCTCTCAGATTTAATCACAAATATCTTCATTTGTGTTCCGAAGATGAACGAAAGTCTTACGGGGTTGAACAACATGAGGGAGAGTTATTACTGACAGAGTTTTCATTTTTGGGTGAACTATCCCTTTAATAAACAACAAAAACCCAAATCAAGTCTCAAATGAAACCCCACCAGTTCACCTGATGGTAAATCGGTCAAGTTCAACGCATCTCAAACATATGTACAAATAATCTTTATCTGTAAAATTCTGCATTATCAATATGTGCATTTTCAGGGCAAATTCAGAAAATGTCCAGGTCAAAATTCACCCAATAAAGATATTATATTTTGCATAAAGAAAACAAAGTCTATATTTAGGACCGATAGTTTTTGCATGGGAAAAAATATTTTCATGACAATTACAACATATTTCCCACAAATCATCATTGTGTAATGCAAACAAATAAATAATCATAAATAAATAAATGATGAAACATGATTGTTATTGTAATGCAACAAAATAAAAATATTTTTTATTTTACTGTAATGCAAAATAAATTATGACATATTATGTAAATTGTACACATCATGGTAGTTTCGTCATAAACGAGAATAAAATATTGTACACTGTAAAAAGAAGTTGCCGCCTTAAATTTTTTAAGTACAATCAACTTCAATGTTTAAGTCTTTCAACTCAAATGTACATTTAAACTGATAATGTATAACTTGAAAATTGCTTAACTTATTTGAATAAGTTAAACAATGTAAAAACATGTTGTCATAACGTATTGATCATATAATTGTTTTTTACAGTGTATTACGGTATTTATTTAAAAGAGAATTACAAAAACATCCAAGCATTGAGAGGAAAATGTGCTTAATTTTCATGAAATCAGTCACAAGGAAAATAATAATAATAGTACAAAAACAGAATTCACGTGCAAAATATAATGTTATCTTTTAATCCAGGGTGAGATATGGTTTTTGTTCGATTTAACCCCTTTTATTACAAAATGGCACTAGAGAATTTTCATCTATGCTTGCTTTTGTTCTTTATATGTTAAACGCATTTACATGAAGTGTCCGTACGAAAAGTGGAGAGTCTCTGGGTGACGTGTGACGAAAGCGAGGTTGATGTGAAGCTGAAACCAAACAACCATCTCAGAAAAACATCCTTCTCAAACGTTCAATGTGTGAGTCTTGAAGTCAATGCCACTTCTTCCCTGCATAGTGTCCAAATCCTATTGCTATTGCACTCACAACATTCATAAAAGATCCTGTTATTATATATTCAGACATCCGGAATGATCTGCACAGAAACAGCAGAGCTCGTATTTGCATAAACCCACAAAAGCATCTGCGGATTCCCACAACGGTTCGGGAAAACGTCTCCACAGAGGTTCGGTTCTGTAGCTGCCAGGTCGGACTGGGCAAGGGATGCGGTTGCCATGGAGACGACTGTCCGGAGATCACCTCGGTCAACGTCCCACAATGCATTGCAGGCGTGCTCACGTTGCAAAAAACGATGTCCTTCCTCAGTATTTTTTTTCTAGTTCAAGTATCTAAACATTCTTAAATGAAGATACATTCACTTGAGAAGAAGATATTAGGTCTTATTTTCAGAAAAAAAGTGTCAAAAGGAACTTGTATGCTTAAAACGGTTTAAAAATGAAAATTCTTGGCAAATATTTTGAAGCATAAACCGGAGTGAGTTTAGTTTGATTTACACTTAAATTATTTAGAAATGCAAGGGAAATGGAGAAGTATTGCACACCATCCTCCAATATATGTACAGTATATTACAAATATATATTGTTTTAAGCAAAAACACTGCATTTTGACACATTTACAGAAAACAAGACTTAATAGTCATTTTTAAAAGTCATTTTGCTTCAATCAATCTTCATTTAAAAATCTTCCTACATTTATTTGAGAAGCAAAATGAATGAAGATATGAAGTCTTGTTTTCTAAAAAATATATTAAAATGAAGTGAGTTTTTGCCTAAAACAAGAAAAAAACATACAAAAACATCCAAGCATTGAGATTTTGAGAGAAAAATGTGCTTACTTTTCATGAAATCAGTGTCAATATGAAAAAAATGTAAATAAATGATGTGCACATTTTTATGATGTCTTTTGATCTGGGGTGAAATATGGACGCTTTTTTTCAATTTAATAACTTTTATTACAAAATGGCACGGGATATTCATATTCATATGCATGCTTGGTCTTTTCTTTATGTTCCTTTGTCAGACAGAATAAAAAATGGAGAATTTACATTTCTAAATATTTTTCGTCTTTAAGAATAAATCGAAATAAATTCACTCAGGATGCTTAAAACAATTTGCCAGTGATTTAAAAAAAAATCTAAAAATCAAGACACATTTACTTAAGATGCACAATTACAAGATAATAAGTAAAAAGAAATCTTGGTTTAAGCAAAAACTCACTTCATTTGGATCAATTTCTTCCGAAAAACAAAACTCAATTTCTTAAGTCATTTCGCTTCTCGAGTAAATGTAACTTGATTTAAAAATATTTAGATATTTGTACTGGGAACAAGTCAAATCTACTGAGGAACATCATTTTTTTCAAGTGCAGTGAGCGGATTGATCAGGTGAGGGACCATCGTGAAGACACACACACACACACACACACACACACACACGTCTGACAGAGGGAAGCTTTGAATGAGACCGAAGCGCTCGCTTGCTCTGGAAACATCAGTGTTAGAGACTGAATCTCATGGCTCTAAACCATCACACACCACACGTATAAATGAATATGATTATTAAATCTCTTCATAGGCAAGTTTATATTCACAGAGCACACAAAGAGGCTACATCCGCCTCCTAACATGATGACGCAAGAAGATTTAGTAAATAACAAAAAAAAAAAAAAAAAAAATCCACAATTGCACTGCAAAACTAAATCATTCATTATCAGTATTTATGTGATTTTCTTGAAGAAATATCTAAATATCATTAAAACAGGATACATGTATTTGAATTAAGTGGATTTTTCTCACATCATTGGAAAATTAAGAAAGAAAATAAGAAAACTTTGAAAACTCTTAATAACTCAAAGTCATTATATCATTGAGTATTTCAAATTGAGCTTACTTCATTAGCAAAAACTCTTATGAACTGTCTAATCGATTAATCGCTAATAATTGCATCTAACATAAAAGTTTGTAAATATATGTGTATATTCACACACATATATAAACTTTTAAGTTAGATGTGATTAATCGATTAGACATCACTACTCTTTTCACAATAACAATGTACAAAATTTCTCTTGCATTTGTAAATATTTGTATTACTTTTTTTTTTACAAAATTTAGTCAGGTTTATGCTTAAAACCTTGTTGCTTATTGATTTTCTTTTGTCTGTTTTTGATGCACGTTATAAATAAAATGTATTATTATTATATTATAAAAAAATTGCCAATGAAATAATAAGGGAAATAAAATGAATTAAGGCCATTCTGTTTACACCTTTAAAACTCGTAATAACTCAACATTATATATATTTTTTTATTTAGCTTATTTGTTCTTTTTACTCTTATTATAATAATGGATTATGTGCGAAATTTTCAATTCTCTAAATATGTTTCTTACTCTAGTCTATATAACTAAATTTAATTAGCCCTAAACCCATTCGCCAATGCTGTAAGAAACTAACACACCAAAAAATCTTAATTGAAGATATTCTTTGCAAACTCTTAATAACTCAAAGTCTTAATTTCATCAAGTTTTGAATTCAAATTTACCTCATTGGCAAATGTTTCTTCCTTTTTTAAGCATAAATCAAACTAAATTGAGTCAAAACTTATCTTGTTTTAAGGATGTTTGGATATTTCTACAGGAAAACAAGCCCAAAATTCCTGATAAGAAAATAAAATCATGTCCTGATCAGAGTCACGACACATTTCATGATAAGTGTTTATTCTGTCTGCAATAAAGATGTGCTGTGTCTGAAATCACATACTCTCTTGAGGAAGTGCTTATTTTAAATAAGTGATTACTTCACGATGGCTAAAAAGTGCTTTTCTAGATAGTATGAATGTAATCCACACACACTGCACTCGCCATGTTGTCATTATCATGAGTACTCTGAGTACTGTGAATTCAGACATACTTTTGTCACATACAGTTTTTTATGCCTACTATATAGTAGGGAGGTATGTGATTTCAGTCAATTCAGCAACTAGCTGATGATTAATATGCAGAAATGTTTGGACCAATGAGATTTCACTGTGGGCGGAGCCACCCAGCATGATAATTCGCACAAACATTCTTCTGATGATTAGGACATGGTAAGAATGCATGTACAATACAATAATACTGTATATAGTAATTATAATGTGCAATACTTTCATTTCTCTTGCATTTCAACAAATGTTGCTTCCTTTTAGTGATATGCTGCAAAATAATTCACAGTTGACTTCATGAAGAGATTTGACTCGGACATTTGAGACACGCTTACAAAAAGACCCTTTTCAACAAAGTGACAAAGAAAAAGAAACTAGAGAAGAAAAACAGGCGTGTAGAAAAGAGTGAATGTTTATTCAGGCGCCCGTATGCGTTCCTGATGCAATCCGTATTTGGTGGACACGCAATGCATTTTGGGATATTAAAGATCTGAACCGGAAGAGAAAACGATCTTCTCTGTCCATCAAGCGTCAGTCCTGATGAAGACTAACATTCGGCCCATCGGAGGTGATGATGGCTGGAAACTCAGGATGATCGTGACATCGGGATGGTGCTTTCTGGGATATGGAGCAGTTGGGGAGGCTCTAGTCTTCCCGACACATGGGTATATTGACGAAGGTGAAGACGTTGTACTCGATCATGATGGAGAAACAGAGGAAGATGGCGTACAGCACCAGCACATACACACCCAGCTTAAAGTCCAACTTCCAGCCGTTCAGGTGGATCCCGAGAATCTGCGGGAGAAGACGATGGAGAAAACAACAACATACGGGAGAGAGTCCATTTGTGCAACTCAGGACTCTTTTGAAGCCTGTGGACCCTATTTTAACGATCTGAAACGCAAGTATCAAGCGCGAAGCGCAAGTAACTTTGTGGGCGGGTCTTGGGTGTTGTTGCTATTTTACCGGCGGGATAAATGACGCTTGCGCCCGACGCAAGTTTAAAAGGGGTTGGTCTGAAGTCGCTTCATTATTCATAGGTGTGGTTTGGGCGTAACGTGAAATAAACCAATCAGAGCGTCATCCAACATACCCTTTAAGAGCAGGTGCGCATGTTGCATGGCGGATTGTTATTATTATGGCGCATTTACCAGGCGTGCGCCAAGAGCGGTTCACAGCCGAGGAGACCGATTTTTTTTTTTCTGGTTCTTGACGGACAAACCGATTTGTCAGATGTCCTTATATACACATTTCTCTTGCCACTATTGGGCAAACAGGTCTGATCCGTCATTACTACAGTTAGCCTGAAAAATTTGAGTAAATGTGTAAGCTAGATTTAGGCCTATTTTTTCACATCTTCATGGACACCACAATGATTTCCCTCATGTGTTAATATTTTTCCTTGTTATAATGTATGATTTGCAAAAATAAAAACTGCTGCATCTGTGTTGATGAGAGAATCAAAGTGTATGCGCGTTGTGCATCAACATTATGGCCAAGCATGCGCGCTTAAAATAGCATTATGAACAACGCGAAACGCGCCACTGACTTTAGACCAGGTTTTTTCTGGTCAGTGGTGCAATTGTTTTCTGGAAGTGCAAAATAGCACTAGGGAATGTTTGCGCCGAAACACACCTTTTTGCGCCGATCCGCCCAGGGAGCCCAAGTTCATTTCCTAGTTTACCGACGCGCGTCTGGGAAAAGCCCGCTTTGCGCGGGTGCAAAATAGGAATGACACATGCGTCAGTGTACAAAGTAATTTGCGCCGGGTGCAAGATAGGGCCCTATATGTCAATATATAAAGTCGGGATATCAATTATGAAATGTCTAACCATAGCTAAATAGATCAAAGTATTCAATTACCAAACATTATGCTAATAAAATATCAATACAGTATTTCTTTTTAACAACTTTCAATGCAACTTCACAACAATGGAAATAACTTTTCAATTTTATTGTCAGTTCTAAAGTGCTAAATTTAAATTTAGAGTGTGAATGTATCTGTTTGATTAATTTGATTAATTCTATTATTATTTAAAAGAATCAACCATTTGATTATTAAAATTTTCACCAAAAAAATATCAGTTTAAGCAATCGATCGTCAATCACTTTGCATAACATTAGAAATAACCTTAATTTTATTGTCATTTCTATACTATTAAGTGCTAAATGAAATATTATAGTTGGATTTAAAATGTTCACCCAAAAAAGCAATTGTCAATCACTTCACAACATTTATTTAAAAATAAATCAAACATTTGATTAACAAAATATTCAATAAGTTAAAACTGACAATGCAATATTCAGATTAAACAATTGTCAATCACTTTGCAGTGACATTAAAAATAGCTTTTTGAAGTCATTGTCATTTCTACATTATCAAATGCTAAACTGAATTGTATAGTGTGAATGTGTGTTTTTATTGATAGATTTTTTTATTGTTTGATTTATTTTAAAAAAATCAACCATTTGACTTCAAACATTCAGTAAAAATACAATATTCAGTTTAAGCAATTGTCAATCACTTCACAATAATATTAGAAATAACCTTAATTGTTACTGTTTTAATATATTGATATTTTAATTTGGTTGTATTACTATTAGCAAGTGCTAAATTAAATGTTTTTTTTTGGATTGTTGGATGGATTTATCAAGATGTTTATAATCTTCCTCAATATCTTTCTTGCAAATGACTACCAAGTGACACAAATGGTTCTTAACGGTGTAAAATGCTGGTTAAGAATACATCCCGTTTTTAATAATCATAACTGATACAGTACCAGCATTAACAGGGATGTTTATTGAAGAGAGAATCTGTACTGACAGATATCCAGTCATTAAAAACTCAACATTTTGAAATGTCTTCAGCTGAATTGACAGAATTGAGTCGGGAACGTGTGGATGTACTCACTGTGAGAGCGACAGATCCCAGCAGAAGCACCACAGAGTATACGAGTCCTCGACTGTTTATCATCACCTGCACAGAGGAGCACATAACACCATCAGTGCATCACACCAGAAGAAGACAACACCATCAGTGCATTATACCAGTGCATCACACCAGTGCATCACACCAGTGCATTACACCAGTGCATCACACCAGTTCATTACAGCAGTGCATCACACCAGTGCATTACAGCAGTGCATCACACCAGTGCATTACACCAGTGCATCACACCAGTGCATTAGACCAGAAGAAGACAACACCATCAGTGCATCACACCAGTGCATTACAGCAGTGCATTACACCAGTGCATTACACCAGTGCATTACACCAGTGCATTACAGCAGTGCATTACACCAGTGCATTACAGCAGTGCATTACAACAGTGCATCACACCAGTGCATTACACCAGAAGAAGACAACACCATCAGTGCATCACACCAGTGCATTACAGCAGTGCATTACACCAGTGCATTACACCAGTGCATTACAGCAGTGCATTACAGCAGTGCATTACACCAGTGCATTAAACCAGTGCATTACAGCAGTGCATTACACCAGTGCATCACACCAGTGCATCACACCAGAAAAAGACAACACCATCAGTGCATCACACCAGTGCATTACACCAGAAGAAGACAACACCATCAGTGAATCACACCAGTGCATCACACCAGTGCATTACACCAGTGCATCACACCAGTGCATCACACCAGTGCATTATACCAGTGCATTACAGCAGTGCATCACACCAGTGCATCACAGCAGTGCATCACACCAGTGCATTATACCAGTGCATTACAGCAGTGCATCACACCTGTGCATCACACCACTGCATCACACCAGTGCATCACACCAGTGCATTACAGCAGTGCATTACAGCAGTGCATTAACCAGGGCATCACACCAGTGCATTACACCAGTGCATCATACCAGTGCATTACACCAGTGCACCACACCAGTGCATTACACAGAAGACAACACCATCAGTGCATCACACCAGTGCATTACACCAGTGCATCACACCAGTGCATTACAGCAGTGCATTACACCAGTGCATTACAGCAGTGCATTACACAAGTGCATTACAGCAGTGCATTACATCAGTGCATTACACCAGTGCATCACACCAGTGCATTACACCAGTGCATTACACCAGTGCATTACACCAGTGCATCACACCAGTGCATTACACCGGTGCATCACATCAGTGCATTACACCAGTGCATTACACCAGTGCATCACACCAGTGCATTACACCAGTGCATTACACCAGTGCATTACACCAGTGTATTACACCAGTGCATTACACCAGTGCATTACACCAGTGTATTACACCAGTGCATCACACCAGTGCATTACACCAGTGCATTACACCAGTGCATTACACCAGTGTATTACACCAGTGCATTACACCAGTGCATTACACCAGTGTATTACACCAGTGCATCACACCAGTGCATTACACCAGTGCATTACACCAGTGCATTACACCAGTGTATTACACCAGTGCATTACACCAGTGCATTACACCAGTGCATTACAGCTTCAAGAGGTTTCTTTGTGCTTACGACTGATCCGTAATTCACTGCCATGGTCTGCAGTGCCCAGGGAACGCCGAGTCCCACCAGAATATCAAACACGTTACTGCCGATAGTGTTGGACACGGCCATGTCCCCCAGACCTGCAGAAGCAGAAGAACAGCAGTGTTAACTCAGAGCTCACATGTCTTTTATCAGTGCCATGTATATAATGCTAACTTTCTGAGTGGTTGCATATTCATTTGCATATGACAAGTCAGCAGAAAAACTATAATAAAATATAATATATAATAATAATAATCAAATTTAATAATAATAATCATAATCAATAATAATTATTTTATTAAATCCTTTTTGTCTGAGCATCCTGCTAGAGAAAACATTGGCTCAAAAACATTTTTAATATTATTAATCATTATTACTGATGTTTATTATTAATTAGAATACATACATATTTATTATTAATCATTAATTATTTTATTAAATAAAAAAGCATTTAGTCAATTTAATCATCGTCATCCCTATCAAAATATTACTCAACTCTAATATTACATGACTATAAAAATTTAATTTTGTGAAATTACACATTAACCTTTAACTTTTAGATACATACATATAAACTTCAATGCAGTATGAGCTTCAATATTTTTCGAGTGCAAGGGATTGTGGGTAACATCAGATGCACTTCTACATTCTCTGATGGCACTGAGATGCAGCCCATGTGATTGACAGTGACAAAGGAACAGGAAATCACATGATCAGATCCTGCACTGCGATACGTGAAACATTGAGTTTTTCATCCTGCCGCAGTTTTATTGATCGGCCAGTAGCTGTCGAGATCAGAACGCCACGATCGATCTACCTTGACGAGCCACGATCAGAGAGGCGATACAGTCCGGCACGCTCGTGCCCGCGGCCAGGAACGTGATGCCCATGATGACATCAGGAATACCGAGTGTGTATCCGATGATCGTCACCTGAGAGACAGTGTGGAGAGGGAGGTTAATAAGAGGAGAGAGAGAGAGAGAGAGAGCACGCGAGAGAGCACGCGAGAGAGAGCACGAGAGAGAGAGAGAGAGAGAGAGAGAGAGAGAGAGAGAGGAGAGAGAGAGAGAGAGAGAGAGAGAGAGAGAGAGAGAGAGAGAGAGAGAGAGAGAGAGAGAGAGAGAGAGAGAGAGAGAGAGAGCATGCGAGAGAGAGAGAGAGAGAGAGAGAGAGAGAGAGAGAGAGAGAGAGAGAGAGAGAGAGCACGCGAGAGAGAGAGAGAGAGAGAGATAGAGAGAGAGCATGCGAGAGAGAGAGAGAGAGAGAGAGAGAGAGAGAGAGAGAGAGAGAGAGAGAGAGAGAGAGAGAGAGAGGAGAGAGAGAGAGAGAGAGAGAGAGAGAGAGACACGTATCACACATACCATCCACACCATAAAGTAGGAAAAGACTGCGATCCAGACGGTGGAGAGGATGAAGGAGAGCATGAAGTATTTCTCCCAGCGAGACTTGGCACAGTTCGGGATGGTGAAGAAAAGGATCAACAATAACGGCCAAGAGATCAGCCATTTAGTCGTGTTCACGCAGCCGCCTAACACACACACACACACACACACACACACACACACACACACACACACACACACACACACACACACACACACACACACACACACACTAACATGATTATTGACTGTTTTAGAGGGATATTGAAGTATAAACACATTTTCTGTTCTCGTTTACAATCAGATACTGAGCTTGATACTGTTTACTGAGCTTCAGTTGTGTTTAACCAAAACTATTAACCATTATGAGGTACTTTTCTTTTTTTACTTTTTGACGTGAAAAGTGATAAGCAGCTTAAAAATAAAGAAAGAGTAAAAGTGACAACTACATTATTAAATAGTGATGTAAAAGTATAAATGTAACTGGTGAAAAAGTACCTTGGATGGATGGATGGATGGATGGATGGATGGATGGATGGATGGATAAATGGATGGGTGGATGGATGGATGGATGGATAAATAGATGGATGGATGGATGGATGGATGGATGGATGGATGGATGGATGGATGGATGGATGGATTGGATGGATGGATAAATGGATGGATTGATGGATGGATAAATGGATGGATAAATGGATGGATGGATGCATGGATAAATGGATGGATGGATAAATGGATAGATGGAGAAATGGATGGATGGAGAAATGGATGGCTGGATAAATAGATGGATGGATGGATAAATGGATGAATGGATTAATGGATGGATGGATGGATGGATTGGATGGATGGATGAATAAATGGATGGATAAATGGGTGGATTGGATGGATGGATGGATAAGTGGATGGATGGATGGATGGATAAATGGATGGATAGATGGATGGATGGATGGATGGATGGATAAGTGGAAGGATGGATGGATGGAAAGATGGATGGATGGATAAGTGGATGGATGGATGAATGGATGGATAAGTGGATGGATGGATGGATGGATGGATAAGTGGATGGATGGATGGATGGATGGATGGAAAGATGGATGGATGGATAAGTGGATGGATGGATAAGTGGATGGATGGATGGATGGATGGATAAGTGGATGGATGTATGGATGGATAGATAAATCACCTGGAAATCTGAATGGAGAGGTGAGTTCACTCTCTTTCTCCTCATTGGTTTTGTCTTCTGGTACGTTTCCATTCTCGATGTCTGGCTTCCCGTCCACCACAGCCGTCTCCACTCCATTAGCTGACTGGACAAGTCTCTGACGCTACACACACACACACACACACACACGCACGCACACACACGCACGCACGCGCACACGCACACGCACACACACACACACACGCTGGATTTCCATGTTTTATGGGGACTTTCCATAGACAATGATTTTTATACAGTTTTTTTGTTTGCTGATCAAAGTTTATATGTGAATAAAAGCCTAAATTAAATCTGTTCATCATATAAAGTGATTGAGTCACTTCAGAAAATTTGAACTAAACCTCTCAATACATATGGATTAGCTTTACGATCTCTTTATGAACTTTTTGTAGCGTCAAAGTGGTAGTTGCGTAGCTGTCAATGGAGGAACAGAAAACTCATCATCAGGAACAGAAACAGATTTCATCATAAAGATCTTCATCTGTTCTGAAGATGAATGAAAGTCTTACGGGTTTTAAACGACATGAGGGAGAGCAATTAATGATTTTGAAATTTAACTAATGAAATTAATGGAAAAAATAAAAGAAAAAAAATATGAATTAATTTTCAGGTAAAGCTCAAAGAAATGTCTGAATATCTTTTTAACTTTTTAAGATTTTATATTCTTTGTCAATAATGCAAAAAATTAAATAAAATGAAAAATTATAAAATATAAAAACATTTAAATTAATTTATTTTGGGGTCATTCCTTGCTAAGTTTTGTAAGAATCACCCTTTCCTATCTTTAAAGCAGCTGCTAGTATACGGCGTAAAGTAAATGCGTATAATAATGTAATAATGTGTGTGCTGTACCTCAGTGATGATGAGCCGGCTGGCCATGCGCAGACGAGTCTTCGGCCCGAAGTGGTTGGTGACCATGACTCGCAGACCCGCTTCAGGGAAACGGTAATTCGGAGGACTGGCGTTGATGATTTCATCAACCATAACCACTGAACCTCGACTGTAGATCTTACTGGACTTGACTTGAGAAAGCCAATCAAATATATATTTATATAAAAACACACAGAGCAAATTATGACTGATATTCTTTCTTGATATTCTAAAGTAGCGTTTCAGCACTTATGAATCATTTCCTCTGCTATCTATTAGATGCATCAGTGTAGACATGTTCATGCAGAGAGGTTTAGTAAGACTAAACAGACAGGTAAGGGTTAAACGTGAAGAACTAACTCTAGCAGAAAGTGAAGAGACAGAAGTGATGGTTACTGTACCTCTCAGAAGCAGAAAACAAACTCTCCGTGTCTCGCGAACACAACACACACACACGTTCAGTCATGCTTCTCCAATATACAGTACATAAACTCTCAGATCAAGATCATGAAATCTAGATGTAAAATACACCAGTGTTTAAATGTCATTTTTGTTTTCATGTTGCTTTCGTATGTTGATATTTTCTTGATATTTAACAACCTAAACTAACCTTGTCAAAACAGGTCAAGTTATAATGATCAATGTTTTTAAAAATCTGAATCTTACTGGCAAAAATGGCAATAAAAAATAAGATATCTAATAATAGAAGATTATGCTTAATTTCTTAAGATTGTTTTTTTTAATTATAAAGAATTGTATTTCTTCATTATGCTATCTATCTATCTATCTATCCATCCATTTATCCATCCATCCATCCATCCATTTATCCATCCATTTATCCATCCATCCATCCATCCATTTATCCATCCATTTATCCATCCATCCATCCATCCATTTATCCATCTATCCATTTATCCATCCATTTATCCATCCATTTATCCATCCATCCATCCATCCATTTATCCATCCATCATCTATCTATTTATCCATCCATCCATCCATTTATCCATCCATCCACCCATTTATCAATCCATCCAACCATTTATCCATTTATCCATCCATTTATTCATCCATCCATCCATTTATCCATCCGTCCATCCATCCATCCATTTATCCATCCATCATCCATCCATTTATCCATCCATCATCCATCCATTTATCCATCCATCATCCATCCATTTATCAATCCATCCATTTATCCATCCATCATCCATCCATTTATCCATCCATCCATCCATCCATTTATCCATCCATCATCCATCCATTTATCCATTCATTTATCCATCCATTTATCCATCCACCCATTCATCGATCCATTTATCCATCCATCCATCCATCCATCCATCCATCCATCCATCCATCCATCCATCCATCCATCCATCCATCCATTCATTCATCCATTTATCCATCCATCCATCCATTTATCCATCCATCCATCCATTCATCCATCCATTTATCCATCCATTTATCCATCCATCCAACCATTTATCCATCCATCCATTTATCCATCCATCCATCCATTTATCCATCCAACCATCTATCCATTCATCCATCCATTTATCCATCCATCCATTTATCCATCCATCCATTTATCCATTCATCCATCCATTTATCCATCCATCCAACCATTTATCCATCCATCCATTTATCCATCCATCCATTTATTCATTCATTCATCCATCCATCCATTTATCCATCCATCCATCCATCCATCCATCCATCCATCCATCCATCCATCCATCTTTGTATCCATTTATCCATCCATTTATCCATCCATCCATCCATCCATCCATCCATTTATCCATCCATCATCCATCCATCCATCCATCCATCCACTTATCCATCCATCCATTTATCCATCCATCCTCCATCCATTTATCCACCCACCCATCCATCCATCCATCCATCCATTTATCCATCCATTCATCCATCCATTCATCCATCCATTTATCCATCCATTTATCCATCCATCATCCATCCATTTATCCATCCATCCATTTATCCATCCATCCATTCATTCATCCATCTATCCATCCATTTATCCATCCATCCATCCATTTATCCATCCATCCATTCATTCATCCATCCATCCATCCATTTATCCATCCATCCATCCATCTACATGAAAATAATTACATACATTTTTTGAATATAATATACAATTTAAAAAATATATTTTAAAATGTAATTCAGTAATTGAAACCACTAATCAAGTCACTATGTATGAATAGCATTTTTAATTGAAAAAAAGAAGTTACCCCAGAAAGATTATAATCTTTATTTTCAGATGTCTGTAGCATAACTGCCAGTATTTAGTACTTCACGTAAAGTCACGGTCTTCTTCTACAGTATCACACGTTCTACTGTTTTCTACTGTGTTGTTCAGAAACTGAGGACCGATGACCTCACACTTGAACTGAGGGTGACAAGGGAATGGAATTATGAAGTATGACTAGTATTAAATCTGAATTTGAAAGTCTATCTGTCTGTTTAGTTTTACCTGGACCCAGCAGCGGGACAGACGGATCCTCTCATTTACAGTGTAAAGTGTGTTTACCGTCCTCCAGTTCACTGCCGGCCGCTGCGTTTCCATTAGCAACATTCTTATCGCTCCGTCTGGTGAAAAACTTCTGCAAGCTGGAATTAAATCTAATAGAGACACAGATCCAAAACAAAAGAGGCTTGATTAGGAGCATCCACAAGTTATTTAACACAATGAGACTTTTCTTCCCGAGTGCCAACATTCACCGCTCTGGTATGACCAGAATTAAAAACATCATGATAATTAACCACTATATATAATAATTTTTTATTTATTGTACTCGATACACTACATAAGTTTGGGGTCGGTAAGATTGTTTGTGTGTGTGTGTGCGTGTGTGTGTGTGTGTGTGTGTGTGTGTGTGTGTGTGTGTGTGTGTGTGTGTGTGTGTGTGTGTGTGTGTGTGTGTGTGTGTGTGTGTGTGTGTGTGTGTGTGGTGTGTGTGTGTGTGTGTGTGTGTGTGTGTGTGTGTGATGAATACTCACTTCATGATGAGGATATATACAACATACATGAGCACCAGCACCAGACTCTCCCACCTAAAACACACAAGACAGATTTATTCAGTGTAAACCTGACGTCAGATCAGTTGTACATAAATCAGAAAAGAGAGGAAAACAAAGAGACTCACCACACAATCTTTCCATCATAGATGAACTGATGGAATTCAAACAAAAAGAGAATCAGTGCAGTTACAGTCTAGTTCCAAAACACTAAATAAACTGTAATATTCAATATAAAAAAATAATATATATCCCATATTATTAGATACTTTAGCACAGATATTCCTATGGAGGAAGTTACTGTATGATGATTAAAATCACAAAATGGTCTTAAACAATTACTAAATAAACTGCTAAAGAGATTGCATGCTTCAGAGAAAAGTGTTCATTTCCTTTATGATTCACAGTAATGCTACTCTGCAAGTGATGCGTTTATATCGCTAATAATTTGCTACAATAAAACGCTACATACGCCAACCCTCTTCCCAAATTATTAATGAGAACCGTTTAGAAATCTGTTGTTGTCAACAAAGAGAAGAGATATGTCTCCCTGCAGGCGTCCGACAAAATAATGGTTTAATGTTTGAACGCAAAGTAATTAAGACAACCTAATTGCAATTTTACTGTTTTTCTGTAAAATAAAATAATGATAATAATAATAACAACAATTCTATTAAAGGTGCTCTATGTAGCTTTTCTTCTAAAATTAATCCTTTTTTATTGGCTGTGTGTGAAGGGGTTGTAATCACACATTACAATGATCCACTTGTTGGGTTTTGCTATTTCCTCTGAAGGCCAATATTTATATTTCTATGTGAAGTCTCCGGGTCGGATTTACCACGAAATCCATCGGATGTGACGTGCATGCGCGCTCCCGAGCCTCTCTCCTTATATACAGTCTATGCGACCGACGGCACTGCAGCGAACTACATGAGTCTGATAACACCCCAAAACGACCTGCCTCCAGCACAACACACACTCCAACACAAACTCCACAAAAATATAAAAACAAAAAAAGTTTTATCTGCTGAAGCTCGTCAGGCCAAACGTGAATCAACGGATCAACTTCGGACGAAAACACGGATCAACATCGGCAGAGCTTTTGAATTATTAGTAAACTCTAATGAAATAGCAAGGTAAACTACATGAGACATGAAATGAATACAAAAGACTGTTCCAGGATAACAAAAAGTAGGTGCTTTAGGATGTAACTTATTTTATGTACTAGATCTACTGTCTACCGTTACTCATCCCACTACTATCATATCGTTTATAATAAACATTTCCAGACACGTTCAGCACAGTAATGCTACTTCCTACTGTCTTACTGTTACACTGACATTGTTCAGTCTAGTTCACCGTTTTCGTTATCATATTATACATTCACCTATGCTGACATTGCTGATTGTGAAAGATACACGAATAGTTAGTGAAATGCCTTATGCTAGATAACATCACATGTCGTCTAAATGCAGTCAATGTAACGATATCATACGAGCATGGAGCATTAGTTCAACGTCAAGCTGATAAGAGTAGCCTATTATTGTAACGTTGCAGTGGGAGTTTTCATGAGTTTCCAGCATGTTGTGTGATGCTTTCGCCGTTGCGTTGAAAGTCTCCGTGTGGCCGGTAGTGAATGCTCGCTCTTGAGATCGAGCACGCACACGAGCACGAGCGCTCTTGTTGCAATCTGAAACATCACCACTAGAGGCCGCAAAAAAATACATAGAGCACCTTTAATACTTTTATTACAATAATAATAAAATATATATATATATATATATATATATATATATATATATATATATATATATATATATATATATATATATACATACATATATATATATATATATATATATATATATTTGTTTTTAAATACTTTTTAAAAATATATATACATTTTATGTTTTATAATTGTATGTATTGTTGCAATAGTAATCTATTAAAATAAACATAATAATAATAATAATTGGCCAATTTGTAACCTTATGGTCAAAATGGGTGTCCTATGTTAATCAAACAGAACATGCAGGAATGTTGTCCTGAAGATAGTGGTAATCAAGGGTTGATTTTATTGTACTGTATTTTATGTACCGTTTATTAACAAAATAATTGTGTTGTTATCTTTTGTTTCTATATGTATTAGAGATCCGTCTTATAGTAATGCACCCCTTGTTCTAATGTTCTCTTTCATAGGTTCTCTCAACGCTGCGGAAAGCGCAGTGGGATATTCTCTGAATGTGCCGATTGTCTGAAGCCTTATAGAATCACGCCAATTCATTGGCTGATGGCGTGTCCGCGCAATATGGCTCCGCCCCGACGCTCTTACGTCGCATCATACGTATTCGCGCGCGCGCCATCTGCTCCTCAGATTTCTCTGCCTTCAGAACGAAGCGGTCACGTTTGCCCTTCGCTCGTGATTTTTCTGAGCTACAATTACATCTAGGATTATTCTCGGCGCTTCTGCGACTGTTCAAGCGGAACTCTGTTTCTCCTTACGGTGAAGCTGCCATGGATTACAGACGCTGTACTCCGCCATGTGCTCGTTACATCGCTAACGACGACCCACACAGTAAGTGCGTTAAATGTTTGGGTTTTTCACATGCGCGTGAGGCAGTTATAGGATCGTCTAAATGCAAATTCTGTGAAAATTTGTTGCTCAAAACCCTCAAATTGCGGCTCGCGGTCTTTGAGAGGGAATCATTCGTCTCCCCCTGTCGCGCTCCCGAGGCCTCTCGAGGATCCGCGACCTGGGGTTCGGATGTAGAGCTTGAGGATGCGGAGTTCGAGCAGACGAGCCCCGCTCTTTCTCTCCCTCCCTCCCCTCGGCACGCGCGAGACATGCCAGTCGAATTTTCACACGATTATTTGCGCCCCAGCCCGGGAGCACGCGACGCGGTTTCTTTCGGGCTGGAGGATATACTTTTTACCGAGGCTTCCGACTCCGAGGATTTCGGGCCTACTCTCGCCGACGAGGTTATTCCGCCGAGCGGCCAGGAAGCGCGGCCTACTGCGGCCTACGCGGAGCTCGTTGACGTGCTTTCGCGCGCTACGGAGAAGCTCACTATTGATTGGCCCGACGAGCCACGTGAGTCTCAGTCGTCGAAACTCGACGAAAGGCTTCTCAGTGGCCCTAATTCTAGGCCTCAACGGAGGAAGCTGCCATTTTTCAGTGATCTGCATCATGAGATCTCCAGATCCTGGAAGCAGCCTTTCTCTTCGCGCCTCACTAATGCGGCTGCTGCTGATTTCACCAACCTGGTAGGTTCTGTGGAACAGGGCTATTCCGCCATTCCGGCGATTGAGGAAACTCTAGCCGACCATCTTGCTCCGTCGTCTGCGCCGTCCTGGAAGTCGCGCCCCCTTCTCCCTTCTAAAGCATGTAGGACTACTTCCTCTCTCATTGGGAAATCCTACATGGCGGCTGGGCAGGCAGGCATGACCCTGCACACTATGGCCATTCTTCAGGCCTACCAGGCGGACGTCCTGAAGGAAATGGACGAGGGTGACGGTGTGGACCCCTGAAGCGGTCAAGGAGCTTCGTAAGGCTACGGATTTAGCCTTAAGAGCCACCAAGCATACCGCACGTGCTATAGGTCGCTCTATGGCTGGTTCTGTTGCGGTGGAGCGCCACTTGTGGCTTAATCTCACGGAGATCCGTGATAAAGAGAAGGTTTTCCTCTTGGACGCCCCCATTTCTCAAACAGGGTTGTTTGGTGAGGCGGTCAACACAGTGGTTGAGAAATTCCGCTCCTCCAAATCCCAATCGGCCGCGTTCAGACAGTTCATGCCCAGGAGGGCTAGGGAACCTTCTGCTCCCCCCCCGGTGCGACCCAGAGAACGTCCCTCTCATAGACCGGAGTTCTCTTCCAGAAGAAGCGAACCAGGGCATCCCCCACCTGCCACGGTTTGGGGAGCCCGCGGTCGCCCGTTTCCCCGTCAACGGCCTCACAAGCGCCTCCAGTTGAAGCGGTCCGACAAACCGACTGCTCCGGCGGCGCAGAGCCGTTCCTGACCCTCCGGTCAGAAAAAGGAGAGCTCCTCTGGTTCCTCAGGGTTGGGTCAGACCGCGCAAGCGTTTCTGCCCACCTCCCAGCTCTCCTTTCCTTGCCCTGTCACCTTCGCCACTCAGAGTGTCTCGAAGTGCAGGCCATATTTCACCTTCTCTACTCAGTCTGGTGCGGGAGGAAGGAGACGCTTTCGGCTTTCTCCCCTCACCCCCCACGCTCTCTATAACTACCGGCCGCATCCTCGGAGGCACTTTCCGTTTTCCTCCGAAGCAGGCGGACCTGGTCACCATGACCCCAATCTCGATGCCTCCCATCACGTGCCAGGACGCCGATGGCCCTCCTGCACAGTCAACCTCTTTACCCCAGGAGAGTCAACACGGCACCCTTACTCAGGTATGTCGTCTGCATTACAACATCCCTCCTCCTCTGTCACATTTCCTTCCAGAGTGGGAACGCTTACCAGGGGTATCGTCCTGGGTTCTTCGCACAATTCGGTTCGGCTACACTCTTCAGTTTTGCCGCAATCCCCCCTGTTTCAACGGGGTGTTTCCTACTGTAGTAGACAGCGCCGCTCAGGCTTCTGTACTGCAGCAGGAAATCTCTTCCCTCCTTCTCAAAGGAGCAATAGAGGAGATTACTCCAGGGGAAACCGAGCGGGGCTTTTACAGCCGTTACTTCCTGGTCCCGAAGAAGGGCGGCGGTTTGCGTCCCATACTGGACCTCCGCCGACTGAACTTCGCCCTTTACAAAGGGAAATTCAAGATGTTGACGCTGAAAGCTATCATATCTCAGATTCGGCCAGGGGATTGGTTCGTGACAATAGACCTAAAGGATGCTTATTTTCACATCCAGGTTGTACAGCGACACAGGCAATTCCTCAGGTTCGCCGTTGGAGAAAGGGCGTTCCAGTACAGGGTCCTTCCCTTCGGCCTATCTCTAGCTCCAAGGACATTCACAAAGTGCATGGATGCAGCTCTGGCCCCATTGCGGCTCCAGGGCATCCGTGTTCTAAATTACCTGGACGATTGGCTCATTTTAGCCCAATCCAGGGAGCTAGTGGCCCACCACAGAGACGTCGTTCTGAGTCATATCCAGTCTCTCGGTTTGAGGTTGAACTCGGAGAAGAGTGTTCTTGCTCCGGCTCAAAGCACCGTTTTCTTGGGGGTGAACATGGATTCCGTTCTCATGCAGGCCCGTTTGGCCCCTGCACGGATTTCCAGCTTGACGACATGCTTGGCTCGTTTTTCACTAGGCCATCATGTGTCTGTGGGCACCTGCCGCAGGATGCTGGGCCTTATGGCTGCGGCCTCCTCCGTGCTACCACTGGGCCTACTCCACATGAGACCCTTCATGTGGTGGGTGAAACTCTCAGGGGTTCGACCCTCCGGGTCAACCCTTCGCCTACTGAAGGTATCGCGCAGTTGCTTTCGAGCCCTGTCAGTTTGGCGGGACCCTCTTTTTCTTCGGAAAGGGGTCAGCATGGGTGCGGTATCTCGTCGCCAGATGATTACGACGGATGCCTCTCTCACCGGCTGGGGAGCGGTTTTCGAGGGCAGACCAGCGTGTGGGGTCTGGACCGGAGAGGCTCTCTCCTGGCACATAAACTGCCTGGAGTTAAGGGCCGTTTTTCTGGCTCTGCTTCATTTCCTCCCTCTTCTGGAGGGTCACCATGTCATTGTCAGAACGGACAATATGGCAGTGGTGTCTCATGTGAACCGGCAGGGAAGTTCTCGGTCGCGCACCCTAGACAGGCATGCGCGTCACCTTCTCCTGTGGTCTCAGAGCAGATTCCTATCTCTAAGAGCGGTTCATGTCCCAGGGGTTCTGAACCTCGCAGCAGATTTTCTGTCGAGACAGAAACTCCGATCGGGAGAATGGATGTTGAACCGCCAGACGATGGCTCTAATCTGGAAGGTTTTTGGAGAGGCGGAGGTGGACCTCTTTGCATCTCAAGAGTCATCCCAATGCCCTCTTTGGTTCTCCCTGAGTCCCCCGGCCCCATTGGGGATAGATGCGTTCGCTTACCCTTGGCCAACGCAGAAAACTCTATGCCTTCCCGCCCATCAAACTGATCCCGGCGGTCTTGGCCAGAGTGAGAGAGAGCGGAGTCCGCCTCCTCCTGGTAGCTCCGTTCTGGCCATCTCAGCCATGGTTTTCGGAGCTAGTTCCTCTA
This sequence comes from Chrosomus eos, assembly GCA_036326025.1. Lineage (NCBI taxonomy): Eukaryota > Metazoa > Chordata > Actinopteri > Cypriniformes > Leuciscidae > Chrosomus > Chrosomus eos. Next base: position 36,934,267 of record CM070829.1, on the reverse strand, counting down.
CTGGAGTCTCCCCCCTGGAGGATCCCGGTCAGGGAAGATCTGCTGTCCCAGCTACAGGGCAGGATATGGCATCCTCGCCCAGACATGTGGAAGCTGTATGTTTGGCCGATCAGAGGCCGTTAGCATTAAGCTCTGGTCTCCCAACTGACGTTCAGGAGACTATTGCGAGTGCTAGAGCTCCTTCTACAAGGAGATTATATTCTTCCAAATGGAAGGTTTTTGAGACTTGGTGTTTAGCACATGATAAGAGCCCAGTTAACTGCCCTGCTGGTTCAGTACTGGAATTCCTGCAGGAGAAGTTTGCGGCTGGAGCAGCCGCTACCACTCTCAGAGTTTATGTCGCGGCTATTGCAGCGCATAGGGAATCGGATGAGATTCCCCTAGGCAAGTTAAGGTTAGTTTCTGCCTTATGCGTGGGGTGAAGCGCCTGAAACCGGCTCGCTCCCCTAGAGTCCCCTCATGGAATCTTTCTGTTGTCCTAGAGGGTTTGACGAAAGCCCCCTTTGAGCCCTTGGAGTCAGCTCCGGATAGGATTCTGACTCTTAAGGTTTCTCTTTTGTTAGCTTTGTCCTCATTAAAGCGGGTGGGAGACTTACAAGCTCTTTCTGTTAGCGAGTCCTGCTTGGACTTTGCCCCTGGCCTGGTCAAAGTTTCCTTGAGGCCGAGACCAGGGTATGTCCCCAAGGTTCTTTCCTCAAGTTTCCGCTCTCAGGTAGTTAACCTTAATGCTTTCCACCCTCCTCCATTTTCATCTGAGGAAGATAGGGAGCTTAACTTGCTCTGCCCAGTTCGTTCTCTTAAGATATATGTAGACCGCTCAGGCGGTTGGAGGAAATCTAACCAGCTTCTGGTTTGTTTCGGTGCTAGCCGCCGTGGGCTTGCTGCATCGAAGCAGAGGATTTCTCACTGGGTCACAGAGGCTATCTCGTTGGCTTATGGGGTGCGTGGCTTGCCTTCACCTCTTAACATTAGAGCACATTCCACCAGAAGTGTAGCATCTTCTCAAGCTCTTTTTAGAGGAGCACTTTTGGAGGATATTTGTGTTGCGGCAGGCTGGTCCTCTCCGCATACTTTTGTAAGGTTCTATAGCTTGGATCTTGACATGACCCCGGGTTCCCAGGTTCTTTCTGTTTGAACTCGTTTCGGTCGTTGTCTCTTTTATCTACCAGTCATAAAAGCGCTCTAGCTTGGCGAGTTTGGTAGTCCGTTCCCACTGCGCTTTCCGCAGCGTTGAGAGAACCTATGAAAGAGAACGTCTCTGGTTACTTACGTAACCTATGTTCTCTGAATAGGGAACGAGACGCTGCGTTAGCGGCCAAGCTCCTCGCGCTGCTGACAGTTTCTTTTCGGCAGAGAAATCTGAGGAGCAGATGGCGCGCGCGCGAATACGTATGATGCAACGTAAGAGCGTCGGGGCGGAGCCATATTGCGCGGACGCCATCAGCCAATGAATTGGCGTGATTCTATAAGGCTTCAGACAATCGGCACATTCAGAGAATATCCCACTGCGCTTTCCGCAGCGTCTCGTTCCCTATTCAGAGAACATAGGTTACGTAAGTAACCAGAGACGTTTTCTTATTATGAGAATAAATGGGAATGTTGGGAATGGAGAACCTTGGTCTAGATCACAGACTGGAACTGTGACCATACGATAATGTGAATCTGGCTATTGTATTGTTCCCAATGTTTCAAAAATAAAGAATTAAAAAATAATAATAATAATTGGCCATTGGGTCAGATTTTCCTATTTTTCATCTTTAGCTAATCATATGCCTGAAGCACGTATAATGCATTACAGGATGATGTTGTTACAGTGTTTTATTTGAGACTCACCACAATCAGAGCAACTACAGACAATATGTAGAAGAAAGAATCACGGAAAACAGCCCACCAGGTCAGTAAGACCACCTACAGACATCAACACAAACACTGTTAAACCAAGACATGAATACACAACGCTAGAGAACAATGAACAGTGCGCACTGAATACGACCTGCGATTTACTAAATGAAAAAAACAAAACAACAATGTTAAACAATATGAAATGATAAATGGTTCAATATATAAATGTCATGCAGCAAAGGCCGCCAGTTATTATCTCAGAAATAAAAACAAATGCATTTTTAATTGTATTTTGTATGAAAACCTTTTGGAAATCCAGTAAGAACAATAAATATGAGCCAAGAAAAATGCAGTTGATCTTGAGCGAGAGAGAAAAATCATTCTGGAAATAGAAGGTCAAGTTGAGTGCATTATATAATGAGATCCATTATTCAACGAAGAACATTTTGGCAAACGCACTGAACCTGACCACAAAAAAAAAAAAAAGTTTACTCTTAAAACAAATCAAGATCCCTCAATTGTTCTTTCAAGAACTTTCATAAAAGAACCGTCATTTTATCAAGAACAATTTTATGTTTTTTTAAGGTAATTTATACTTCTATTCCTCATATCAGTGTTTTGGTGCTGAGTTCTTTAATGCACCCTTATGGAGATGGTGTTCTTATTTTTAAATATTGCTGGATTTATAGTGTTGAAGAAGCACATACACAGACACACACACACCTGCCCGGCAAAAATCCCACAAACTCCTATGATGCAGAGGATATTGAAGACGGCAGAACCGACGATGGTTCCAACTCCAACATCCCCGTGAGTGATGAAGACCCCTGAAAACACAAGTTTAACACAGAAAGTTAAACGAAACTGTGTCACAGTTTAGGGGTTTGCTCAAATCTGAACACAAATAATCTCACGAGGAACACTGCAAAAAATGACTTTCTTCCTTTCCAGGACAAATAATAACAATTCTTAAAAAACAATAGATTTACTTGACAAGCAAAGTTCTTTTTTTCAAGAAAGTCTTGTTTTCGGAAAAGCTTCCCAAGCACAAAGTCCCTCCAGCGGGAGTTATTCTCTATATCAGTGTCAGTGTTTCTGAACTCCTGAAACGCCTCCATTGTAGTCTTGAGTTTCTTCCGGGAACAAACACGTCACAATATTCCTCATTTAAATAATTAATACGCAGAATAAAGGGGCGGGGCCTGGTTGAGTTAGTTAGTAGTGTGTTAAACTGGCGGTTATGGTAAGAGTGGGGCATTTCCCAAACACACTCGAAGCGCTTGACCAATCACACACTGATCCAGCCGACCAATCAGAGCACAGTGTGCTTTTCAGAAGACAGAAGACTTTTTCTTAGAGACAGGAACTAAACAGAGCGTTACTAGCTATGTTTCCATCACCCTGTTTTTATGAGCATATTGAAGTGTCGCATCAGAAACGAGTGATGGAGATGCCAAATTAAAAAAGAATCCCTTAATTCTCAAAAGTTTTATGCTCGCTTGAGGTGGTTTTTGCCTTGTGCAAAAAAGTTAATGCAAATGGAAACGAATTTGACGAATAAATTCTGACATAGCGCACATTAAAGGGGAACTCGGCAACTCTAGCCATTTCTTCGCTGATTTTCACTTTTGTTGTTGCATGTTTTCTCAGTGAGCTCCCCCAACAGCTGTGAGGCGTATATTTCACAACATTGTCGTAAAAAAACGGACTTGCGGCCCCCTCCTCCCCCTTTCTACCGCTGCTCATGTGCATTTGTTATTATCGGAGCCGGACAACTTTATCATGTGGAGATATGTCTACAGAGGTGGGTAATATATCATACACATTGTGTGTGTTTATGTCGAATTGCCGTAAAGAAGTTTGTGTTTCTCATTCGTTCTCGCTTCTCACGAGTGACTTCTCCCCTATTTCCAACTTACCAGGACGTTAGTCCCCGTGTCGCAAGGTTGGTTTTCCACCTGGGAACGTTGGGGGGAACGGGGAAAGTCACCATTTTCACCGGGACAGGGTATTAAACCATCCAAATGATTTCTAAACAGTTTTATTAAGTTAAAATAGTTGTCAAGTTCCCCTTTAAACCCATGTGACTGACCGGCTGTTTCCTCATGATGGGAATTCTGGCTCTTTTCAGGGAACCGAACCGGATCATTTGGCTCGGCTCAGTAATAAGAGTATAGGCTTGCGTGTGTTACTCATCTTGTTTTCTGACCCAATATTAAGGATGATCTTTTGGTCATACTGTTTGACCACACGCACTCCATAGAAACTTTGAAAAGATCCGCTTCATGTTTGGATGGAAACCTGGGAAGAGAGGAACTGCAAGAATGGAGAATTATGTTTTTTGAACATTTAAACATGAAAACCTGTTCTAGTAGAGCCTAAAAACAAAATCAAGACTCTGTAAAGAGCATAATAGGTAACAAGAAAAAATATCTGCCAATGGTCTCTAATTCAAAGGCAAAACAAGATTATTTTTCTGACTCCATGGGCTGAATTTTGTTGTTGTTGTTGTTGTTGTTTTTAGCTCTTCATTTTTCATTTTGATAGAGGTAGACATAATCTAAAGTCATGTTGCTTGTCAGGTAAATTGATCTTGATTGAAGAATGTTTAGATATTTGTACTGGAAAACAAGTCAAAAACACTGAGGAAAAAAGTTTTTTTGCAGTGAGCCATGTGTGATGACCACTGTGTGACTTTACCTATAACAGATGCGAAGAGTTCTGGCGCTGAGCTCCCGGCCGCCATGAACGTGGCACCAGCCACATCCTCGCTCAGATTCAGCTTCTGCACAACACAACAACAGCACACGCTTCACATCCAACAAAGCCTTTGGCACAAACCACCAAAACTGGAGCAGTGTGTTTTATGAGCTTCTGAAAGCCTCCAAGTGGGTCAGAGGAAGAACAGAGCGGATTCTGCTCTCATTGTACCGAGGTATACTCGAAATTCATTGGGATCGTTTCTGTGGGATCTGGACAATCCTACCTCGCAGATTTTCTCAAGAGACATCACAAAGTAGTCGTCGCACACGATCGCCAGAGCCAGGAACATGTAGAGAGCCTGTAGGAACACAACAGAAGATCTCTGGTCAGATTTCTTTCTCACTTATTAATAATATCTCACTTATTTCTCCAAGATAACAATTCTGCTGTGAAAAAGACTAGAGCTTCAGAAGAGATTGCAAAGAGGTCTTAAACTAAGCTCATTTGACCAATCAAAGGTCATTTCTTATCATATTCTCCTGGACTAAATGATCAGAGCTATACTGTCAACATTCATTTTATACTTCTGTAATTTTATGAGCTAAAACACTCTTTGCAAGTATGTGAATGCTAATGCTATTAACTATGCAAGTTCGATTTTGTGCGTAAGTGTCAAACTTTAGTGCAATTCATTACATCTAATCATTTAGCCGACACTTTTATCCAAAGCAAGTTAAAGATGAGGAACATCACAAGCAATGCTAAGTTTAAGCTAAATGTTTTGATTTTTGGCTTGATTTGTGGATTATGTGCTTTAAGTCATGGCAATTTTTTTGTTCATTAATTAAAGTAAAGCTGAAAGAAAATTAAATGTAGACTTAATATTACACTGTAAAAAATGAACAGTTGGATCAACTTAAAAAAATTACTTCAATTGGTAACACCTAAAAAAATTAAGTTTTCTCAACTTAAATTATCACGTTAAAATGTGATAATTTAAGTTGAGAAAACTTAATTTTTTTAGGTGTTACCAATTGAAGTAATTTTTTAGGTTGATCCAACTGTTCACTTTTTACAGTGTAGATGTAACATGAACATTTGAAATATTGAAATAAAATGTGTTGAAGTACTAAATTTACTAAAACTAAATAATAAATTAAAGCTAAATGGAAATATTATACAAAACATGAAAATGACAAAAGCTCATAATATTACTAAAAATTTAACTGAAATAGAAAGCTGAAAATATAAAAATATATTAATAAATAGTACTATTATAACAATAGCTACTGATGTGTAGGCCTATATCTACCTGTAAAATAATATGCTTAAAGGTACAATATGTAAGATTTTTGCAGTAAAATATCCAAAAACCACTAGGCCAATGTTATATATTTTGTTTAGTTTACTTTGTATCTTATGGGAAGTAACAAAGCACAAAGCTCGCCTCTTTGGGATTAATATTTGGTGTAGCGAAACAATTAACGTTTGATTCACTGGTCAAGTTTGAACCTGCTTCAATGTTTTTAACCGTTCATGCGTTATTGTCACGTTTACTTTCCCTAAATTCAACACAAGAGAGATTTTCAACCCACAGTAGGTGTTGCAGTCTGAACGCGTTTTTGCGCAAACTTTTGATTGACAGAATAGTGAAAATAATTGCGAATAGGCAGATATTATTGGCTGATACACCAGTGCATCTCTACTAATAACAATAAGCCTATGCGTCACACTTGCATTTCTGTACATCAACTATTGACCCAATGTGTCTATTTTCATGTCAGTGAAATAGAGAACCATATGAGAGAGCAATGAAACCTTCCTCTGTGGAGCACACACACTGTTCACCTGCTGTTTATCATCTCTGTCAGGTCTTTCCTCCACTGAACCCGTTTCTCCTGTGAATGCACAATGTGTCCTTGCTCTTGCTGCACACCTCTGGATTCACATCTGTATTCACCGCAAACCCTCTCCTCGTCGAGCTTATGAGCCGCCCACCCAATAAAAGCCTCTATTTATATGTTGAAGCCCAAGTAAATGCAAGCAAATACTATGATGACCTTCAGACAGCATAATAACACACTCTTCCGTTATGACGGTTATTTAGACTAAAACATCACAGTTTACTTTTTACACCTCTATAATCAAACATGCTGGTTTTAACTGGCCGAAAGAGATGTCCAGTCGAGGTAAATTGGTATCTTCACCCTTTATTAAATATTATAAAAACATTTATTTTTAAGATTTTGTAAGCATATTGTGTAGTTGTGCTCATAGTCAGTTGTTTTTTTTGTTTTGTTTTGTGATAATGCAAATTTTGGCCTGGCTGTCAAACAAAACGAATCATGAATGCATGCATGCAAAAACGAAAGAGAACCAACAAAATATTAATAACTGATTATGTTGTATCAATGCTTTTTTATATAATAAAGCATGTAGTTTGGCCAAATAATTTTGTCCGAGAAATTTTTAAACCAAGTTTAGTGTTTTGTTCTTTTCTCGTCTTTAAAATATTTGTAAGAAAATATCAAATATATATTGATGGTTTAATTGAACTTAGGGTCATTAAAAACAAGCATCACTTTTGGCAACGTGCATGTGATTTGACTGATAGAGTTTTTAGAGTGACAAAAGTTAAAATTTATTACAGATTTTTTGGTAAACTTAAGGTGAACAGGGTAAAATTTTTAACTAAATAATGTTTCATGTAAATATGCCAATGATACATTATCTAATTAAATATGTGCTAATTTGCATAAAGCTCCAAGAAGGTTTAAAATGTCAAAAGTTTCATTTTGTTGACATAAAATTTTTTACAGAAGTGAATTTTGGAGTTATTTGTATAACTCTATTATTATAGAAAATATTGTCAACAGCCTGAAAAAAAAAAAATGTTCACCATAATTTTATATAATTCAGGCGAACGATATATGAAGAAACCCGCTGTAAAAACCTTTAGAAGATAAAGTTTGATGTATGTAAATCTGCATAAGAGGAGATTTCTGAATAGAAAAAACATGTTTTTTCAAGATATGTATTATAATTGAAATCTATTTTGAAGTGTAATAAAATAACATAAATGCACATTTTTGTATATTTTCTTTGTACGAGTCTTCATGTTAAATAGCCTAACATCTCAGAATTGATCAGTCCATGAAAAAACATCGGCTTTGCTTTAAGAACTAAAGTAAATAAGCCATGAGAAGAAACATATAAACAACAATGAAACTCACTAACATCCATCTGATGTATTTTCACACGCATTTTACTGACTGTTTAGTCCTAAAAAGCATCAATCCCCTCGATGAGAAATGATTTCACAGTGCACAAAGTGTCCAGACAGACATTTCTATGATCAATCCCAGCCACAGGGGGCGCTAAAGAAAAACACAAATCCCACATATCAATCCATAATTCAGACCTGAGCTGAGCCTGTGCGTGATGCCGAACATTAGAGCGTTACATAACACGGCAGATTTTAATTGTGCTGCTCATGGGTGATGAAGTTAAATCGAGTCATATTACCAGTAGATTAACCCACACAGTAAGATCCAGCTGCAAACAGCGGAGAGCTGCACACTATTAAATCACGACCTATCATTACCATGACCAATTTCTCTTCTTTATTCCTTTACAAAACTTAAAAAAATAAAATGACTAGTCGGTCGATATTCTGAGGAAAAAGAGAGTCAAACAGATTTTCCTACCGCTATAATATGTAGAAGTACAGCACCGCTCTTGCGTTCGGCATTGGTGAAAACATCATCTGGAAATTCACGGATGGCTGTAAAAAAACACAAAAACACATTTACATTCATGCATTTTATCCAAAGCAAATTATGGTTTGAATGAAACAGTTTAGAAAAAAAATGTAGTCAAAATGTTGTGTAGTTGCTGTGCATTTGCTGGGGTGTTCTTCAGAAATCAGTTTTATAAAGAGAATTTCACGTGTACCACAATTCAAAACATCATATCTGGCCCTCATCTTTTATCTAACAAACCGGGAGGAATTAATAACTTATTCATGAATGTTGGTGATGCATAAACAGAGGAGATTTCCAGCTCACACAGACGGACTGGAGAAAGAAGACAGATAATAACATAACAAATGACTAACTCAGAGACGAGATAGAGAAACGGGCTGGAGGGGTTTTGCATTCAGGCTGTTTTGAAAGGACACTTCTGACGGCATGTTTGGATGAGTTTGAGTTTGTCCCTTTGACATCTTTTGTTCTCAGATGTCCAAACATATCATTGATGAGGTTATAGAGATGATTCCTTCAGTCTGAGCTGTGTGTGTGTGTGTGTGTGTGTGTGTGTGTGTTGTGTGTGTGTGTGTGTGTGTGTGTGTGTGTGTGTGTGTGTGTGTGTGTGTGTGTGTGTGTGTGTGTGTGTGTGTGTGTGTGTGTGTGTGTGTGTGTGCGCGCGCGCGCGCGTGTGTGTGTGTGCGCGCGCGTGTGTGTGTGTGTGTGTGTGTATGTGTGCGTTTATACTCAGAATTGAGTAGCGTACTGCATACTGCTACTGTAAACGATGCATTGGTTTCACATGACGTAAATATGTTGCATGTGTAATCCAGTTATCATTTTTTGAAAAATGTATGTTTATAATGTTTATATTGTATGAGTTTTATCTAACCTACTACTAAACAACAACAACAATAACAAGCACTTATTCCATTCTGAACATTTACATGCACATATGCAATTCGCTGATGCGTTTAACGAAAGCTACACTGAAGAAAATTTGGATTTACTTGGAAACAATTTTCATTTAGAAATTGCTAGTACGTTTTAAACAAAAACTGAGATCCACTAAATAAACAAACTGAGATGTAAATAAATAAATGACAAAACTGATATGCAAAAAAAAAAAAAAACATAAATAGCTAGGAATGACAACACTGAGATGCACAGAATAAGAAAATAAATGACAAAACTGAGATGCACAGAATTAATGAATAATAAATTAATAATAATAAATTATTATTATAATAATAAATTAATAAATAAATGACAACACTGAGACGCACAGAATAAATGGATAATAAACGAATAATAATAAATTATTATAATAATAATAAATTAATAAATAAATGACAACACTGAGATGCACAGAATAAATAATTATTAAACAAATAAACAACAAAACTGAGATGCACAGTATAAATTAAAAAATTACAAAACTGAGGTGAATTTTTATTTGTTTGATCATCAGTGTACTTTTGATTATTGTCTTATGTGGTACATATTGTACACTTTTTCATTGTATGCTTGAAATAAAAAAAATAAAAAAAAAGATTAACAGTATAAATAAATAAATAAGCTATAGTAACGTCAAAAAGTAGATGCAGAAAATAAATAAATATATAAATGAGAGAACTGAGCTGCACAAAATAAATAAATAACAAAACCGAGATAGAATAAATGGATAAATAAATAAGTCTCATTGATATTGTTTCAAGGTCAAGCTGAGTCCATTGCACAGTGGGATACAGCACATGTTCTCTGGCTCAGTGTTCATTCAGATATTCAGTGCATACAGAACATTCACACACACTGCACAATAAACACGCTGCGGCTGCAAAAATATTATGTTCGCATGTGGGGATAATCCTGTGCAGCAGGACGTCATTATAAATGCCCAAACATGCCAAAGCAGGCCGGCCCTCTCCATGAGTCAACACAGTGTGCTCAGCCCAAGATAGACTCAACTCCTGCAGGTGAAGGTGACTCTCACGCTCCAGCCGCTCATCACACACGCTCTTACTGTAGTGCGGATAAAGGGGAACGCGTCGATATTCCTCGTCTGAAAACCATTAGATCTTCATCTTAAATCATCAATACATCCTTCATCTGTCTGTTTGCACACGCACCTTTATAATGTGATTAAAACCGTCCTGAACAGAATACTGTGATTATGTTAATGTGATTAAGCTCGTAATTACAGTAACAATAATCACAGTGAAATCAGCTTTACATGACAAGCCGTCATGTGTTTTTTAGGAGCATTTTTCCAGCCAAACAAAGGACAGCAAGTGCCCTTGAACCAGTGAACATTTACCTTTTAGAGCAAGCTCGTGAAAAACTGGTGTTGTGGGTTTGTGTGTAGCGAGTGAAAAGAAAGAACAATGGCAGAAAACAACCATATTTCGTAGCGAATGAGCAAGAAATTCCACGTAGCATGTAAAGAGAATTGAAGAGATGTTCAACTGCAAATGCATTTTTTCTATTTCGCAGTATATAGTGCTTATAAAAGTGCACTAGCATTCAAAAATTAGGGATTGATATGATTATGCACACCAGAATGCATTTATTTTATACATGATTTTCTATTTGAAAATATGTTTAAAATTTAAATAATTTATTCCTGTGATCAAAGCTGAATTTTCAGCATCATTACTCCAGTTTTCAGTGTCACATGATCCTTCAGAAATCACTATAATATGATGTTTGATTATCAAGAAACATTTATGATTATTATCATGTTGAAAACAGTTGTGTCCAGCAATTTTTTGTGGGAATGGCAATCCATTTTTTTCAGGATTCATTAATGAATAGAGTTCAAAACAACAGAATTGATGTGAAATAGAAAACTTGTGTAATATTATAAATGTTTTTACCGTCATTTTGATCAATTTAATGTGTCCTTGCTGATAAAAGAATGAATTTCTTTCAATAAAGAAAAAAAAAATGACTGACCCCCCAACTTTTGGTAATGGGAAATTGGAAATATATAGTATTCTGTAAAAATATTGAACATGTTATTCACTAAATCAAGCATTTCAAAAATGAGCTTAGTTGTATGCAGTGAATCAGTGAAGTTCATGGTTTGAGTAATAGTGTTTTCTGGACTGTAATAAACACTCATGAGAGTTTGTGTTTCTCTCAGTTCTTCATGAGGACGTTGTCATGTGTGTCTCCTGAGACTCAGACTCATCTGTGTTCATCACGCCGCTAATGCGAATCAAGCGCTCACAATAGGTCAGTGTGGACGCGCGTTTGTCCATTGTGTCGTGGTTAACGCGTCTCACTCGTTCATGGACGTTTGGCCACTGTGTTCTGGCTCATCGCATTTCACAAGATTACAATCATCGACTGAGCATGCTGGGAAGATCGCTTCAGTGTCCAGTAATGTGAAGATAAGTGTCCTTATGACCATATGCTGAGCGAGAGTCAAAGATGTCGAGATCAGTCAGGAGGAACATGCACTTAAAGGTACAATATGTAGGAATTTTTCAGTAAAATATCCAAAAAACACTAGGCCAATGTTGTATATTACAATATCCCAAATGTTTCCAACTATTTGTAAATCGTGAGAAAATTGTGATTTTAACCAAGGAAACGGGGCGTGTGAGCAGCGGTGAGGAGTCGCCAGTCAATGGTGTCATATCCGCGTTACCCTCGGTTTCACCATAGTAACCATGGCGACAGATGTTGACAACTGGGTTATACCTGTTATGCCTAGCAGGACGCTCACACTGTTGTTGTTTTATTCAAAGATAATGGACCATGGCAAGCAGACTTTGAGACAAAAAGAGGTCTAAAACGAAGATCAACATGTTTCGAGATGCCGAGAGCTCCACGTCCGCGACTAACTTCCACTCGACAGAGACGCGAGTGTTGCATGTACTTTATTAGACAGTAATATCAAACTAATCAATGTTATTTAGTTCAACATGATGAAATGTTAGAATATGATGTTATTCTAATGTTGATCTAGCTTACTTAGTCTCATACAGCCAACAAACAACCCAACTAACAACATTCAACACACTCAAATGCGTTTAGTGTGATAGTGTAACTGTTAGAGCGAGTGAAACAGCGCTGCGTTACCTCAAGTTTCATTCGTCTAATAAACTGTACCTGTGTGAGTATTAATTCAGCACTTGTGTGTAGTTGGGTAGAATGAAATGTCCTTATTCCTTTATATCCGCGGGACTGGCGTTGCGTGTGGCGCTGGTATACGTCTAGCAATCGCTCCTGCTTCACACCAAAGTCATGTTAAAAACATCAATGTATTCACTCATCCATAAAAGATCCATCAGATTGACAACAAGATCCATAATTCAGCTTAATGCGGAATATACGTCATCAATATCGCCTTTGTTATTGTAAGAGGTTAGCGACCCTGGTGGTGAAAAATCCTACATATTGTACCTTAAAACAAAGCATCCGGTATGAATCAATGCCGTGACCATGGACTTTTCTTTATTAATAATAAGTGATCAATATCCCTAAACCTGGTTCTGTAACTCTTTCTATTATAACTTCTGAGTCATTTGTTTCACATGGCGTAAAAAAACAACTAAAAAAACATGTAAATCAATGGGTTTGTAAGTGATATTCAAATCTGGTTGCTTAGAAAATCCACATGTACTTGATGATTTGCAGCATCATTCATAACAATTAAGTTTAAAAGTTCAGTTGGATGAATTTGACATGCTGTCATGTTAAAATATAATGCAATTAACGTCTAATCCTGTAGTCTTTCAAATGTATTTGCGTGTTGCGTAAGCGAGATCAGTAGATGGACATCTGTTGCAGACTCACGTGTGGACCGACACAAGCTCTTTACAAAATCAAAAGGCTTACGCAGAAAACAGAACTACATAATAGAAGGATTTCACAGTGCTGGATGCTTAATGAACGCACTTACAAAACTAGAACATGTTACAAAAATACATCCATAAAATGCTTTATATGCTGAAATTATAATATTTAGTTTTAATATGTAAAATATAAAAAATATAATATTACATAATATATATAATTAATAAATTAACAAAGAAACTATACAAGAAATAATAATAATGTATAATATGTATATATATATATATGAAAGAAATATATAGGCCTATATGAAAATAAAAATTATAAATGAAATTATAATAATATTAACCATCATTTTATTATTTTATAATTAAACTTGTAATCAATCATTAATTCATTTTAATTAAAATTTAACAAATATTATTATGTAATTATTATTATTTTTTATATATTTCCTCATCATATCATTATTATTATTACTACTATTATGTATTATTTTATATTATTATATTATCCATAATTTGCATGTTCATGAATTATATTAGACCTCTTTGCAAATTAACTGATGTCCTTATATGTGATTTAAAAAGAATTTAAATATTCACAATCCATACGTTGTATAAGTTTCAATAAAAAAACTCAGGTTTACTGTAATATGAAAATGTCCACAGAGCAGTGTGTGTGTGTGTGTGTGTGTGTGTGTGTGTGTGTGTGTGTGTGTGTGTGTGTGTGTGTGTGTGTGTGTGTGTGTGTGTGTGTGTGTGTGTGTGTGTGTGTGTGTGTGTGTGTGTGTGTGTGTGTGTGTGGGTTGGTTTATGTGATTTATGAGGACACAAATTTGTATAATGACATGTGTATTACACTGGTATTACAACTTATGGGTGGTTTATGAGGACATCTCAAAAGTCCTCATAAATCAAATGGCTTAAAAAACATAAAAAACAATGTTTTATTAAACATTTTAAAATGCAGCATGACTCCTGTGATGGGTATGGTTTAGGGATAGGGGCAGTGTAGGGGGATAGAATATATAGTTTGTCCAGTATAAAAACCATTACGCCTATGGAGAGTCCTCATAATGCTGTCGCACCAACGTGTGTGTGTGTGTGTGTGTGTGTGTGTGTGTGTTGTGTGTGTGTGTGTGTGTGTGTGTGTGTGTGTGTGTGTGTGTGTGTGTGTGTGTGTGTGTGTGTGGTGAATCCAGTGAACTTTGAGTGTCATCAGCAGAAGAGGCCAGTGCAGAGAAATCAAACGGCTTAAGTGTGTAATGAACTAAATAATGAAGTAATAGAGGGGAGAGAGAGAGAGAGAGAGAGAGAGAGAGAGAGAGAGAGAGAGAGAGAGAGAGAGAGAGAGAGAGAGAGAAGAGAGAGAGAGAGAGAGAGAGAGAGAGAGAGAGAATGACTCAGCTTAATTCACAAATAATCTAGAAATTATTCATATAATACAAGTTAGAGCCCCATAAACCTAGATTATTTTACAAACTAAAAATAATTCTAGAACCATAACATAAATTAATAATAATTGTAACTAAAAAGCTTTTAATTATTCTTAATCATTGTTTTACCGTTTTTAACCCTGGGTTGTTGTTATTTTGAAAAGTGGTTTGCACTGCTTTAACCAGTTATGTGGAGTTATGAAGCTGGTCTACAGTATAAAACAATGCAGTTCTAGAATATAACCAATCATAAATTAAACAACATGTGCCTCATTAATATTCATGATCTACAGTCACTGAAGCTCGCGTGTTTAAGTGTCATATAAGCAAGACAAGTGATTAAATAGGGTCTCAAATAAATTCGAGAGATTTTCAGCGTTACACTGTCAGCTAAATCCCTTTTCCAAGTAGTTTTGTCTCTAAATAAATCAGATAAACTAACTAATGAACAAGTCCAGAGCCATTCCTAGTATAGATGCACATAATCTGTGCTGTGAAATGTCTGAGCGGCGGGGGTTAAAGGACACACAGTTGTGATGAGCTCAGACTGATGACTCCAGGCTTTGTGACGCTGACTCATCTCACTCAACACAAAAACACACGCCTCAGTCCTGCTGAACATCACTGACCCTCAGCCTCATCGCAAACTAAACGTGTTCCTCTTTTTCTGTCAAACCAACTTTTCAGGCCAGACGCAGCTTGTTAAATGTGCAGAGTATATCCACACAGCCCTGACTTACATAACACAGAGCTAACATCCCACATCATTTTAAGACACTAGCTATGTTTCCATCCATATGTTTCCAAATTTGTTCGCAAATGGATGTTGTGCAAATGAATGGAAACACCTTAAAATGTCTCAAATCAATTCGATATATCAATTTGATCGCAAAACAGCATGTGACGACATTACGCACAGGTTTTTATTCGCTTTAAAGCCGTTGGATGGAAACACACTTTCACCAGCTTTATTCGCATGAGTTGTTTTACCGAACTTCAGATAATTCGATTGACAAGTGGATGGAAACTTGGCTAGTGACTCTTCAGGACCATAAGACTTATTACATGACTCGAACGTCATATCACTTCACACTCTCTGTAATCGTTATTTACATTATTATACATCCACATCTACCTATAGGAATATGACGCCTATCACTGTGTATACATACTGTATAACATATATGCATATAAGCTCCTTCAGTATTATCAGCAGCTATCGTGTTTCTCAGGAGCGAATTACCCTCCTCCCTCCCCAGCTCCACCTCTTGAATCAGAATAAATTCTCGAATTATGGTGTACATTAAAATATTGACATTAATGATATCTGTAATACATTCTCATTGGTTCTGTTCTGTCTACTGTTTTTATTGTGTTTCTGTGAAGCACCTTGGTCAGCAGTAATGCTGTTTTAAGGTGCTATATAAATAAAAGTGACCTTGACCTATACATGCTAACAGAACCATACCGCTAATCCAAACTGTATGCAACGGTCATTCGTATTGACGATAGTGGTCCTGACAGAAATAAAATACTACTTCATTTGCCCCTTATGCCCATATATACACACTCACCGGTCACTAGATACACTTCAAAACTGCCTTAATTCTTCGTGTCAGAGATTCAACAAGGTGCTGTTAACATTTCTCAGAGATTTTGGTTCATATTGTCATGATAGTTGCTTGATAGCAGATTAGTCGGATCTGAACATCCATGATGTGAATCTCCCGTTCCTCCACATAAGCTGATCTATTAGATTGAGATCTGGAGACTGTGAAGCCGTTTGAGTTTAGAGACGCACTGTCACGATCGAGAAACCAGTCTGAGATGATTTTAACTTTGTGACGTGTGTGTTATCCTGCTAGAAGTATCCATTAGAAGATGGTCCACTGTGATCATAAAGGGATGGTGGTGTTTAAACAAAGCTCAATTGGCTCAAAGTGTGTCAAGAAACACCCATTACAGCATCAGCACCTGAACCGCTGATACGAGACCGGATCATCCATGCTTTCATGTTGATTTCACCAAATTGAGTTTTACTTAACTTTTTTATGTAAACAGGTTCCACATAACTGGGTTACGTTAAACAAACATAATTTGTTCATGTAACTCCAACATCATGGAAGTCATTTTAAGCGACCCAACGGGCTCCTTGCACATAGCAACCTGACGTCATATACGCAACGGATATATACGGCTCGCTCTCTTCCTGTCTGAAGGCGTACATACACAACGTAGACATTTTCCGCCTAATACTAGAAAACAGTACAACATTATAACACGCATATTCTGTCAGCCCGGGGTTGTTTATTAGCCTAATGTAAGCTAGCAAACTAACGGAAGCCATAAAGTTTGAGATATATAGACTTACCTTCATATCCGTGGATATATGAAGAGGCATACATTTTAAAGCCCTTCTCTCTAATTTGCTGGTAGGTGATTTGGAGGAGGACTTACAAAGGCGATATACGTCCGTTATTGTAAGTTTCGGCAACTCTTGTAAACATCTCATCTCATAGTGTAGATTAGCGCTGGAAAAGACGAGGCCGCATTTCCGCTAAGGAAGTAGTTACGTGCAAGGAGCCCATTAAACTCTGAGCTGAGTGTTAAAGGATTAGTTCACTTTTAAAAAAACTTCTGCTGATAATTTACTCACCCCCATGTCATCCAAGATAAAATAATAATAAAATAATAATTCATTTTATTTGTGGGCGCCTTTCAATGCACTCAAGGACACCTTGCAATAATAAAATACATAGTTATATAAAAGAAAACAACAACACAATAAATAGTACAATCAACGAAAAAAAAAAATCTAAAAAATTACCCAGTAACATAACTAAAATCAATCAGCTAATCTAAAAAAAATAAGTTTTGAGACGTGACTTAAAAATTGAAAGACTAAGACTGTTACGTATATCGTGAGGTAAACTATTCCAAATTGCTGGAGCATTGTAGCTAAAGGCTCTACCTCCCATAGTAGTCAAACGCACAGGTGGTATAACAAGAGTCCCAGAAGCAGAAGACCTGAGGGATCGAGTAGGTACATACACATGAAGAAGTTCACTGAGATATGAAGGTGCTAGATTGTGAAGAGCCTTGTATGTAAATAGTAAAATTTGGAATTGAATACGAAATTTTATAGGAAGCCAGTGAAGGTGTCTTAAAACTGGAGTAATATGCTCGCTCAAGCACAATTCGTTCATTTTGATGAACGAGTTCGAACAGGAGAGTCACGAACACGCATCACAGAACAGAGCAAGGCGAGCATTTGCCCTTTGAAGCTGCACTGAAACTGTCATTTGGACCTTGAACTGTTTGGTTCCCATTGAAGTCCATTATATGGAGAAAAATCCTGGAATGTTTTCATCAAAAACATTCATTTATTTCCGACTGAAGAAAGAAAGACATGGACATCTTGGATGACATGGGGGTGAGTAAATTATCAGCAAAAGTTTTTTTTAAAGTGAACTAATCCTAAACTATGCAAGAATTGTACCTTAATATAACAGCTTCAAAGTCATTTCAGTGGTAAACAAACTCATAGTAGGGCGAATCATCCTGGTAGTAAAGCTCGGGGGGACGCCGCTGGAAAAACCAGCAATGCAAGTTTGAGAGGAGCACGGAGTGTTTTAACATAATCATTAAATCATAATCATTTGACCTGAATCACTGAACTCAAATTCTGAGTTAAGTTTACCTTATGGATTATAGCAGCACTGCCACTGCAGAGCATAACATTTTTAGCCTTTTCAATGAAATCCAAATGATCAAATCAATTAAAGAGAAACAAAAAGAAACTTCTAAAAAAAATAGTTTATGTAGGCACACACAGACATCAAGAATCAGACTGTGAATCTCAACAATGGTGACAATTATAAAGCATGTTGCAGTGCATTCTGGGTGCCACCAATCAAAACTCATTCATGGCTCCCATCATGCATTGCTGCATGAATAAATAATGAGCTCATGTTCAGAGGTGATCTGTTTGTCACCATTGCTGAGATTTATACGCTAAATATTGATGTCTGTGTGTGCCTGCATACTAATGTGTTTTTGAGAAGTTTTTTTATTATTATTGATTGGATCATTTGGATTTCTATGAAAAGGCAAAAAAATGGTATGCTCTACAACGGCAGTGCTGCTATAATCCATAAGGTAAATTTAACTCAGAATTTGGGTTCTATATGAGTTCAGTGATTCAGGTCAAATGATTGTGATAAAATGATTATGTTAAAACGCAACCAACATCATCAGATATTATCAGATATTATACAACTCATTTAAAAATACTCTTAAGATCGTAGCAAGATGATACAAAGCCTAGCAACAGCACACACACGGGGAAAAAACACTCACAAAAATCGAACTTGGTATTAAAGCTCCATTGTTATAGAGGACATAAAACAAGAAAACGAGGCCATGAAGAAGGAGAAGAAGAGAGAAACAGGATGCCATCGCCATTTGCACTACATGCTGAAGAAGAGAAGGAAAGAGTAAACTGTAATCTTCAGAGATTACAAGATTTCCAGCTTGTAATCTTGTCAACTGGCACACTGCAACTCAGATTGAAAACTTAGTGGCAAAAGTACGAAGTGAGAAAGACAAACGGAGCGCTGCAGATTCAGAGGTGTGCCGTCACTGGAGTTTCACAGATGAGCGTTTTTATTTCAGAAATACTTCAATGGAAAGGAAAATCTTCAATGGAAAGGAAAAGGAGTTACTTGAAGACAGCTTCTCCGGTTCTATTTAAGTTAAACTGCAAAAGTTTAAATGTTAAAAATAGCTGAGCTGGCGCTCATGTACAGACGAAGATGAACCGCAAGTCGTGAACAAAACGTGACTCTTGCTCTAACCTCAAAACCTTCTTTATTAGCATTAAAGGCTGAAGGACTTTGCTTTGAAAAAAAAATTGCTTTGTAATGGAAAAATGTTCTTTATTTTATTAAAATATTATTCACACTGAGAGATTTTAGGCAATTTTTTTCATGAAAACTTTTTGTTATTCTGGTTGAAACCAGTATACCAATCAAGAATAAAAGTCTAAATATTATTTAATAGTCAATAATTGAATCACTTAAAACTCATCTTTGATCACCAAAATTACATATTTAAAAGTTTTTCCCTTCATGCATTTAAATATCTTGAATGTAACTCGACACCCTTGCCTCATTTAGTATAAGGGTTCTATTAATATGCAAATGAGCCCCGCCTCCACTCACTCACTCACTCACGAGATCCACTCGTTGACGATCACACGTTGATCTGATTGGTTACAAGGTAGTTTGTGACGTCAGAAACACCAGCGATTTCAAACCGTGTTTTTGAGACTGTCTTTGATTCACTGCAGTTTTAAGTAGAAAATACTCCAATAGTGTTGATTTGTGAATTTACACATGGTTTGTCTAAAAACACCACATAGACATATAAACAACATTAAAAGCTTGACTTCTTCACAGGGGGACTTTAAAACTCTACATATATCTCAGATTCGGATTTACGCATTTCTATGTCTGAATTGAATGCAGCACTTCAGAGCTCTGTAAGTTGTTTACGTTCATTATTATTGTAATGTTATGTGTTTCGAGGTCGTTTAACGCCGTCTCTCGTCTCGTGATGCTTTGCAGACTCTGCTGTGTGTGTTCATGTGTTTTAAAGGAAGCGAGGCTTTAGAGACGCTCTGAAGGAAGGGTGGGATCTAATGCTTTCAAAGCTTGCTCACTATTGCTAGCTACTCTGAAACTGCATACTTACCTTTAAGAACTGATTCTGAAAGGTTCTTTGTTGAAGCAAAAATGGTTCTTGCTGTGGCATAACTGTGAAAACCTTTATTTTTTAATAAGTGCTAGACTAGTTGCATTTTTATGATTATTAAGGATCATGTTGTTATCTTAGCAACATACCAATGCCAAACTCAGTTGTTAGAATCAGTTGTGAGGAGCAAAACATTGATGTCTCACATGAAACAGTCACGGTCTGATACTGTTGTGTTTATGCCAAATTAAATGTTTGAATCTGAAAGAATACGTCACATTTAAAGTACTACTAAGGCCCTGTTTACACCTGGTATTAAGATGCGTTTTGGTTGATCGGATCACAAATGGACGACGCTAAATACAGGTGTGTAAAACGTTTTGAGCTCGTCCACTTTCGACCACTTCCAGAGGTATATGAAAACACACTCGACCGGATTGCTTTCGTATGTAAACACTCATGTGGTCGAATGTGTTCAAACAGCCACAAAAGACCGTCTACTCTCCGTCTACTGATCTAATGCGTGAACATTATGGGAAGAGCTCTAGACAGACGGGATTTAAAATGTCGACTGAAGACTCAAGTTTGTTTTAAAGATGAAAAATGTACCAAACACAATGTTCTCTCTCCATTCCAGATGTAGACACACTCACAGCATTCGTCTGGTCTTACTGCTGTCAGAGAAACTAAAGCTGATGCTCTCCGTCGTCTCAGGTTGTGTTCATATGTAAATTGCGTGAGCTTATTTTGTCCATTAGATCGAAAAACCTGAAAAAGTCCATACATTCACTCGCCCATAGAAGAAATCAGGACAGAAGTGGATGAAAGTGGACAAAAGAGACGGATTATAAAGCTTGGTGTAAACGGGAATGTGTTTCCCTCGTCTACTTGTGATCCGATTGACCAAAAGGCATCTTAATACCAGGTGTAAACAGGGCCTAACACAGGTAAAATGACTTTAAATATCCTTGAATGTGCTTGAGAAATGAAGTTCCACAGTCATAAAGACGAGCGACATCAAACACCTCAGATTCTCTTGTAAATTATGCCTGACTTAAAATGTATAAAGCTGAACAAACAGAACATCCACAGCTAAAATTAGATATTTAATTTGGGTTTCGAAAGAATTTAATGAGAACAACCACAGTCGGAATAACAGCCGTAAGTCCGGGAAAGAGTGCACTCCGAAGAAAACGAGAGTCAGCTAAACGCAGGCCTTTCTCTCCGGACCAAAGCTGATTAAAACTTCCACAAGTGAACAGCAAAGTCACATTAAACCTTAAATCTCACTGGAGTTACAAAAACAGTCTGACATGGAGTTAAAATCTCGCCAAAGCTCTTAGTGCACACTTTAACGCATTTCTGTGAAGTTTTCCATCTGCTGATTAACCAAAAACAGAAGATAATTCCTGGTGGGTCATTAGTGACGTCTCAAAGAACCTAAATACAGTCCTAAAAGCTCAGTCCAACAGCTTTTGGCACATCAGGACAATCATCTACACACGTATGATCCATACAAAAAGAGGAAAATGTGGAACAAACTGAAAACACTGAGGTGGCTGTAAAATAACAGACATTGAAAGCATGTGAACGAAACATGAATCGTTTTAAAATGACAATTTATCATGCATTGGTGTTTGACCACTTTTTCCGTTCAAGTTGGTTCCAGAAGTATTTTTATTATATAAGTATATTTTATTTTAAAATAGCATTATAAGTCATGGACCAAACCAACCAGCTACAAGGTGAATCACAACTCTACAAACTTTGATTTGATTCATCAGCAAAACAATACACGACTGTGAGCTTTAATGAGGTACAAACCCATGAAGAATTGAAAATGACAATTGAATTAAAAGCGATGGAGAAATATAAAACGATCATTTAAAGATGTTTATTAAATCTACAGGAACAATATATTTTAAGTTTACTGCAATATGTGATTATATAAATATTTAACAGCAAAGAGAGACACAAATACATAATTTGCATTGTTTTATGATTGAACATAAACTAAACGTTCATTTTGCTCTCTGCAACTCTCCAATTGGTGTAATTTCTGATAAGCATCATGGGTAATGTAGTTTTTTTTTGTGCTTTTTTCATAAATTCCACTGTTTAACCAGAACCTGACTGTTGCACTCTATTGTGCTGAAGTATTTTCTACATCACCACAGATCATTTTGTCATTTGCAAGAGATGTAAAGAATGCGATCTGCTCTCCGAATGCATTTGTTCAGAGACAGGTATAGCTCTGATGATGTCACCTGACCTGGCTCTGTGCAGTTCTTCTCCTCCGTCACATTATCAGGCGTCGATGACATCAGCCGTCGCCCCCAGTGGTCATGTGATTCCATATGAGACTCCTCCACAATCATGCCATGACCTAGAAAAACAAAACATCGGTCAAATCACTAACGAAGAAAGAAAGATACATGGATTTGGAAGAACGTGATAAATGATGGAAAGGTTTTCATTTTTGGGAGAACTATCCCTTTAAATAGCACATTTAAGACTATAACTCTCAAAAATAATAGTTACTTTTATCATATGTTTGATTATGATATTAAAAAGTAGTCTAGGAACTAAACATTAATCTTTTTTGATGTGGTAAACTATTTTTTATTGTTAAAATAAACTATTGTAATTTGATGAATCCAGTTTTTTTTATAAATATATTATTCATATTAATTTAAATATTAACCATAAATAAATATAAAACTTAAAATATTAGATGAAACTAGTATATAGCACTTTATACAGCAGCTTAGCATTAATAAACAGGAAAATAATGTTGTAAAATTCATCAATTATGAAACAAATTGAATTGTAGTGTAAAGCTGCTCTTCAGAAAACAATTTAGTTCAATGTTGATTCAATGTTGCAAAGTTCATCAATTATGAAACAAGTTCAATTCAGCTATAAAAAGCTCTACAGAAGACAATAGTGTCATTAAGTCAATGTTAATTCAATTTGGTTCAATAACAATATTGGTGTTGCAAAGTAAGCATCATTATTCTGCTCAATTCAGTTCATATTTTATTCTCATCTGTTAGTGTCAGTGCAGTTGAACCAATAATATTATTGAATACACAAAAAAATTGCCAGTAGCGTAGAAATGTATTGCCAACACTTCTGTGATTTATCAAGAAAATATCTAAGCAACTGAAAAGTTCTAGCACATATTTCTTAGTAACTAAATCCCACAGCTTCAATATTACTAGAGAGACGCTGCCAGGAAGAATTAATTCACACGCAATCGCTTCCTCACTAATGCATTCATATAAATGTAATCTTTACTGTGCTTCTTTATCTGTATCTGATTTACAATCTGTGAGAAAGACCAAAAGACAAAAGAACTGATCAAAATAAGCTGTTACGTCAAATGCCATAACATTATTATTAATATGAAATCTGTGAACAAGAAAACCGGCTCGAGGCTCAGGCTTATTTCTTCATTAATGACGTCATCAGCGACTAGTCGACTCAACTTTATTCTTCACATAAATGTACACTCTAAAAAATGATGAGTTGTTTTAACCCAACTTTGGGTCAAATATGGAAAAACCCAAAGGTTGGGTTAAAAATGTAATGTAAAAACTGGATTTGTCCATATTTGACCCAAAGTTTGGTTGAAACAACCCAGCAGTTTTTAGACTTAAAAAAATCTGAAGTCGCTCAACCTAAATAATAACTATTAATATGAAATATTGTTTCTACCACCATCAGAATAGAATTATACGCTGCTTAATTCAACACGCAAGCTACTATATAGTATTTGAGTGCAGCTGGACCTCATTAGCATAAAAGTATTTGAGTGACAGCTCAGAATCCTGCATGATCCCGCCCACTGAACGTTCATTTTTCAGGCATAAAGCAATAACGCGGAAAACATTTTTCTAATGTGCTCTGCTATATTAATGTACATGAATCATTTTCTTTTCTGCGCCGGCGGGGTTTGCTCCGGGTATTTGGTTCAATCACAGGGTGTCAATTAAACTAAACAATCCTAAATTCAGCCCAAACGCTGTCCTGAAGTGCTGATCCGACACTCCTGGACTCCCTGACTCACAGCCATTTCACAAAACAACTCAATTCCAGAGCTCTGGATCAGTTCAGAACACGCATGCAAAAAAAAGAAGCGATTTTCACTTTCCCAGCTTGTTTTGATAGGGAAAAAAATATAATAAATAACATAAAATGTGGAAAAATAAGGAGAAATAAGAGTGACAGTGTTGCTTTTCTTTTCTCCTCAAGCTACAAGAGGAAAACAGGATTTGCCTGGTTCAAAAGGGAGGGTTGCATTTATTCCCTCTGTCTTTGATCCTTCGTTCCTGAACCGTTTTAAAGGCACTCAGTCTGACGTTCACAAACACACCGCTTTCAAGTTATTGTCATGAACAGACATTCATGTTTCTGACGGTAAACGTCGTGCGTCGAAACAGATTTACTATTGTCTGTCCGGTATCAGTGCAGAATAATCTTTTAAGCTTCTTGTTTTTACCTAATTAACGTCTTTGTGTTTGATGCAGAAGGCTTACATTTAATTTCAGCATTACTTTTCAGTTCGAGCCACAGGCACGAATGATACCTCAGATCGAGCGGCTTGTTTGTGCTTGTCTAGATCAGGCTTTTCACTTGGTGGATGATAGACATGCAGACGGAGGGATCTGAGTCACATCTAGAGATTTGAGGGGTTTGACTTGGATCAGTAAGCAGAAACACCCCAGAACATCTGCATACAACAAACACCACATTATGGCGCTGGATTATGCATGCACATTTGGACAATTGTATGATTTTTTAACCAGATTTGGAAGGCTGCTATAAAAGACTCTGATGAATAAATCTTTCCTGAAATCTGAACACACATGTGTCTGTGAGCACAACATCAGCCCAGGACACACTGTGTGACGCCATCTTCACTTTACAGAGGCAAACAAGTGAGCAAGAAGTCGAATTATTTACAGTATAAACAGGAACTGATTGTTTTCTGGATTAAAATGAAATTAATGAAACATTCTCAAACTGCTGTCCTAACAATGATGTGCTCACGTGTCACTTCTCAATGAACAAATGTGAACTTTTTTGAGGGGAAAATTCAATTGTTCTGTAAAATACTTGCTGTAAAAAAATACAAACTGGGAAACAGGGTTAAACGGGATCTATTATGCTCTTTTACAAAGTCTTGATTTTGTTTTTGGCCTCTATAGAATAGGCTTTCATGCTTGATTGTTCAAAAACACTTGTTTTTTTCCCATATTCTCCATTGTTGCGGCTCATCTCTTCCCAGTCTGTCAGTAACGCTCTGTGTGTTTCCCACACAACACCGTAACTCGCTGTTTACCTTCAATTAAAGTTAAAGAAATCAAGTAGCTTTAGTCACAAAACCGTACTGTCGCAAATTGGTCGTTCAACCATTTTGGTTAATGACGTCACGTCAGTAATAATAACTTCTTTTAATGAATTTGTTTGAGATCGAATTAATGCTAGACGTTTTGCTATAAATTACAGACATGTCATCTGAGGACTATTTCTCATTTTTATCAGTTATTTTGCTTTATTTCCAGATTCAATCATAGCCTCGTGAGCACGTTCACACATGTGCACTTAAAAACTACGCTATAAATCTCTTGACAAACTTAAAGACGTAAATGACATTTGTATGTATTTTAAATAAAAGATACAGATTGTACTGAATGTCAGCTTGCTTATTTTGCTCAAAATAAGGATTTATTGAGTCAACATGTCATGCAAACTAGAAACTACTCTTCTAACCACAGGTCGACGCTGTCGTTCCAAACACACACTTTGTGATGCTGTTTGTGAATGTTTGTTGTAACTACAGTTTTCGGGAAACACAGACTCGTTGAACTGCTGATAACGACAAAACTTGCGACCATAGTTGACTAACGATGCTTTCGGGAAACACACTTCTGTTTAGTTCCTGTCTCTATGAAGCTCCTCCTCCTGAAAAGCACACTGCGCTCTGATTGGTCGGCTGGATCAGTGTGTTGTGATTGGTCAAGCGCTTCGAGTGTGTTTGGGAAATATCCCGCTCTTACCATAACCGCCAGTTTAACACACTACTAACTAACTCAACCAGGCCCCGCCCCTTTATTCTGCGTATGAATTATTAAAATGAGGAATATTGTGACGTGTTTGTTCCCGGAAGAAACTCAAGACTACAATGGAGGCGTTTCAGGAGTTCAGAAACACTGACACTGATATAGAGAATAACTCCCGCTGGAGGGACTTTGTGCAGCATTACACACTTAAGAAAGGGAAAAAACATAATAGGTCTTCTTTAATAAAATGTTTAAAGCTATTATAACCAAAATCATTTTAAACTTTCTTTAAATCATGCCATGGGAGATATTCTATTCTATTCTGTTTCACGTGTGCAAGATACATGATGGTTACATAAATAAAGCATCATTTGCTTTGATCAGTTCAGTGTTATGCACGTGCGGATCAGTTCATATCGTGATCTTTTAGGTCATCAGAGGAATATGACTTTCATTTGCCCCAAAACAGCAAGACTGCACGCTTGACACGCATCTCTGTTCATAAAAGACAAATCACCACAAAAGAATAGTGCATTCAAAAGCTACCCATGTGTGCATAACGGACCCAACACACCGTCTCCGCACACTGCGGCATACGAGACCGAGCAACACACACACACACACATTTAAAACCTAGTTATCTGACTCGACTACCTACACATATTGTGTGCATAAATGCCGTTTAGATGGGCAGCTCACTGGGTTTTAAACACAGCCCTGGTGTGGTGACCTGATAAGAACAGCCTCAAATACATCTCACACACACACACAAACATCACACTCGTTTCAAATATATTTATGATGCACAGACATAATGCCACTAATGAATCTCATAGAACTGAGAAATATATTTGTCTGCACAGTGATTCACAATACTTGTATTTAAGGACAGCTGTCCATTTAATATTTTTCTTTATAATGTCATGCAGATTGAATTTCTAACATAATCTGGGAATAATGGGATTAAATCAATTTAGAAAATCCCAGTAACACGCTTTAAACAGAATTTAATTCATATTTATAATTCTAGATTAAATAATAATTAATTCTTGGTTTTTTAATGGCACTAATTTATGACAGAATTCATGCTGTAAAGGAGTGTGTTTATCCTCTAACACTCTGAAGATAAATATAGAATTGCATTAGTTCAATATAGAATGAAAAATAAAAAGGGAACCCAAATCAATGTTTGGAAAATGTTGTTTAAACTGTCAATCAAAAGCTCTTCTGACACTGAACACTTCTTATATTCCCATTTATGAATCGCAATATGGATAGATGATTGACCCTAGCTCTGTCACGTTTATCCCACCACACTACACGGGCTTTGATTGACAGGTTCCGCTCGGACTCACCTGTCCTGGTCAGGATGGTGGACATGCCCCACGCCACGAACAGAACACTGCAGACCAAACACACCTGCGCCGACAGCATCTCCCGCCTCTTGCGCACTCGGAACATCTTGGCGATGATGGATTTCTTGGAGACCGTGGTCATGGTGTGGTCCTGATGCTGCTCCTGATCCGCGCTGGTCATCGTCGAGCACTGGTGGAGAGAGACGTGTAGAGAGAAAACCCCAGCCTTCACTGTCCCAGATCCCTGCTCTCATCAGATTCCTCCCCGCCGCATTGCAACAACACTGGGAACGTTAAATTCCTGCATGCATGCATCCTGCAGCGTCGCGTGCGTCTGTCGTGAAGCGCGCGTGTGGGAATAGCATCGGTCTCGGCTCTCAGGTGATGTCCTTCGGTCCCTCTGCTTGTGAAAGCGTTCCTGCTCTTCCCATCTGAACGTCGGGAACTTTGCGCTCCTCCGGTGTCCACCCGAGACACGTGACGCGCGGCGATCCGGTGCATTCACGGGGATCCGACGCGTCACGGCTCCTATATACCGAGAGAGTGGAGGTATTAACACTGACGTGCTATCTTCCGCATGCATACTTTCATTAATGCATGTGCAAATTAACAAAAAATGATTAGTTTGCTATGTATGTGTGTATTGCAATTTATTCTGTGTAAATTATTATTAATATTAGGCTATAGTAACTCTGATTATAAAGTTCTAAAATGCTGTTCATTTCGAACATTCCTGATTAAATAGTTCCAAAAGTAGCGTATAATTCACACAAATAATAGTAAACCCAAACATAATTTGAGTATGAATGCATTTATAAATCCTAAAAAAAAATGCAGTTGTAAATTTATATACATTCACTAATAATACACTTCCGTTCCCAGTGAGTTATCTAAACTGATAATAATCATAAATTTTCCTTAAGCAGCAAATCATCATATTATACTGATTTCTGAAGGATCATGTGACACTGAAGACTGGAGTAATGATGCTGAAAATTCAGCTTTGATCACAGGAATAAATTACTTTTTAACATATTCACAAATAATTATTTTAAATTATAATAATATTCCACAATATCATCTTTTTACTGTATTTCTGTTTAAATAAATGCAGCCTTGGTGAGTAGAAGAGACTTCTTTAAAAAAAAACATCTTACAGATCCCAAACTTTTGAACAGTTAGCCTACTTAAAACTAGTTATGTCATTTACAGCATTCATATAAGCTTATACACCTTGAAGAAAAACCTTTGGTTACATCAAAGTGTCACATTAAAAATGTGTGACAATAAGGTCATACATGAATGTGAGTGTGTCTGATTCCTTCTCAAAGCAAACATGGTCGTGTTCGTGTGTGTGTGTGTGTGTGTGTGTGTGTGTGTGTGTGTGTGTGTGTGTGTGTGTGTGTGTGTGTGTGTGTGTGTGTGTGTGTGTGTGTGTGTGTGTTGCATGTTGTTGCCTTGAAGGTTAAATGATTGTTTCAGACATGCATGGTTCTTCGTCTAGACATATAAAATCTGCACGGCTGCATCAACAGTGTCATAC
Organism: Chrosomus eos; assembly: GCA_036326025.1. Taxonomy (NCBI): domain Eukaryota; kingdom Metazoa; phylum Chordata; class Actinopteri; order Cypriniformes; family Leuciscidae; genus Chrosomus; species Chrosomus eos. Next base: position 36,905,012 of record CM070829.1, on the reverse strand, counting down.
TTCATATTGTCACCTCTATATGACATTTATGAGCTTATAAATAAAACAGCATTAACCATTTGTGCAATTTTTGCACAGATGCTCTTCTAACCCTAACCCTAACCCTAACCCTGCCCATCACACACACACACACACACACACACACACACACACACACACACACACACACACACAACACACACACATTAACCCGACCCCTAAACCTGCCCATTACACAGACACACTAACCCGACCACTAAACCCCAAATTTATAAGATGTTTTCCTCATGGGGACCAAAAAATGTCCCGACAAGGACACAGATATTGCCATTTTTGTGGGGACATTTTTGTCCTTACAATGTAGAGTTTACCACGGCGCGCACACACACACACTCACTCACACACACACACACACACACACACACACACACACACACACACACACACACACACACACACTGGTGTCCTTGTCGCAGGTCTGCTGTACTTTACGTCACAGTCCTGTGCAGTGGACAGAATCCACTCCTGTTTCAGCTTTAATAACACAGTGTTTGCCTTAATTAGCCTGATTCATTGTTGAACTAGAATTGCTCGCTGTGTTCAATTAAATGCTGGTCAAGTTCATGATAATGGAACATTTTCATTCTCCACTGCAATACAATTATGAAGTACACATGCAGAGGTGTGTGAGATGTGACCTCTAGACAACGAGGACGGTTCACATGCAGCCGTCATGATAATAAACTAGAGATGTTTAACAGAGAAATCAGAAACATCTCCTCACACAACCACTGGAGAGAAGCACTTAAACACTGTCACCCAATACTGGCTGTTTTATTCCACACCTTTACAACAAATCTATTGATTCAGCATATTCAACCCAATCTCACGGCAATTCGTACGAATTTTACGAGGAGGCTAATTGGTAAAAATGCGTACGACCTCACTCGTATGAATTAGTACGATTTTTGCTAAATCGTACATATTATTTTACGAGTTGGCTAATTCGTATGAATTCGTACGAATGACCTACTGACCCCGCCCCTAAACCTACCCATCACGTGGGTTTAGACAAATCGTACAAATTCATACGAGTGAGGTCATACGAATTCTTACGAATTAGCCACCTTTTAATCACTCATACAAATTCGTACGAATTGGTCGTGAGATAGCATTGTCATATTATACCCAATCATTTTCTTTTTGTGAAATGTTTTGCTTGAGCTATCATTCTTTAAAATAAATTTGATTTCTATTTTCACTATACCATTTAAATGTGTGGGGGTCGGTAAGTTCTTTTAGTTTTAGAAAGAAGTCTCTTCTGCTCACTCAGTGTCACATGATCCTTCAGAAATCACTATAATATGATGATTTGCTCCTCAAAAAACATTTCTGATTATTATCAATGTTGAAAATAGTGCATGTTTCATATTTTTGTGGAAATTCTGAAGTTTGATGAATAGCAAGTTCAAAAGAACAGCATTTATTTGAACTAGAAAGCCTTTGTAACATTATAAATGTCATAAAACAGTGAGAAACTTCACATCACACAATATGCTGAGTAAATCATGTCCATATTGATGTGATGCTGATGTCACTTGCTCTTACTCGACGTGTTTGGTCGAGTGTGTATCGGAGAGATCATGAGACGTCCACAGCGCTGGCACAGGACACTATTTTGCAAACCCTGTTTTTGGCACACTTCTCTGATCTGGTGCCATGAGCGTCCAGCATGAGACAACTCTCATGAGAGAGCCATCGACCGCTGCATCTGTACAGTAACTGAGTTATCATCTCGGATTATGAGATATAGAAAGTTACATTTCCATGCAGAAGCATGAAGACGTTTATTAAACCTTTAGACAAAATATAAAAACATGACAAATACAAAAATGTATTTTTGATCATATTTGAAACATCAGCCTCATATGTTACAGTGTGATACAGTATAATATAATATAGAGCTCATACTCGAGGAGGGAAAACACCAAGCGCAATTCGGTGCAGTTTTGGTGATTTATATTGTCATTTCAAACAGTAAGATGAAATTCTGATGCTTGTAATGGAATTCAATGATATCTTTATAACAGACTACTTGCATAAAAAGCATATCAATATCAGTTGTTGCTTTATATCTAACAATAATGTCTTAATAAAATGAAATTTACACTGTTAAAAAGTTGTATTTTTAAGTACAATCAACTTGAATGTTTAAGTAATTTCAACTTAAGTAAACTGACTCAAAACAATTAGTTGAATCTTGTATAACTTGTAAAAAATTGAAAATTGCTTAACTTATTTTGATGAGCTAATGTAAAAAATATGATGTCATATCTTACTGATCATATAATATTTTGTATTGATATTGGTAACTTGATATTGATATAACTTATTGATCATATAATATTTTACAATGTTCATGATCAAAGCTCTGTATGTTAAAACATAATGCAATGCAATACGATGATGATTGAGAGATGAATAAATAAATGTTCCTCAAGCCTGATGATCATATGTGATACCTTATATTTTAAAGATTTTTCAAAAAAATACTCAATAAAACTTAAGTTGCTTCATTACAGTAAGTGTTCATCTTTGATACTCTAATATAAAATGTATTCGTATGATTACTTTATAAAAGTCAATAAAGATTACATAGCAAAAAGAAGCATGAACCACAAGCTGAAGGTGGACATTTTACAATTATTAAAAAATTAAAAAAAACATATCAAGTTAATTTTATATATAATTTTTAACTTTTTATTATACGTTATATAAGATTCAACAAACGTTTTTAAAGTCAGTTTAATGTAATTTAAATTGAAATGACTTAAACATCCAAGTTGATTTGACTTATTTGTACTCTAAACATTTTTTTTACAACCCAATTTTGGGTCAAATATGGACAAAAACGCAAACATTGGATTAAAAATGTAAATTAAAAAAATGTAACCCAATGGCTGGGTTTATCCATATTTTACCCAAACTTAGGTTAAAACAACCCAGCATTTTTTAGAGTGTACAGTGTAAATATCTTGTTACGAAGACATTATTGGCAGATAGAGCGATGAGTGAAATTTATATGCTTTTTATGCAAGTAGTCAGTTATAAATGTGCGTATTAAATATGATCCAGTGGGCGTAGGGTTAAGCCCCAAATCTTCAGCACCTGATGTTTTCCTTCTGTGATTCAACAGTAATACAGCATCTTTGGAAGTAGCTCATATTTCTCCGCTGCAAGGAGACGCCACCGGAAGTGAGTGAGAGAGCAAGCTTTTCTTTTTATGTCGCAGACTTCGCAAACACACGCATCAGGGCTTCCTGTCCCACTGGTATACTCCAAATGTAATGCTTCCACAAGCTCTTGCATCACAGGCAGGAAGATCAAATATTCATCATAATCATGAGCGGTGTGGTGGGGTTTGTTTGGACGGCACACTCGCACACGTTCACAGAATAAACAGTGTCAGAGGAAGAGGCGGCCTGTGCCAGATTCATTACACGCTAAACATCTCTCCTCCAATGCTAATGATTACAAACCTGCAGGCCGCTGAACACTGACCTTTACTGTGACTTCAGTCTCATCTGCTCACCGTCACATTCAGCTGAGGAGAATTACACTTTATGTAATGCAGAAACTCAAAAAATCTGTATTCATGGATTTACTGAATAGATCAAGCAGTTTAGTATGAATTTTCTGAAGAGACATGGTCGCTTTATATGATGAGCAGATTGAATTGAGTCTTTTATTCACATATAAACATTCATCAACTCACACATCAGTTGTGGTAAACGGAAGCTTGACGTGCGAGAACCAATGAGATTCATTCTCGTGTTACGCATCACGTTTGAGCTTCTGCAAGAACCAATGAGATTCATTCTCGTGTTACGCATCACGTTTGAGCTTCTGCAAGAACCAATGAGATTCATTCTCGTGTTACGCATCACGTTTGAGCTTCTGCAAGAACCAATGAGGTTCATTCTCGTGTTACGCATCACGTTTGAGCTTCTGCAAGAACCAATGAGATTCATTCTCGTGTTACGCATCACGTTTGAGCTTCTGCAAGAACCAATGAGATTCATTCTCGTGTTACGCATCACGTTTGAGCTTCTACAAGAACCAATGACTTTCATTCTCGTGTTACGCATCACGTTTGAGCTTCTGCAAGAACCAATGAGGTTCATTCTCGTGTTACGCATCACGTTTGAGCTTCTGCAAGAGCCAATGAGGTTCATTCTCGTGTTACGCATCACGTTTGAGCTTCTGTAAGAACCAATGAGGTTCATTCTCGTGTTACGCATCACGTTTGAGCTTCTGTAAGAACCAATGAGGTTCATTCTCGTGTTACGCATCACGTTTGAGCTTCTGCAAGAACCAATGAGATTCATTCTCGTGTTACGCATCACGTTTGAGCTTCTGCAAGAACCAATGAGGTTCATTCTCGTGTTACGCATCACGTTTGAGCTTCTGCAAGAGCCAATGAGGTTCATTCTCGTGTTACGCATCACGTTTGAGCTTCTGTAAGAACCAATGAGGTTCATTCTCGTGTTACGCATCACGTTTGAGCTTCTGTAAGAACCAATGAGGTTCATTCTCGTGTTACGCATCACGTTTGAGCTTCTGCAAGAACCAATGAGATTCATTCTCGTGTTACGCATCACGTTTGAGCTTCTGCAAGAACCAATGAGGTTCATTCTCGTGTTACGCATCACGTTTGAGCTTCTGCAAGAACCAATGAGATTCATTCTCGTGTTACGCATCACATTTGAGCTTCTGCAAGAACCAATGAGATTCATTCTCGTGTTACGCATCACATTTGAGCTTCTGCAAGAACCAATGAGATTCATTCTTGTGTTACGCATCACGTTTGAGCTTCTGCAAGAACCAATGAGGTTCATTCTCGTGTTACGCATCACGTTTGAGCTTCTGCAAGAACCAATGAGATTCATTCTCGTGTTACGCATCACGTTTGAGCTTCTGCAAGAACCAATGAGATTCATTCTCGTGTTACGCATCACGTTTGAGTTTCTGCAAGAACCAATGAGATTCATTCTCGTGTTATGCATCACGTTTGAGTTTCTGCAAGAACCAATGAGGTTCATTCTCGTGTTACGCATCACGTTTGAGCTTCCTCAAGAACCAATGAGATTCATTCTCGTGTTACGCATCACGTTTGAGTTTCTGCAAGAACCAATGAGGTTCATTCTCGTGTTACGCATCACGTTTGAGATTCATCAAGAACCAATGAGATTCATTCTCGTGTTATGCATCACGTTTGAGTTTCTGCAAGAACCAATGAGGTTCATTCTCGTGTTACGCATCACGTTTGAGATTCATCAAGAACCAATGAGATTCATTCTCGTGTTACGCATCACGTTTGAGCTTCTGCAAGAACCAATGAGATTCATCCTCGTGTTACGCATCACGTTTGAGCTTCTGCAAGAACCAATGAGATTCATCCTCGTGTTACGAAGCTCTATCCTCTGCTTTCCATACAGGGTCAACCTTCAAAATGATTAAAAAAAAAAAGAAAAAGAAAAGAAACATCAGTCATAATGAAACTGAAGTTTTGATCGTATTTTCGTCTCTATTGTGACGTATATCCGAGAGAAACGGCTTCTGGAACAAGAATAAATGTGGGCGGGGCTTGATTTTGTCTGTGGGGATTTGATTGGATGGATGGTTTGCTATTGGCTGATCTCATGTGAGTGACAGGTTGCCCCGCCCTCATCATCAGAGAAGAGAAGCTGCAAGAGGGAGGGGAAGTTATTTTGATTCAAGATTACGAAGGCACATTTTGAAAAGATGATGATGTGCATGAACAAAATTTTTAAAATAAATACAGCAATTCCCCTAAAAAAAGAGAACTGTCCATTTTGATTTTATGGTCACTTTATAGCATTGTAAATGTAGTCATTTTATAAATATAAATATACTCATATTTGAATAAATATGAAAAGTTTTGTTTCGCTCAACATTTGTGGGTGCTATGCATTGTATACTACCAACCAAAAAAAGTCACTGTCTGGATTAAAATAGGCAAATTCTGTGGACTGTGTTCAAGAGCCCTTGACTTCGACGAAAAATGTATGCACCTCTCGATCGAAATAAATGCTGTGATGTTATTTCCATCAAGAGATTTCATAGACTCTTAAGCATTTGCCTATTTAAATCCAAACAGTGACTTTTTTTTTATTTTTTGGCTGGGCAGTGTATATAATATTTTATTGTTTGCCCAAAAGTTGAGCGTTTCAATTCAACCACTTACGGTGTTTATTTTGGTTAGGATGATGCCTAGAAGTTAGTTGCCATTTATAATTTGATGTGTGTAGAATAAATGCAGGAATTGCACAAGGTAACCTTTTCTCTCAGACAAAGACAGACTACAAAAGGTTATTACTCACAAAAAGAGTCCATTTAATCTGCAGTGACGGTGTCGTCATGATAAAGACGCTAACAAATGGTTTCCTTGTGTCTCGGCTGCAGTTTAGGTCAGAAGAACAATTAACAAATTGACCTTGAAAACAATTTCAATGTTGTACCCATGATATTCTTTAACATTACTTGGAGAACAATGCAAATACCAAGTTATGTGAACACATAGCCATTTAGTACCAAGGTTAAATTCAGCGCTCTCTAACCATTACAATAGCAGTTGTAAATTGTTATATAATATCTTTAAGAAATTAAATAACGATTATGATATAATTTAAATATACATTGTAATGTAATAGAAAAATATGTACTTCAAAGAACATCATTTTTGAAATAGACACAGCGACCCCATAGACTTCAACGGAAAAAAGTGAAGTCAATTAGAAGCACTCACTTCCTAAATGCCAAGCGCACTGCGCAGACTCAAACTGAGCTTGATGACGGAGATGTGACGTGAGCAACCTGTCTGACAGTTGTACGTCTTCTAGTAGCGGTGCCAAGAGGAATCTGAATCATTCCCTTCTGAATCTCACAGAGCCGGAGATCGTGAGTATTAGCTGTTCATGAACTCGCAGCAAGAGCAACTTTATGACTCTCTATGGGCTTCTCTCTTGACTTTATGCCTCCACGTCCCCCGATTGCGCGCGAGCTTCTACTTCTGTCTTTACGGTAATTTCTCTTCTGCGCGACAGAGAGTCGCATGTTATGACTTAATCGTTAGCCTATTTTTACAAAAACTGCTTCTACGGGGCCACAATGTAAGATACAAGGTAATGAAGCCTTTTATACATTGTCGTGTTTCTTTAGAAATAAACAATGGACAAATGGAGTCTTTGAACGCCTCAGATGTAAAGTTATTCGCTGTCAAAGTGACTCCAAAATGAATGGGAGTCAATGGAATGCTAACAGCAGGTGAAGGCTTGTTAGCCAATGGCGGCCCCCGGGGAGACTTCAGTTTCCGGCTGGTGGATTACCCCCTTGGATGGGACTGAGCTCGAAATCTCGAATAGCTTCCGCGTCAGCGACTTTTTATTGTACGAAATCGCTGTCAATCAAAAGGAGATGTAGTCCTCCAATCATCACGCAGACGCCCGGACTTCAGGCCAGCCCACTTCTCTATTCACCCCAGAGACGCTGAGCGTCCGTGGGCGGGACATAATCGCAGCATTTATCCAATGACCGTCTAGTTTCGAAGCACTGAAAAAAACTGTTCAAAGCAGCCCAATTGAAGTCAATGGACGCTCTGCTTCAACGGGGAAATGCACTGTGATGCTACGGGAATGTATGAAGGCTCAAGGATTATTTTGCATAGATGTTACATTTCAAACAAACACCAATGCAGTATTGCATATGAGCATCGAAGATCAGTTTCAGCTTCTTTTTCTTTCCTAAATTAATCAATGTTTTTGGACTAATCTGTGAATTTAATCAATAGTTCAATTGCCCACTCATAAAGATAGTCACTTGTCGCCGCCTTCTGGCTTAATGATGCAAGTTGCGCAAACAAAGACAAGCGGAGTGATACAAACAACACATTCGAGGTAACGTTATACAAATATATTTATACAATAATAATGGCAATATATTTAATAGGGTGCTTGCTTTGTTAAATTGAGCTTATAATTTCCACTGTCTTTGATCAAACTGATTATTTCTGTCGGTCATTTAAAACTTCTATTGAAAAAAACAGCTGTTTATTTTAGCTACTTGCATTTTATCCCACACAGTATGATAGCATGTGAAGTGAAGCGTCGCTTTGGGATTCGCGCTCGGCTCGCGCTTCTGTGAACAAAAATCCCGCTTGCTTTGGTTGGTCTCAAACATAGATATTGACGTGCGGGTGTTTGAGTGCTAAAGCAGCTCACATGAGAAGATCAGTTATCGTCACGATGAGCGAATCATTGCAGCACCAAATTAGAGTTAATATTAGGGAATTATTTCACAACTTTCATTATATATGACCCTGACTGGGTGTTTTTTATTCACATGAGAATTAAATTAGCTAGTAAATGATGCGCATCAGAGGGGATTTAGAAGTGGGTATACGCAATGCCGACTGAAAAAGAAGTGGGTATACGCCGTATACCTGCGTATACCCTACACGACACCACTGGTTCTAGCAGACCAATCACAGCGCTTGCGTTCGTGTAGAATTGACGCGTTGTTACATTTTTACAGGTTTAGGGGCAGGGTTAGGGGTAGAACCCCAGTGACGGGTAGGTTTAGGGGCGGGGTTAGGGGTAGAACCCCAGTGACGGGTAGGTTTTAGGGGCAGGGTTAGGGGTAGAACCCCAATGACGGGTAGGTTTAGGGGCGGGGTAGGTCATCAGACCCCCAGTGACGGGTAGGGGAATGAATATTCATGAGTCTTCCCCTACCATCCTGCAAAAAAAAGTGTGAACGCAGGAGGGTACGGGTGCTACGCACAGAGTAAGTTCGACGCAGAAGTATAAATTGGGCTTTGAGAAGGAAATCGAGTCAGCCGACCTGCTACATATCTGATTCTGAACAAACTAGTCTTTGAGATGAACGCGTTCTAACGCATTTTTAGTCAATAAAATGTTAACACAAAAGTACACATTTGACCATTAATTTTTTGAAATTATAGGGGATTAATCATTAATCGCCACTGGTGTATATATATATTGTGTGTGTGTGTGTATATATATATATATATATATATATATATATAAAAAATGAAGCTTTTTTAATTATTTTGCCCTTTATATTATTGCTCCTCTTTTTTATAGGCCCATAGAATATTATTAATATCTACACTGCCACATCTCTCTCCTCTCTCTCTCTTGCAGAAAAATGTCAGTGTCACCTTACCCATAATGCACTCTGCTCCCATGTTGTATAATACTGATAGAGCAGAGCATAATTCATTCTTCTTCCTGCAGAAACTGACAGCTATTTCTGTACTATCCTGCATATTGCAAACTCCATCACCTTGGGAACAAGCGTTCAGTCGATCATCTGCAATTCAAGCACATGGTGAATATTATCAGCGGTGCAGCCCATATTTAACTCACAAGTTTAGTATCATAGCATATACATAACTGTACCTACAACAGAGATAATGAACAGAATGAGTTGAATTCTACTCCAATGCATGTCAAAAAAACACCATGGTATTTTACAAAAATGGGTAACAACAATGCAAATGTGTTATTGCCGCAGTGCAAATTATCATTGCTCATGTTTTTTAAATAATTTGTAGGCCACTTTAAAAAATAATAATCTGCTAAATGATTAAAGGGAAATGAGAGGGGTAAACCGTTATCACGCATAATTCTGCTGACCGGAGTTGAAATCACAGCCAAAGTTAGATAAGCGTCGTTACCAATTCACACATCATTAGCTGTAATCTCACCGACCAACACAAACCGTCCAAATGTTAAAACTGTTGGCAAAGGCAAGCATGCACTCAGATCACCTTCATATCTCTACAGCATACTGCATCATTTTACTGAGGATTGTGGGTAAATCGATTGAGCTTTGAGCTGGTGCACCATTAAAAGATCCCACACGCAGTGATGTCATTCGCTGGCTCAAAACTACAGTTTTGATTATCGGTGGGTGAACACAACGATCTCGCCCACCTGCTAAGAGACGTGTTACTGAGTTACTGAGGAAGTGCTTCGTGCATTTTGAAAAAAAAAAGAAAAATAATGTTATCAGTTCTACTGTATCTGTTTCTCTAAAACTAAATTCTATAAAGAAAAAACTGTTGATTTTAAATGGCATCAATTAAAGGTCAAGTTGATAGATTATATATTATGGCGACTGTTGTGTGTAAATAAGCTCCTCACAAACATCTATAGTAGTAGATTATCATTCATTTTGCCAGTAAATGTAAATGTGTGTGTCAATGTAAAATAGTGTGGATGTGGCCAAAAAAAGTGATATCTGGTGAAGGAAAATTGACATCTTCACCTTTATTCAAATGTTATTACAATGTCTTTAAGATTTTTTGTAAGCATATTGTCACCTTTAAATTTAAGATGTGACCGTAGGACACGAGAGCTTTAATGACAGACCAGAGGGATTTATAGCTGAATTAAAATAAATAAGATTAGAAATATAAGATGGGGCTTGTCCATTAAAAGGATAATTCCGTATTTAGCACTTTGAGTCTATTTTCTAGTTTTTTTGGATGAACTAGAGTGGTGAACACAGAAATGTTGACGATGGGTCCTGTCTCGACTTTTTGACTCTTTTAGAATCGCCTCTGAGCGCTTTTAGAGTGGCTGTCTATGGGCATGCACAAACATGTCCTAAAACAACCCTTAACGTTCGTTTTCAAAACTGTGACACTCACTGAGTGGTAGTGGTGTTCGTTTAGGATTAAAAACAAATATTTGGCGCAATGTATGATTTCAATCCGTGTTATTTGCTATAGTGGAACAATTTTTTCAGATACCTCACAACCGCGTATAAACTTCCGCTCGATAATTGAGTCTGAAGCGTTAGCACACTCCCGACCACTTGATGTGTCAACCACTTGCCGTACAAGGACGCTGTACAGAGCCACGTGTCTAATAGCATATGACCTTTGAGAGACGAGAACGAGCGAAAAGACTACAACCAAATGTAAACAGACCCATTTTCCAGTTTCGTTAGTGCATAGTAATATCAACGAGCAATGAGTCCTCCAACAGCATTCAATGCGATTTACAAAATGGGCAAATAAAACACGAAGAAACTGTATTTCGCTCGCTACTTGTTTTGAACATAACGAACACCACTAACCACTCGTTTAGTTTGCACAGTTTTGAAAACGAACGTTAAGTGTTTGCTATGCCCATAACACCACTCTGAAGCGCTCAGAGGCGACTCTAAAATAGTCAAAAAGTCGAGAACAGGACCCATCGTCAAAATTTCTAAATCCACCACTCTAGTTCATCCAAAACAAACTAGAAAATAGACTCAAAGTGCTAAATACCAGAATTATCCTTTAAGAGCTTTAAAAACAATCAGCAAAAATTTTAACTGGATTCTAAAAAAGACAGCAAGCTATTGAAGAAAAGCTAAAATTGGAGTGATACATCAAGTTTTTTTGCATTAGTTTAGCACAGACACAGTCTAGCTGATGCATTCTGCAAACGTGCCAATAAAGATTGGGGAAGACCAAAATACAAAGAATTACAATAGTCCAGACATGATGTGATAACTGAAGGAATAACTTTTTCCAAGTCACTTCAGTTTCCTCATTGTTAAACTAAAGGAAATGATTTGCTATCCAGCATTTAATATCCTCAAGACAGTCCATGAGAAGCTGCAGAGATTTTAATGGAAGCTACAGCTGAGAATCAGCGGCATAAATGAAAAGAAATGTAATACTTCCTAATGATATTACTGAGCGGAAGCATGTCTCCAGATTTAAAAGTAATGGCCCCAAAACAGACCCTTGAGGAACCTCACAGGAGAGAGAGACAGATGATGAGAAAAAACTGGCCATTAGCCACTGAGAACATCCTAGATTTAAGATATGACCCAAACTAGAGACTATATAACAATTCTACATAAAACAATAGTATATTTAACATCAAAAATGAAAGTTAAACTGTTTGTTTTTAATGTAACCTTCTCCCTTTAAATACTTTGGTCAGTTCAAGAATAATTTATGCAATTGTATATTGTTTATTTTTATGACTCAAAAGTGCAGTTTCGTGTCTGTCCTTGTATTGTTTATCTGATCAAGGTTGCTATGAGATTTAGATTTAGAAAGTAATTAGTAATAAGTAAGCTAATACTTTAGAGACAGTATGCTACAGTAATCTAATTACACACAAAAAATACTAGCTTGCTAATTATATTTTTAACAGAGTAACTTACCTAACATGTGAGGAGATGAGTTTTACTGTTTGGTGTGACATTAATGACCCTGACTATAGGCCACTCTGTAGTGACAAAAATATCTTTAGTTTAGTCTATAATTTTTTCTATGTTCACTTGTTATTTTTTTGTTCTTTATCTGACATTCTCTAAAACGGCTAAACAAAAATCTGTATTTGATTTGTATTGTTTTACAATTATTGAACTAAATACAAAAGAACAAAACAAACATTTAGCACAAAATAGGATTCAATCAGGAGATTCGATTACAACTCAAACCCAATGCGTTTGTCATTAGCATGGCTAATGGCATTAGCTAAGGCTAATAGCCGTTCACACCAAGGAGGACAACTATAAAGATAACGATTAAGATATAGTTTTAAAAATCGTTCTCATTACTAAAGAATAGCAGAGTTCACAACACAGCTATAACGGTACAGAGAAACAATATCGTTGGAATAATTTCAGAACAATTTTATCCAGCTGATGAACGATAAACATTGGCAGCCAATCAGAATACATCATGCTGAAACGAGCTCGAGCATTTAAAGGGCACCTATTATGCCCCTTTTTACAAGATGTAATATCGATCTTGGGTGTCCCCAGAATGTATTTGTGAAGTTTCAGCACAAAATACCCTACAGTTAATTTATTATAACCATTTTAATATGTCATTTTTGGGGCCTGTTTTAAAAAGAGCTGTTTTGGTGTATATCACTTTAAATGTAAAAGAGCTGCATATCCCCGCCCTGCCTTTGGATGAGGGCGTAACTTGATACCTATGGCAGTCGGTAAAAGCAGAAGCTGAGAGTGAAAGACCCGCTGTTTTTATGGCATTCAGCCGTACATGTTTGAATCAGACCCAGATGATTAAGAGACTCCAGCAGAATAAACACAAATGAGAATGGACCAGGACGTCTCGGAATGGTTATTTGATACATTTATGTACGTATAGAGTTGTAATCGCGTCCCCTTTGCAAGTATGGATGAACAACACACACACAGACACACACAAACTGTGATAACGTTGGCACATTTTTTTGAAACTACAAACACAAATACTGTGATAACGTTTGCTACGTACGAAATTACATTTCGAGGGACCTGTTGCGTCATGTTTACATTAACGTCACGTACAGCAAGTGCTTATGTGGCAAATGTGAGAAGATGGCTACAGAACATACACAGTTTTTAATACAATATCTTTAAAATATATATATTTATGTGTGGTTAGACACTATACAAACAAGGTTTAAATTATATAACAGTTACACAGACATCATACGGCGACAACAACTTTAGACGCATTTGTTTTTGAATTGGCTGACATCGACTGAAATAACTGTTTGCTCAAAAATCATGAAATACACTTCTTCTGGAGGTGACTTGGTTTGCGAACAGTAGGCAACAATCCACATTTGAGGATTACATTGAAGCAAGACCTGCCTTGAATTGACCCCCGTTCACAAAACAGTCAGTCAGAAAATGATTTGCGCAAACATAGCTAAACGTATTTTGGAATTTTAAGTGGCGCCTTTCCTTCGTAAATAAAATCCATCCACTGCGTTTTCAGTGGCTCTGATGTCGGAAGTAAGTGAAAACTAAATGTACATTATTATTACATCCCACAACAGAACGCTTATGCGGCTGTCGTTGAAACAATGGAGGATGTGTACAGATCACCGAGGGCGGGGTCAATGCCAAAACCAGTGTCAATCAAACCACGTAGGTGGGGCTTTCCATGTTCTACGTCACAAAGCGCAGTATCTGAGATCAGCTTGTTCTGAGACAGTGCTTATGATTTATTGAGATTGTAAAAAAACCACTGGGTGGATTTTTATCATTCTAGGGTGGTTTTGCTCACACACTGCCAACACACATTTATGTTCAAACAGCATGTAAAAGTGAGTTTTGCATAATAGGTGCCCTTTAAAATGATCAGACAAGCACGCGCTTTAAATAAACAGAACGATTATATAGTTTATAGTTCTCGTTCTTGGTGTGAACGGCCCTTAAACTGTCAACATGATACATGAACATGATACAATGCATTCCGGGATTGTGGAGGATACATGCAAAACTGTCTCAGAGTGTGGTTAAAAGCTTTTAAACAGGTTTTGCATTGGGAATTGATGCCTTATGTTATGTTGAACAGAGCTTATGTCGCCATCTGCGGTCACTGTGGATGAACGGGTCAACTCTCAGTGCTTCGGGAACACCACGGGCTGGTTTTACAGCTCAGCTGTCGGGTCCATTAAAGTAGAGTCAGCATTATGGACGCTAAGAGGATTAGCTGATGGACATTTCTGCCGGTCTCTGTCACTTACCAGAATGAGAGGTGGAGCTGGAATCATGCTCTTTACCGTCAGTCAACAAAGACATCGCTCGTCTTTTCGAAATCTCTCCAACTCTTTCACAGAGGGGATTATTCACTCTGGGGGACATAAAACACGAGGATGGACACTGTTCTGGCATACACGCATGACGTCTATATATTTAAATATCTTAAGTAGGCTACAAAACCAATATGCCACAACAGGTGCAGATATAGATTGTCCGACTCCGCACTTTGCTTCTGATACAATCCACTTACAATGTGCAAATTACGCATAACTATATCCAACAAACATTCATGCATGTTTACTTATAAATTAGCCATGTAAAGCCTGACATTAAAAATTATCATATGGTATGCTAGCCTACTATATGTAGGCCTACTCTCTGTCAGTGTTTTGATTCATGTTTGTATTTCAGTCATTTTATATATTTCTCGTCCATTCCCTGTTTGATACTTACTGATTTGATTTGAGTTTTTGTTTAGGTGTGTCTTGTCAATTGTCTCATTAGATCTTTAGCCCGGATCTTTAGCTCTTAGTCTGTCTTTGTCAAGTGCTTTGGAAAAATAGAGTTTGTTTAATAAGTTTATAAAAGTCTGCTGCATCTAGATCCTGCCAACTTTCCTTTGTCCTGCAACCGGCGACCTACACACACAATTTTTATGTTTTATTTTTAGAAAAATGTATCCTAAGTTTATTTAACCTAGTCAGAATATTTTTAAAAAAGTGTTGCATGTCTTTTTGAGTATATTTGAGACTTCTGGCTTCTATGGCTAGTAGATAAAAAGAGTATGCAGCTCATACTTAAAAATTCACAACAATTTTTTTTTTCCTTTTTATTTTTATATGGCCAAAAAGTAAGATGAAATTCTGATAGCTTATGTAAATGAGATCTTTATAACAGTATAGCAGGCTACTTACATAAAACACAAATATCAGTTATCACTCTATATCTGCAAATAATATCTTAGTAAGATGATATTTAAATGCTTAGATTTATGATCAAAGCTCTATAGCTTTTATTATGGGGGAAAACAATGCAATGCAAGGCTTTAGTAATGTGCGTATTCAATACGACAGTAGGCTTCATAGGGTTAAAGAGCTTAAGCACTTCTGCAGTATACAGGTGAAACTCGACAAATTATAATATTGTGCAAAAGTTATAATTTGGATGATTATGGCTTACAGCTTATGAAAACCCCAAATTCAAAATCTCAGAAAATTATAATATAACATGAAATCAATCTATAAAAAAAGATTTTAAAAACAGAAATGTCGCCCCTCTGAAAAGTACAATCATGCACATGTAGCCTATATAGTTATACTAAATATATTAGTTTCACTTTTTAATTTGAATTACTGAAATACATGACCTGTTGAGTTTTACCTGTAAGCGTAGGTTATGCACACTCACAACTGAAACTGATAATCAGCACATCATTATTCTTGTTTTCAGCATTCATTTCCATGTTCCAAATTACCTTGAGATTTCAGCACAAGGAGCGTCATGGATTGAGATCACTGGGATAGTGCACAGCTGGAGCAGGTGGAAGCATCTTCTCAGGCCACACACAACACACACACACACACACACACACACCATCTGCGAGTCTGACAGATGAAGGTTCAACAGATGCTCGGCCAACTGTAACAAGTTGCAGCTTGGTGGAAATCGGGGAAATACAACCTACGGCTGTTTTTTTAATGATTCAAGCAAGAGATACTCTACTAAACACAGATTTGGATCATCTTGCTTTTAGAGGATTCTGTGCTTTGCGAAGGGCACTAAGAAAAACTAAACTAAGTGCAGACCATAAAAGCATGGTCTTCTAATAAGTACACTTAAGTTAGTTATTCTGGCAAAATAAATAAATGAAAATTAAGAATATTTTTTATTGATATTTGTGGATTATTATTATTTTTTTTTACTAAATGTTACTATATTTAAAACCATTAAAAAGCATTTGTTGCTTGAAATTAATTTTAACTGAAATAAAAATATTAAAAAAGTTAACTTTTGTTCTTAAGCATTAAAAAAATTACAAAAGTAAGCATTTGTAAATTACCCGTTGTCTCTATTACTAGGATATTGTCTGTTTATTAGTTCTATTACTAGTAGCACATATGATATTAAAGCCGTTTTATTCTGCATGACCATATTCTACCCAATTCCTAAACATAATAACAACCTTACTAACTATTAATAAGAAGTAAATAGGAGTTTATTGAAGCAAAATCCATAGTTAATAATGAGAATTGGACCCTAATTTAAAGTGTGACTGAATTGCCTTATTCAAATATCTAGTAGAAAGAGTGAAAAACTTTTTTTAAAAAGTGAAAAACCCGCATATTAATGGTGGCTATTTTGTATATTAGAGATGAAAATAAACGGTGTAAATATATCTAGGCCATAATGTTTGCTGTGTTGCAGATTTCGTGTTCAAACAGCTGACTCAGGATCAGCCGTGCTGGAAATATTTATGACATCGCAGGAAGCTTTGACCCTGATGGGTTATTCAGGTCAAGGAAAGAGGGCATGCTGTGGATTAGTCATGAGCTGAAAGACGATATGAAGGACAACAACGCAGTTAATATGAGGATGCAAAGTATATCAGTGTCATTTTTGTGTAGCGTGTTAGAAATAACGTATCACAAGGTCAAGGCTCCATTCCTATATGATATATACTCATCCACACATGGATAAACGTAGAGCTCAAAGAATCTTCAGAATTAAATACTTGCACGCTGCATAATGTGCAGTTTACATTTCTTTCCATTGCATGCTGGAGAGAAAGAAGTTTCAAAATGACTTCACTGCATGTTTAAGGTTTTCTTGAACTCTAGAAAATTGCATTAGAACATCTAGGCTCAAAAACTGTTTTTTCTCCAGCTTAAATAGCTAACTCAGAATATAACACTTGTTTTTATAAGTCATGCTCAGTACTTGAGAGAGAAGCAATATTTAGAGATTGTAAATACATATAAATGATCATTTATTTATAGAGCTGTACATACACTACATAATGCACAAATCTGTACAAGTCTTCTGGTCCAGAGGCATACCACATTATTATTATTACTATTATTGTTTATTTATTTTTTATTTTATTATTTATATGTTTTTCCTTAGTCTCATTTAAATGTCTGTTCTCATGTCATGTATATATATATATATGCATGTACCAAGAGCTCCTGTAAAAACCACAACAACTTTGTGTGTTTGCGCACACTTGGCGAATAAAGCTCATTCTGAATCTGATTCAGTTTTGATCACAAAATATGTTAAAACATTTAAAAATATATTGGCTGCTGTTACTTCTAGTTCATTCGTCAAATTGGAAATGGAATGGAGCATTGCATTGTGGGATATACTGTAGTCTCATTATTTTACTGCACATTTTGGCAAATGTAGTAGATATTCCATGCAAACAGAAAATTATCAGTTTGCACAGCATACATACTGCATATGATAGTCTCCTATTCTGAACAAACAAGTGGCTTCAGATAAAAGCATCCAAATGAATAAAGGCAAACACACAAACCCACACTGACAGCATTTCATTACGAAAACCGAAGTTTATCTGTGAACAAAATAAGGGTTTAGTAAAAAAGACTGACGTTTCTTTGCAGTTCTGAACAAAAGTATAGTAGCGACGGTTCTTCTACAGTCCAGACAGACGCTCTCATTTTGGGTCACTTTGAGAAAAAGCATCTGCCATTTAAACGTGCAGGGAAACAATAATAAAATATACACAAGTCAAAAGCTACAAAAGGAGATGAAGCGTACGTCTGACGCTGAATGAGAGACGTTCAGCGCTGAAGAGCTAAACTACAGCGTACTGCTGATACAACAGCTCACGAATCCTGTAGTAGTCATCACAATGGCAGCCTTCCAGACAGATGCGGCCCGCTTCCGTCTGAGAGAGAGAGAGAGAGAGAGAGAGAGAGAGAGAGAGAGAGAGAGACAGAGACAGAGAGAGAGAGAGAGAGAGAGAGAGAGAGAGAGAGAGAGACAGAGAGACAGAGAGAGAGAGAGAGAGAGACAGAGACAGAGAGAGAGAGAGAGACAGAGAAGAGAGAGAGAAGAGACAGAGACAGAGAGAGAGAGAGAGAGAGAGAGAGAGACAGAGAGAGTTACAGGTGTTCAGAATGTGTTCCTGCATTTATTAAACGAGACAATTGGCAATTTGTAAAGTCATCGCGTCACTAAAAAAACAAAACAATAACATTTAGTCCTGGTCCGCTTAGCGTTCACATGGGCATTTTAACACAGAACCTAAAGATTCAGATACAGGCATAAGTATGTGTTCACAACCAGATTGGTCGGCTTTTATAATGTATATTTCATGTCAGAACTGACCAAACATCCAAAATAATGCTGTATGCTGGGATAAATGCGCTTGTTGTATATATGTAGCCACATATGACGGTATTCTGACCAGCTGAGAACTCGTGAAGAGCTTATAAAATGTGTAAAGGAGTCAAAATCGGATCTGATCCTGTACTGAACTGTGATGGGCAACATCACGACCATGACGAGAAGAATCAGGCATGCTTGAGCATTCTGTCCTTTTTAGGGTCGCATCTTGTGACATCATCTCCCGTTTTTGGTTCGTTTACATGTCTTGGTCTGTTGCGTTCATATTTCTGTCGAACCGCACCAGAGTTCGTTTGGGACTGAAATCTTTTCAGCGTCTCAGTCCGCTTGTTCGTTGTCACCAGGGTTGGGCTGGCAGCGTTCACACTTATTCTAATGAACCGCACTAACAGAGCAATCGCACCAGTGTTCGTTTTAAAACCAAACATATGCCAGGTCATGGCCGCGGGAACTAGGGGTACATTTGAATTTAAGATGACATGACTTTAAATAACTTTGTTTTTTTAAGAACACATTCTACCTTTATAAAATACCCTAAAGATTATTTCATTTTTATATGTTGTTGAATATGGTTGTATGACCTTAAAATAAATGAATAGGCTCTATGATAAGGCAAAAGCCGATCTCGCATGGAGTGAGTGACGTGACACTGGTTGAGGAACAGCATCTCAGAACTGATTGGACACAGTTAATGCACGTGATAGATGTTACGAAGTATAGATGTCTTGATTAAAGCATTCTTAACAGATAAAGGGCTGTTCACAAAAAACGTGTTTTTCCATTCCCCCTCTGCTACTTTTCCAATGTTTTTCAGTGTGAACGCATAGGCGTGTTTAAATGTTGCTCTCGCGTCTTGCGCATTCTCAAAACGCAGCACTCAAGTTAAAATAAGTTTAACAAAAAATCACCTCAAGACCTTGTATTTTTCCCTCGTTCCACTGCCCGCGTTTGACGTCTGCCGTTTTCGCTTTGAAAGATTATGCTTTCTGTGTGAACCGGCACTCCTGTCCTGAGTGAGTATCATAAGATACAGATTTGTGTGCTGGTGCTTTTTAAAATGCATCATGAGTTCAGAGCGTTCTCACATAACTCTGTTCTCATCCCTTTGTATGTCCATATTTTTGTTTGGGCTGTTTAATATTAGGATTTTGTTTAAAATGTTTTGAGCTTCTCCAGTTTTGACCACTTCCAGAGGAAAACGCATTTGATTGCTTTCGTAGTGTAAAATGAGGTCGAATGTGTTCAAACAGCCATAAAAGACCGTCTACTGTCCACTTACTGACCTAATGCGTGAACATTATGGGAAGAGCACTAGCCAAAAGGGATTTAAACTTTGTCAGCTGGAGACCCAAGTTTGGTTTGAAGAGGAAAAACATACCAAACACAATGTTCTCTCTCCATTCCTGATGTCTAACACACACTCACAGCGTTCGGCTGGTCTTGTGAATGTCAGAGCAGAAACTAAAGCTGATGCTCTCCGTGTGTTTTTTCTGTTTTCTGTGAAAAGACTTGTCTAAAGGGGCATTTACACCATTTTCAACTAAAAAGGGAAAACTTTTTATGCATTTTGGTCATTCATTTACACAACATTTTGGGGGCCTGAAAACGGGTGTCAAATTTTTGAAAACGAATATCAAATTTTAGAAAATGTTACCGTTATCTTCTTTGTGACGAATATGTGAAACCGGTGACATCATGCACGAGTCTATAGGCGCGTAGTGTTTCTTAACAAAGTGACATCGCCATCTACTGGCATGGCAGCAGAATACAGCATTTTTGAGTCGTTCTCTGTGATCTGTGTAAACTGGGATCCTTTTGACGGCGTTGTTGTCTGTACGCGGAAAAGCGCAAAAGAAAACTTAAGTTCATAAATTAAGTAGTCGATTTCAAATGGATAGTATTTACAGACTGTCTCCGGGAGCAGGGTTAGACTAGTCGACTAATAGATACCATTTTTATAATTCAATAGGCTCTATGCACGAACGCTGCTGACGTATTTCCGGAAGAATCTCAGCCCGCGTCTTTACTTCCGCATAGCGCGTTCTATAGGGAAGTGTATAGCGGCAAAACTTTAATAAAATTCATTTTTCTCAGAAACGAGACAATGATTTTAGAAACTGATTCGCTAGTCGGATTTCACATGATATGAGAGAATACTCACCCTCAAAGTTGTCGATGTAGCTCGAAAAATATCATTTAAATTCTCTTTCTTACTCTTATTTGTGACAGCTAACTGCCTCACAATAATGTTAACATCATTTACGTTAACCGCGGGAAGTTCTTGTAAACAGCGAGTGTAATTTGCCATTATCTCCACCTTATGGAAAAAACTGGGCGGGCTGAGAAAAAACGCGGAAGCGATCGTGCATAGAGCCTATTAAAAATGACCAGTTCATTGCACAAATGCATCTTAAAGGTGACGTCCCAGAATTGCCGGACCCAGATTTATTGTTTATTTATTTGTTTATTTATTTGGATCCCCATTAGCTGCCACTAATGTTGCAGCTACTCTTCCTGGGGTCCACATACAAAAACATACATAAAATACATAAAAACATAAATACGTAAAAACATACATAATCCAACCAACATTCAACATACAAGTTACACATAAATCTAAAACCGATACCTACAATGCTTACGAAGAGTATCGTGTATACATAATAACTCAAACTACCACCAGAACAAAACAAAAAAACAAAAAAGCATCATAACACACAAAACACAGTTATATACATCAAACCATTTATCTAAGCTCATCAATGTTTGTGTTATTATTCAAGTATTTTTTTAGTAGGCTTTTAAAGCCGGCCTTACTAGGTGCTTCAACAATATAAATTGGTAAATTATTCCACATTTTAATGGCTCTATATATTACAGATCTGCACACAGCATCAGTCCTGGGTTTTTTCAAAGCTAGACAACCCTTTGTAGAATGTCGAGTACTATGACTATGTTGGTTTCTCACATACTTTATTTGTGAGTACAGACAATTAGGTTGTTTCTTATAACAGATATTCCTAAAAAAATTCATAAGGTTACATGACAACCTCTCCTCCACTCTAAGCCAAGAGAGACTGGTATGCATACCGTCTGTACTCACACCCCATGGACAGGCCAGTGCGAGTCTTGCAGCTTTATTTTGAGCTATTTGTAGCTTAAACAGATATTTTTTAGCCACACCTGACCAGACAGGTGAACAGTAATCAAGGTGGGATAAAACCAATGCCTGTGTCACCAGCACTCTAGTGGCAGGGGTAAGAAAAGGGGAACATCTTCTAATCCCTGATATTCCATTACCCATTTTCTTAACAATATTGTCAATATGTTTCTCCCAAGTTAACTGTCCATCCAATGTAATACCAAGCAAATTTACCTCTTCAACTTGTTCAATGTTCGAGTCTGTGAGTGATAGACAGAGCTGATTATCACCCTTACTGACATATCTAGACCTGAACAAGATACTTTTGGTTTTAGTTACATTTAAAACAAGTCTGTTTTCACAAATCCAGTTCACTACAAGTTGTAATTCTGATTGAAGTGTGTTTCTTAGTTCGCTTATACTAGCTGATGCAAACTGAACTGATAAAAGATTTGGCTTTTTGCAAGGCAAATTAAGCCCAAGAACACTAATGTGCTTTCCATTAATCAAAAGCCCCTTTCACACAGCACTTTGAACCCGGCAAATTGCCGGCAAATTGCCAGAGTGCCTTCTGTGTGAACGCAAACACGACCCGGGATTGATGCCGTGATCGATCCCGGGTTGAGGACCTAGTAACATTGCCGTGTTCAGACCCGGAACGCGCGCTGTGTGAACAAAAGCCAGAACCAATGCCGTAAGGGGTGTGTCGTAGTGATGACGCATGTGCCATCGCGCGACTCTGTTGCTCTTAGAAGAAAGTTTGTGTTCGTTATCAACAAAGAAAGAACGAAAAAATGTCTGCAAACCGGAACGAAGCAGAGACAGGAGCTCCTCACTATCCGCGCTGAAGCTGCGATCGTTCGCCAGCTCTGTGGAAAGGTGCGCGCGTGCACATGTTTTCGGCGCGTACGTTACACGTCTCATCCTGACGTCACGCGGCTTTCCGGGACATTAACGGGTTGTGTGTGAAAGCACTCACAGATCCCGGCAAATCACTGGCAGTGTGAATGAACCGAAATCAAACAATCCCGGGACAAATGCCGGGTCACATTATCCGTGTATTTTCCGGAATCTCTGTGTGAAAGGGGCTAAATACTCATAACAGTTGATCTGCATATTGTGAGGTGTAATCTGATTGCACTCACCCTCCTGACAGCGACCATGTTATTACACACCAGAACTCCTCCCACAAACTCCGCCTGGATCCCTTCACGCAGCAGAACCTGCTTAAAGTCCGACAGTCGAGGTTCGTTGATGAACACAGACTGATGACCTGGGATCTGTGAAGAACACGTGTTATTTCAGACGTTACTACCCATGCGTACTCAATAAGTAAGGGATAATGCACCAATGCTACATTTCAAGCATGTGAAGTCAAGTCACCTTCATTTATATAGCGCTTTTAACAATATAGATAGTTTCAAAGCAGCTTTACAGAGATAATAGAAAATTAAAGTAACAGTGTTTTGGCTTTATGACAGCTCTAGAATAAAGTTATTGTCAAGCTAAAGTTAGTTTTAATTGACTGGAATGATCTGGACATCGTTTAAATGTCATAATAATTTGTTAACAAACAAGTATTCATTACTTCAATGAGCTCATTGTTTCTGGCTTAAATTATTACATTGTTTAAATTAATACATTTTTAGCTAACTGTGATTATATATATGTACATTTCTGAAATACATATAGTATCACTCTTGTAATGTGATTGTGGACTCATGCATTATCTGTAAAGCAGCTTTGAAACGATGTGTATTGTGAAAAGTGCTATACAAATAAATGTGAAATGAGTAGAATAATGTACATCTAGATGGTTGTTATCGTAAAACCGGCTGGATGTACATTATCCCGCTTATTACACGGCTACTTGACACATAAGTAAATTATTAGACAGAGAACATTAATTTGAGTTGAAATATTTGATTAGCTCATTAAACACAAAGCTTCCACAAAGAAAAACAGTTACTAACGAGCAGCTTTGAGCCTAGGCTAGACAATCGAACAAGTTCAAGTTCAACAACTGACCTTGTAATGTCACACCTGACCAATCAGAATCAAGCATTTCAGAGAGCCATGTAATAAAACACCTTATGTGTTAATCAGAGCCTTTGGGATGTTTGATGAGATGTTTCATCCTGCTTCTTCAGTCAGCAGATGCAGATCTATTTTAAACTATTTTCTCTGATGTCTGATGAATTGTAGCGTATACAGTTTTATCTTAACCTTCATCATGAGCTCGGGTTATCACAGTTTATATTGTAACTCACTCTCTGGGCGATATGGCCTAAAAAAAAATCCCCGATTTTTTGACAAAAAATCCGATTTACGATTTAAATCGATTTTTTTCTCTCCCTACTTAAAATCAATCCTCAGATGACAAAGAAATTGTTCAAAACAAGTTTTTCCTTTATTTTGTTTTGATATTCCCTTCTGGGATATTATCTGGATTAAAGTGCAATCAGAAACAACAAGCCAAAAAGACCAGAGGGTCCTGTCATTGTAAATAGCCTAGTGTAAATGTAAAATAACATAAAATGGGTGGATTGGGGGGAATGTGTAAAGAAAAAAAAACTTGCATCACAAGATGTTTATTGTGATTGTCAAATTATTTGGTAACTAAACATCATTTTATCAAGTTTATTAACTATGTAAACACAATGTTTACATGCATAAAGACTGGTATGCTACTGTTTTTATTATTGCTTAACACAAATTTCACAGTTTCAATTAAATTCATGTGATTTTGATTCTGATATTGATTCAATATAAATTCCTTTGGATAAATATTAGGTACAGTAGATATGTTAATGTGTTATGTTAATTGTTCTCCAAAAATAAATCACCTAATGCTGTAAACATAGCCCTGTCAGCTGGTATTATTAAAGGTTAAAACTAACTCAAATTAAACAATGCGTTTTTTATAATAACAAACTACGTTATAATATTTTAATGATATAGGCAAAATATAATAAATGTGTAATATAGTTATCATATTTAGCCAAATACTCCTCTCTATAGCAATTATTTTAAGTCCAACTAACATGCGTGCTATGGGTCATTAAAAGGCATCCTGAGGTAAATGTAACGTTACGTGACATGTTGTTCTCCAGCTGTTTTATGGGACATCTTTCCGCGGTTGAAAAACACTGATGGATTGATTTTATTAGCTACATTTGGGTAAGTTAGTGAAGAGTAACAGATGATCGGTTCATGTGCCGCTTGAACTGAGATCTGTCAGCGATCTTTCACGTCACATTTACAAGCGCCAAAACGGTGTTTATTGTTTGAATTTCGTAATAAAATTAACAGAATCTGAGAGCCGAGAATCTGTTTCATATCAACAGTAACCTGCTCTGTCTTGTATGTCGGTGTCAGTGTCCTCTTTGCTTCGCGATGTTTCTCTGCGTGAGGAAATGGATGTGTGTGTGAGAGCGTGTAAAAAGTGACAATTGCGTGTCTCTCAGTGAACTCGTGAGAGTTGCCGGCCCTGCAGATTCAGTTTGTAAATGTTTTCGGCGGTTGTGCTTCTGCTGCCGCGGTTTTGTTCATTTGCCATGTTGTTTGTGTATCTCTATCATGGCAAGCGCTGAGCGCGGTCGGAACTACGGGAGCCCATATGGGCGCGTCGGCGGTTGTTAAAGAGAAAACCGATTTTCATTAAAAAAAAATCGGCGTAAACTACACATTCGAGTTAATCGATAAAATCGATTTATCGCCCAGCCCTACTGCACGGCTACTCAAAAGCAACCGAAATTGCAATATGACTGCTAATATCAAATCGCAAAGGCTGCAATTTAATTGAATAAATGTATGCGGAAGTGAACGTACTTCAAAAACTGAAAGTATGGAAAAGTTATACAAGTTTAAATTGACTGTAAATCAAATATAGTGTACTAAATATTTTTTATTTTATATAAAATATATATTTTAAAAAACATTTACAATTACTATAAAAATCAAAGCCATATATGTCTGACCAAGTTGTTTCAAATTTGAAGTTGATATCACAAAAATAAAAGTTCCTATCATATTATGTTTAGGTGCAGTCGCAAAAATAGCCACCGGGTGCCACACACATTCCATTGATTTTTTATGCATTCTTTTGTAAGAAATTAAAAAAAAATATTTGGTAACACTTTATTTTACAGTGTCCTTGTAACATATGTTACATGTACTTACCGTAATAATAACAGTAAATGATGCATAATTACATGCAACTAACCCTCAACCAAACCCTAATCCTACCCTAACCCTATAGTAAGCACATGTAGTTAACTACTATTACTCAGTACTTAAATATATAATTACACTGTAACAATGACACCTTGAAATAAAGTGTGACCAAATATTTTATGTGGAACCTTGAGACTCAGACCTTTCCGAAAATATGTGTTTTGTCAAGATTAGAAAAGGTTTTGATTATAAAGAAGTTAAAATAAATTTGACTAGAAAAAACTAAAAGAATTTAGACTACCGTTTACAATAGTAATATTGTAATTGTACAGCTGTGATGTAAAATAAAATTAATATTATACAAATTTTCTTAAATACTTTATCAAATTTTTTTTTTTACAGTGAAATATTACAAAAGCTTTATTTCTTTTGTTTTTATTCAGCAATTTAAAATGTTTTGTTTAGTAATAATAATTACTATTTGCCAAATTGTGCAGCCCTACAAACAATCACAATTTTTATCAGGATTTCAAATTTTACAGTGAAATATTACAGTAGTAATATTTAAATTTTTCCATTTTGATTTTGCAATTTTAATATTTTTGTTTAGTAGTAGTAATAATAATAATAATAATATTTGTAATTAAATAAAAAAATATATATTAATATAATATTAGTTATTATATTATAGTAAGATTGATTTATAAAAATAAAAAAAATTGTAAAATTAATTAAGCACAGCAAACCTGGAATTTTTGTCATTTTAAAAATCGCAATCACACTTTTTATCAAAAAAAACAAAAAAAATTGTGCAGTCCTAGTTCCACCTCATTTATTTCCCCCTATTCTCTCTCATTCTCTCTACACTAACAGTAAATCACATGATTCCCATGTTAAAGCTCTGCTTGATGTAGTATTAGATCTCTCACCTCGTGAGCGGGCAGCGGCTCCAGCGTGGGAATGACGTCGCTCTCCTCTGAGATCTCCCGGTCATCTTCTCCAAACAGAGTCTTCATGGCCCGCTGGTTCGCCACGACACTGGGCTCGGTCGAGAGGTCCGGTGTGACGTCCATGGCCGGTTCTCCATCCTCCGTTTCCTCTTTCGCTTCTCCCATCTCCGCGATCACACCCGTGTCCACTTTTTCCACCCGCATGTCCAGAACGCCGTCGATCCAGGCCAGCTCTGTGTCTTTAGCTTTACAGAACTGCAGTGAGCTGACCAGAGAGTCCTTCAGCCTGACCTACAGGACATTTACAGCTGCATCACTCTGACAATAAAACACTGGACACTTTGTTGTTAAAAGTCCCATATTGTACAACTTTCTGAAGTTTTATTTTAAGTTTTGATGTCGTTAAGAATATATGTTTGCGGTATAAGTACCAAATCTCAATATATTTTTACAGCTCTTTCTCAGGACCTCTGACAAGAACAGCTCGATTTTGGCCTGTCTACTTAATATTCATGAGCCTCTCTTCTGATTGGGCTGTTGTTTTCTGAGTGGTGATTGAGTAGTTCTGACATCACATTTATACGGAAGTCACAACGGCTCGTGAAATGGCACAGCTACTTTATCCAGGCTGTGTGCATGTGTGTGTGGATCCACTGTTTTGAAACTTAGATGGTAGTTATAGACCCTAAACCTCTGTTATCATGAAAAAAGACAGGAAATTTCAGTTTTGACAATATGGGACCTTTAACACTAAAGGGAATTATATAATGAAAAACAATACTTTTTTTCTCTTTTCAAACATTCACAACTCAAAGCTCCAAGAACATTTGATGAATATATCTTAATTTTTTTATATTGAGCAATAAAATTGAGTTTAGCATGTCACACTGCAAGACATACCCCAAAATGTTTTATTTTAAATATCTAATTTAAAAAAACTCATTAATTGAGAGTAAATGCAATATTTAGATTTTTAAAAAGTTAATTTGTTACCCCATTTGAAATTAGTAAAAAAAGAAAAGAAAAAAGAATATAGAGTCAGAAAAGTGATAAGAAATGGTGAAAAACAATGGTTGTGTAAAGCAATGGTAATAGAAATAAAATACAATGAAAAAAAGTGGTTTTAAATAATCCAAACATGTTTTCATTTAACATTTAACCCTCAGGTTGTGTTCGGGTCATTTTAACCTGGAGAGGATTTTCTTTTTTCCGAAAATGCAAGTTAACGTTATCGCATTGAACACACATTTAAAACTAAGAATTTAAACAGACTTTTTGTGATTTATTCCCCCGATCTTGTTACACTTGTGTTGTGTCCTTTTAAAAATGACAAGCCTACAAAAAAATTAAATAATCTCTCGTTATGCTATATTAACACCAAATATTGGATTCAATATTTTTGTCATCTTGTTATCTTTTAATTAGCACAGATTTTATATGTATTTTAGAAACGGACTGATCGTAGGCCTCATTGATCCGAGCTTATACTGGTCAAGAATGACCATCCATTGAAAACGAAAATGTTTCTCTTGAAAATAAGAGAAACATTAAGTATCCATTGTCCATTTTAAAGATAAAGGCCTCGAACCTGTGCATGCATACCTCATACACACGTACACACACACAAGTTGACAAAATATAGCATAATGAGAGATTTATAAGCCATTTCTTTTGTAGGTCGGTCATTTTTTACTCGGAACACCAACAAGACTTTGACTTTAAGGCCCGTTGTGTTTTTTTATATATATATATATATATATATATATATATATATATATATATTATATATATATATATATAGAGAGAGAGAGAGGAGTGAGAGAGAGAGAGAGAGAGAGAGAGAGAGAGAGAGAGAGAGAGAGAGAGAGAGAGAGAGAGAGAGAGAAAAAAAACAAACATATTTTTAATCTTAAAAACATGCAGAGAGAAGTATTACCTGGTAAATGTGGGTCTCGCTGGTGGCGTCCACCGTCTCCTGCAGTTTCGGCATGTAAACTTTGATTTCTTTCCCGCTGAAGGCCTTGCAGGACTCGGCCAGGTCCTGACTGGCCTCGGGCGGGCCGTGAACGATGACTAGCTGTCTGGGTTTCATCTGGTTTATGATCTTCTTAATGGAGTCCCCGTCAGAACGGCCCTCATAATCGATGTACGAGACTCGAGCTCTGAGACACAACAGATGAATGAATGAGTCTCTATGCTGCATATCTGGGTCATTCTACCGCGAGTCATGACCAAGCCATTCAATATTCATTAAAAAACATTATCACCACAACAAATGCAAAGATGAATTTGACTAATTACAGTAAGATTAAGCTATAGAATAAATAAATACTCTTTTTTATACTCAAAGATGAAGGTCATAGACAAATGTAACCAATTTAAATACCAGTAACAGATTACTCTGATTTTAATAATTTACAACACAAAATAAACATTTATCATGGAAAATAGTAAATGTTAGCAGATATTTTATATTATTTAACTGTCTGAGGCCAGGGACCCCTTACTGAGGAGGAAATATTCAGAGGACACCCTCATAATTATAACAGTGATTAAGCATATGTTTAATGGTTTAATTTAATTTTAATAATCTAAAAGTATGTCTAATAAATTTAATTCATAAAACTTTAACAACTTATACATACACACAATTATATAGCCATATGAAATGTTTTTTTTTAACCTCTGTGTTGTCTGTTTAATTTTTTTTTTTATTTTTAAATGTATCAAAAACGATGGTAATAAAAAAAGGCATAAAACATGAACAATTTAATTTTAAAATGTATTTTACAATTCCTTTTATTTTTTCACTCAGAAAACACTTGTGTGTTGCACAACAGAGATTTACTGTTAAAATTAAAACATGGAAGAAAATAGTGTGATTATGCCTTTAAAATAACATTGAAATATTTGCATTATAATTATATTTATTTTAAGAAGTACATTCCTCTGCACAATAGTAATAGGCTAAATGTTTGTCACAATTCCGATGTTATCACTGAACTGAAATGGTGAAATGCTGGTAAAGCGACTCTCAGAGAAACTTTGTGTTCATGTCCTCATTTAGTGAGAAAACCAAGAGAGTCACAAGTGCTTGAGTCTGTGAGGAATTTTTTTTTTTTTTTAAATAACTAAGCTTTGAAATTGATGGATTAATAATTTGAAAATGCACTACCATTAGGTTAAACTCAAATCTCAAATACTTTAAACATTTTCTCAGCTGATTATGGAGTCTTAACTCACATTATCTACCAGTTCAGCTGCAAATAAACACACGAGCCACAGAAGAGCAATTAATTAAAGATGGATGGAGGGTTATTAGGCGTGTTATTAAGGAGCAATTATTCTGTTAAAACTGACAGCAGCGTAATGGCAAACACTGACATTTGGGTATACGAGTGTTTGTGGGAATCATTTTTTAACTGTAGGACACCTCTGATTTTACATCTCAGCAAAAGCCTGACATTTTTACCAAACACTGATTTGTGACAATCTAACATGCCGGAGGTAGAGTGACCCCTGCAGGCCACAATCAAGAATAACACATCCTGAACACTGCAGAGGTTTTAACACAACCTAACCTAAAAAAATACATCAAAGAAACCCTCAACACTGCCGTAGCGACTACTTTACTAATATGCGTAATTTCACTCATCTATCATAATCAGGAATGTCACGAGGGTCTTGATGTCATGATGAAGTCCTCACCTGATCTCCAGTGTTTGTGTGGTACTGGTGCATTTGGTGGGGACGTCGGACAGGTCTTGCTCCATGGGCTCGTCTCCGTTAATCAGCCCAGACTCCAGTTTGCTCTTCTCCTCTTCAGTGGCCTGGAGTTCAGGAACCAGAAAATCCTCTGGCCTGAGGGTCACGGGTCAAAGGTCATTCATCAGAAAATACAGAACTGACACATGAATATTACAGAAATTAAAGCATTTTGAAGAGAAAACAATTCTACATAAAATATAGTACTGATGCCATCACTGCACTTTACTGTAAGAGGAAGAACTCGAATTCATTTCCATTTATGGATTTGGCAGATGCTTTTTTCCAAAGCATTGTGCACTGCATTCAAGCTACACGTTTCATAATTCGTCTTGTTCACCTGATGATTTCTCCGTACTCGTCCCATTTGATCCGCTCCTCGTGTGTTGGGAACATGGGGTAGGACTTCTTAGCTTGTTTGAAGAAGCTGCCCTTCCTCCCGCCCTCGCCCTTCATCATCAGGTCGTGATGTTTGGTCTTCACCACCACCGGCTGCTCCAGATCGTCCTCCATATCGCTCTCATCGCTCGAGTCCAAGTCCACCCTGACCAGGAGCACAGAATGCTGTTACTGAACCTCTAATGTAAATCTGTGCATTAGATCTGAACAGATGATTGAACTTGTGATATGGCTGAATGGGATTATTAAACCATGAATGGCTGAGATTACCATCGACGAGGAGTAAAAGTGAAGAAACGACTAAAGAGAAGGGTGGTTGACATGTAACATGCTCATGAACTGTGCTTTTCTCAGTTAAAAATCAAACTGAATGTATAAAAGGAAACTATATTTTAGGTTTTTCCCCATTTTTAATGACCTTTTTGAATTGAGTAGTTAATTTAAATAGTTGAGTGATTTTTAAACGCAGAATTATTCCATATAGTCTCTTAATTAATGTGGGGTCACTGTATTACTAGTTACTAGTTTTAGACAAAGTATAACATATTGCATGACATTATTAGGACATTTCAACTTTAAATTACAACAATATAATAAAACTGTAATAGTCATATGAAACTTATATTAAATAATATTATTAATGAAATAAAACAATAATAGTTGTAGATATTAATAAATTGCTGTTTATATAATAAAAAATATTGTGTACTGTGATATATTATTAATATCAATATATTACACATGTAACAATTCACGGTTGTATTTTAAAATAAGGTGACTGGGTTCCCAAAATAATAATGTAAATAACAAAAGGTCAATGTACACTACCATTCATAAGTTTGAGGTCAGTACATTTTTTTTATTATTATTCAGCAAGGATGCATTAAATGTATTATAACAGACAGTAAAGACATTTATAAAGTTACAAAAGATTTATATTTCAAATAAACACTGTTCTTTTGAACTTTCTATTAATCGTTGAATCTTGAAAAACAAAATGTATAAGTTTCCACAAAAATATGAAGCAAAGTTTTCAACATTGATAATAATCATAAATGTTTCTTGAGCATCAAATCATCATATTATAGTGATTTCTGAAGGATCATGTGACACTGAAGACTGGAGTAATGATGCTGAAAATAATTCAGCTTTGATCACAGGAATAAATGACATTTGACAATATATTTACATAGAAAACTTATTATAAATTGTAATAATATTACTGTTTTTACTGTATTTTTGAACAAATAAATGCAGCCATGGTAAAGAGAACTGGGTTATTTTTCATTCAGTTCACTTGTTTTGGGTCTAAATTGATTATTTTAAGGAGCATAAATGTGTAGAGCATTTGCAACAGTGCGTGGGTAAAATATGAATTAATTTTGAGAAAAAAAGCAGGTTTTGCACATCCTGATCAACATGAGAGCTGCGTTTTCAAAGTGAGTTTATTCCTTTTTAAGCAGCGGCAGCGAGGATGTTGAATGTTTAACATAACTTTTTGACCCAATCGTGCAGCTCTAGCGTGAATAATTCATGAAATATTTATTGCTATAGATTTTTATTCAGCAAGGATCTGTCCTTTGAATATTTGCAAAGAATTACCCACCCTACACTTGATAAATAATGCTGTAAGAAAGACTTGGTTTGATAAGCAGTGCATTCAGGGTGAACCAAAGCAGTTTTTCATTCTGACAGTATTTTAGTCACAAACTCATTTCCACTCACTCTTTCGCCTGCTCCAGTTTTTTGGCCGCTTCTTTCTTCATTTTCTCTTTCTCCAAGTATTCCTCTAGTTCTCGCCCTTCCAGTCGGCAACGTTTTCTTATCTGGTTTAGTAAAAGAAAACTTCAAACTAAGTCAAACATATCAGACGTGCACAGTCTCATAGTTAAAGCGCATATCCACTGATAATCTGAAACATACAGCACACAAAAATCGAAGAATCAAAAGCACTACAGAAGAATTACTAATCACAAGATCTGCCAAACATTTGTGGGATCTAATCATTGATATTCAGAGATTTGTCTGAGACATAAGCAAGCTATTTACGTAAAAACAAAAAACACTGACCAATCAGAGTCGTGTGAACCAGGCTTGTGCACAATTCAGAATTTGAATTCAATTTGAATTTGTGTCAAAAGCAGGATCTAGAATTACAATTCAAATTTGAATTAAAGCAGAATTGCAATTCAATTAAAATCAAAGAAATTAATATACATATTTTAAGTGGTGTTTAACAATGGAGCTTTAAATCAAATCTAAATCATTACATTTAAAAATTAAATTTAAATCAAATTAAAATGAAATTGCTTTGCATTGATAAAGAAATCCAAATAAAGTAATCCAAACCACATTTATAATGGGTAACTTATAACAGTTAAGCAATTACACATTTTACCTCAGTAAATACAATTACATTAATTTGGTAATTTATTAATATAATTTCATTACACATTACTAGTCACTTCTCAACCCTGCATACATTTAGTTCTAAAATATAGATTATGATCAAATTCTTTAAATAAATTACACCTTCAATGTTGTTTAACTAGATTTGTTCCAATGTTATTTTCATTTCAAAGAAATCAAATAACACAAAGTGCATAATGTAATCATATCTGACATACTGTAAAGCTCCATTGTTAAACACTTCACTTAAAATATGTATATGAATTTCTTTGAATTTTAATTGAATTGCAATTCTGCTTTAATTCAAATTCGAATTGTAATTCTAGATCCTGCTTTTGACATAAATTCAAATTGAATTCAAATTCTGAATTGTGCACAAGCCTGGTGTGAACACACTGGCCAATCAGAGTCATATATGTTAAGCGTGTGAACACACTGGCCAATCGGAGTCATATATGTTAAGTGTGTGAACACACTGTCCAATCAGAGTCATATATGTTAAGCGTGTGAACACACTGGCCAATCAGAGTCATATATGTTAAGCATGTGAACACACTGGCCAATCAGGGGTGTTTAAGAATTTGTTGAACAACGCTCAAAATGCTAGAATTGTCACATTTGTAAGATTTCAGTACCGATTTGGTACTGAAGTCGGTACTTTTGACAACAATATTCTGAACTAGTCAGTTCTTAGCCAGAAAAGGGCTGATCTAATAATCTAGGCGCCTCACCTCCAGATCCATCCTCTTCTCCCCTGGGTTATCTATGAGGTAGCGGGCCAGTGTTCCTGGTGTGGTTCTGTAGGTGAGGATGACCGAGTTCTTGGCGTCCTGGCACCACTGTATGAAGAGCTCCCGTGAGAAACCCGACTCCAGATCTGGCTGGCTGCACAGAACCACCTTCGGGCTGGGCACGCGGGACAGATCGGACAGGCTGTGACAGAGCGAGAGGTGCCGGAACTGGAAAGGGTTGTTCCGCTTGTCCTCGAAGCATCGCATCAGTTTATCGCTCATCCACTCCACCTGTGAGAGAACATGGGAACGTTATATCTGAGATATGACAGAGAGAAAATGTCCATTTTGTAGGATTAGGGGTGTGTGATATTGGGATGACTGGGATTTTGTTGATATCGATACTTAATGTTTTTTTTCATATACTTCATATTCTGTGCAGTGGTCAGTTCACAGCAGTAACAAAAATTAACTTTTCCACTAAGAGGCAATATATGCCCCCTTAACTTTACAATAGTAACACCTCACAATAAGGCCTCATTTGTTAACATTAGTTAATGTATTGACTAACATGAACTAACAATGAGCATGACATTTGTTACAGTATTTGTTTATCTTTATTAATGATAGTTAATAAAAATCCAGCTGTTCATTGTTTGTTCCTGTTAGTTCACAGTGCATTAACTAATGTTAACAAACACAAAATTTGATTTGAATAATGTATTTGTAATTATTGAAATTAACTAACTAAGATAAATAAATGCTGTAGTAGTTAACTGATGAAATCTTATTGAAAAGTGTTACCAGCAATTTTTTATAATCCTGCTAATCTATAATCTTTTAGAATCTTATAATGCATGCATCATCTTTTAGGTCAAATTCTTGCATTTAATCAATAAATTCAACTAGATAAATAAGGCAGGATTCGTTCAATTAAAAAGACACATTCGGTCATTAAACTGATTCGTTCAAAAAGCTGATTCATTCGGTAACGAAGCACTGCTATGTGTTGCTCAGGGATGCAAAAAAACTTCTGTGGTTGTATTAGGAAAATTTAATTGACAAAAAGTAAAAACAGACAATATTGTTTTACCTCAAAATGTTAACTTATTTACTGTTGAACAATATGTGCTGATATTCACAATCATGCAGATAATCTGGAAAAAAACAGCACTCTTGCTTGTGTGATATTGCTTAATATCATTTGATATAAATATAAGCCCTGTATATCTAAAGGCTACATCATGCAATGCAAGCGTCTTTGTTTGGTTTTTACAAATGAGTAATACTCTATAATGCCAGCCCACTCATTTAGAACAACAACTGCGATATGATCGTAGACAACACAAATCGCACACCCCTGTGTAGGATTTGACTGTGACGGCGAGACCTGGGACTTTGAGAACTCCACCACGTTGTAGCTGACGTTGTTGAGCAGGGCGAGCGAGTAGACGCCCAATCCCGCGTCTTTGGTCCTCCAGATCTGATCCAGGAGTTGAGCCAGCTCCAGCACTCGTCCCGCCGTATCCACTGAGATCAGCACGTTCCCGTCACCACGGAGAGTCTCCATGACATTGGCTGGAAGAGAATGTAAAACGTCACACTTTGTCCAAATGAACACAGTGTTCGTACAGACACTGTCAAATTAAATTCCAGGACTTTAAGCAATTCTGTTTTTTGTTTTTCCAAGGAATACAATCAAAGATCTCACTTATCTTTATTATCTTTCAAATTCTAAAAAAGATCCAGAAATGCAATTTCTAATAGGATTGCAGTTTTGCAGTCCTTTTCAAGCACGTCATGAAATCCCCTTAACCATTGAAAGGATATAGATAAAGATATCACTTTCCTCATTCAAACAGATTTCTTTTCCCATGAATATATTGACCTGAAGAATTTGGAAATATATGAGCAATAACACACTAATAGCCATGTGAAATGGCTCAGTATCTATATTAGACAGGTTGCCAAATTAATTTAGCGTGAAAAGATTGTCCTTGTGTTTTTTCTGAAAAAACAACACTAAAAATGTCTTATACATGTATATATTATCTGTCAATAATTCAAGCCCTTTAAAGTACTTATTGATAAAAATGGCTGTTTTCAAAGGTTTTCCAGGACTTGAAAAAAAATGTAATTCAAGTAGCTACTTCATGCACTTTTAGCTCATTGTACGAACCCTGTGAACAGCATTAGGAATTCTGCTTCACTGTATCAGTAGGTTTGAGAACTTCTCCTTAATTTGATGACGAATCATCATCATTATTTTCAGGCGAACTACTGGGTTTGTTTGAACTTACTGAGCAGTTGCTCGTCACGCTGTTTCCTGCGAGGCTGTACATACGAGGCGTTGAAGGAGTCTGTGATGAGGAGAGACGGTCTGCTGACGTTCTCCAGCAAGCAACCGTTCAGATGACTGAGAGGACAGCAAACATTATGGTTTACATTATAGCATTTCTGTTTTACTCGACACCCAGATCAGAATGCCTCAGATATTTAAAGTCCCCCTGTAGTCAATAGTTTTAGTCCTTAGAACTCATCTTTGATCACCAAAATTACATATTTAAATGTTTTTTCCTTGAAAAAAAAATCTTCATGCCTTAAAATAGCTTGAATGTAACTCGACACCCTTGCCTCATTTAGTATACACGGTTCGATGAATATGCAAATGAGCCCCGCCTCCACTCACTCACACCAGCCACTCGTTGACGATCACACATTGACCTGATTGGTTACTAGGGCTCACTTTTATTCGATATTCGAATATGCATTCGAACATGACGTGAAATATCCGAAATCGAACTATAAATAAACTATCCGGTTTTTAAAGTGCCATGTTTTGCGCATTTTTTACAGTCTATCGTTTGCTTTTTATTTATTGTTTGCCATCTCATCCAGTAGGGGCCGCTCTAAACGTATTGTAGCGTAGGCCCATGACCAAATCAAGCGAATAATAGCCAATATAGCCAGCTTGTTTTGAAAATGGAAGATAAAGACAAGACGAAAGAGACCGCGCTATAATTCCTGCCTATTACACACACACACACACCACCACACACACACACGACACACCACACACAGACAAACGCCCAGAGACGCGTGTAAGTATCGAGTTCTCTTTCGGGCTTGAACAAACCATAACACACAAATTATGTCAAATGTCCGTTTTGTCGAGTGTGATCGTGAGAGCAGTCTTAAATTATTTAAATAAAGTCTTAAATGAACGTAGAGATTTGCGAGAAAATGGGACGCGTGTCAGATCCATCTCTGTCTGGTCAGATCGCGTCTCTGTCAGCAACGGCTGGTCTTAAAGTGTCAAAGAACAAAGGTAAGAGAGTAAATTACTCACCCAGACCCGGCGCCAGGAGGATTATTATACTGGTATGAATGTGTGTATCATGAATCATGAATGTACTCCGCTATCTTTTAACACATCTCCGGCGAACGGCTTCTTCACGCAAAAGAAAAACTCTTCATGAAGCACAGTTAAATTCAGCGACCATGTGGCATTTCCTGATGGATCGAGGTTGTTAGTTAACTTCATTTTACATTTTACTCGTAGATATTCGAATATATTGCTTGATATTCGATATCCGATCGAATGTGATTTTTCTCAAAAGTGACAGCCCTATTGGTTACAAGGTAGTTTGTGACGTCAGAAACACCAGCGATTTCAAACTGTGTTTTTGAGACTGTCTTTGATTCACTGCAGTTTCAAAAAGAAAATACTCAGCAATGCTGTTGACTTAAAGCATATTAAAAACTCCACATAGATATATAAACAACATACCTTGATTTTCATCACAGGGGGACTTTAAAATATAATAAATAATCATTTAGCAGAGGCTTTTATCCAAAGCGATTTACAAATGAGGAGAGCAATAGAAGCAACCAAGTACGGTTGAGCTCTATGTATGTTCGCTGATCAATGTTTATATGTGAATAAAAGCCTAAATTAATCTGTTCATCATATAAAGCGATCATGTCTCCACAAGACTTGGATTAAACCGCTTGTGTGTGAATAGACTTTCAATGGGAGGATGGAAATCTCTCAGATATCATTAAAAATAATTTGTGTTCCGAAGAAGAATGTTGGGTCTTATGGGTTTGGGATGGCATGAGGGTGAGTAAATAATGACAGATTTTTGGGTGAACTATCCCATTAATAAAATAAAACTTTCTGATGCTACATTCATTTTATGTTCAGGTGATTACTTTCATACTTACATCTCTCTCTTGTGGTTGAAATCCACAGCATAGATGATCTCTTCTTCGCCGTCTTTCACTATTTTCCAGATAGTGCCACCAATCATGTGACCCGCAGGAAGTGGGGTGATGGACAGACCGTGACCTTTACCTGTTCATTAATAAATTATGATCAACTTTCAAGATACCAAAAATGACACATTATCACTGTTAATGAGCATTAAAGCTTCATCATTTCTGGTTTGTTTTTCTGTTTTCGCATTTGTGAATGAGGACATTTTTTCTTGTCATTGAAAAAAAGAAGGAACATCTTCTCACCTTTCAGGTTGACGATCTGAGAGTATTTCAGCTGCTGGATTTTGTCAAAAGCTGAATCGACATCATCCAGTGTGAACAGAGAGAAATCTTCAGTGTTGTGTCGAGACTGAAATGGAACATAATTAATGTTTCGTCATCAGAATGTTTCTCTCCCTCGTTCTGATATTTAATTTGCGCAAGCAAACTGAATAGCAAGAAGCGTTGTACACAAAACATTTTTTATGAGGATTCAACTAACAAACTATGATTCATAGATTTCTTCCAAAGAAAAATATTTTTTTCTGATTTTTTGAAACAGATTACTGCATACTACCACTAAAAAAAAAAGTTATTTGCTCCCATCTGCCCTACTGCATTGTGACTTTATTTTCATGAAATTAAGCATATTTTGCTAAATAATAATAATACAAAAACTTTACTTAGCATTACTGTAATGCGAAAATAATTAAAACTATATATAATATTTGTTATACTGTTTTTTTAATGGTATTAAAGCAAAAACTCTAAAAAGTTAAACATCTGGATGCATTACAGTAATAGTTGGTTTTGTGGGGAAATGTGTCCGAAAATTACTTTTAGGATGAAATGTGAATTGTGAAATGTCACTCGTTTGAACTCTGTCTCTTTAAACAATTATTCAATTAAACCCAACACAAACATAAAATCATTTTAAGCTTCATGTTCAAAAATCTCAAATAGCTTCCATAAAATATTTGTTAAATTATAATTTATTCTAAAAATGATTTTAAAACAAACTGTAATTTTTATTATGATTATGAAAATGACAATGTTTGTGTTAGTTATTTACATATTAGTTAATACATAGTTTATTTGAGTTTTATGTGACTAAATGTTGCCAACTTTTTAAGTCCGCACACTGAAAACCTCTGCTCCAGAAATTTTTATTATATTAAAAAAAGCAACGTTTCGACCCTCAGGTCTTCATCAGGCTCAATGTACATGTAGTATGAAGTCAACTTTAAATAGATACTACAGATAATTGCCTTAATTAGGCACAAACAATGTCACAAGTAGATTGAAGTCAACTTTAGAAAGACACAGATGATTACCTTAATTAGGCACACACAAGAGGTTATTATATATATAATATATTTTTAAACTATTAATCTGACAATTAAAAAGAAGTATTTCAGATTCATACGACAAATCACAAGCAGTGCTTCATTTGAAAGCCGTCCATCTCACCTGATAGAGATCGTACATGAACATCTGTCCCATCTTGTAGACGGGGATGGTGGCGTAGATGGTGCAGTTGAGCCCCAGTTTGCCCACAGCGTACGGTAAAGCTCCCAGATGCAGAGGATCAGGGTGAGAGAGCAGCACTGCGTCCACCTGATGGACATACCTGACAGAGACAGGACGGCAAATACACAATCACATACAGGAATTCATATAGTTGAATTGACGATCACCAGTTGACCTGATTGGTTACAAGGTAGTTTGGGACTTTAGAAACACCAGTGTCTTTTTTCACTGCCATTTTAAAGTGAAAATAGCCTACTCAGAAATGGTACTGACTTATGAATGTACACATGGTTTGTCTTAAAGCACATTAAAAAACACCACATAGACATATAAAGAACATTAATAACTTAATATATACATTGACAACTTATCGTACCGCTTCAGGGAATCTATGATGTCCATGGAGAAACTTTCATCCCAGCCACAATCCAGTAAGAAGCGAAACTCGTCCACCTGTAACAGGTAACACAGGGCCGATTCCTCCTGGACTCCAGAGAGAGCCGTCAGTTTGATGATGGACGTCATTCTGCCGTCTGACCGATGGATGGACACAAGAGATCATCAGTAAATAACCACTATAAAGCTATCACACTCAATCTGTTTAAATGAAACCAAAATTAAAGGTGCTCTAAGCAATGTTGGGTGATGTCACTTCTTGTTGACGTTTAAAGTATTGTCAAACAAAACGTAGGGTCGTTCGACCCTCCCTCCTCCTCATCCGCGCACTAACCCCCAAACCCACCCCAAATCCTTCTGGTTAGTTATTGGCTGGAGCAGTTTGTTATGTTTCGTGGTGCGGTTAGCCGTTTGTTTTGTTGCCGTTTGTGGAGGCTGGGGTGTCTGCAGAGACTGCGTCTTTTTACAGTGTGTTCAGGGGACAGCAGCTAGCGGATAGTGAGGAGATGTTTGCTATATGTGACAAAAAAGGTTTGACCTAAAAAATGTGTGACATCGCTTAGAGTACCTTTAATAGTCCGTAAAATCCTTTTTACTAAAAAAATAACAAAACCAAGGTATTCTTTGAAGCAGACTGGAACACCATGGTATATAAATATGTAAGTCATTCAGTATTATACCACGACCATGCTTTTAAATATTTGTAAAACCACTGTATTGTTATGGTACATGTACCACAGTAATACAATGGTATTCATTTCAGCACATTAGAATACAATGGCATGATACATGAATATGTCAATAATAATCCTAACTATGGTTAGTATCTGATACCAGCACTGTTCCGTGGTACCACCACAGTAGGATTTGTAAACATTAAAAACGTGAGATTCATAAAGCCAATAATAACACAAAACTAAATTAGTTTTGTGTTATAATTAACGTTACTAATCAATATGCAGGTAAAATAACAGAGCAGTATGTAATGAACAAAACTGTAAGTTTAAAAAGAAGAGGCAAAGAATGAAGGGATATGAGTATTCATGAGCCTTCACACACACTACACAATTTCAAAACATTAGGATAAACCTGACTGGACTAACGTTAACTGAAAACACATAACGTTAACTAAGCAGCCAAACAAACGAAGAGCTTCTCTTTAAAAGTTGACTTAATTTATGTACATAAACACTTGCATACCCGTATCTTGTAATACCACTTTTGATTTCAGCTGATTCGGTCACTAATAACTATTGAAAATTGCTAAAATATCATATTAAATTCATATTGATGTATCAGTTCGGCAGCATGAGATGAGACAAGCAGCCATTACCGCCGCTGCCGACGTCACTGGACTCTACCACTGACAGAACTAAAGGGGCGCTAACAAATAACTAACAAAAGTCCCGCAATATTTATCCGTAAACGAATATACACATAGCACATTTGGTTTAAATATATCTATACAATGTAGTTTTTGATAAGAAAACTAAAAAAAGAATTTAGAATTCACAATTCAGATTTTTTTCTCTCAATTGTGTTTATATCTAACAAATCTGACTTTATAACAATTCTAATTTTTTTTCTTGCAATTGCGAGTTTATATATCGCAATTCTGATTTTATAACTCGCAATTCTGACACCCCCCCCCCCCCCACACACCACACACACAACACACACATATGATGATTTTCCCGCAATTTAGAGTTTATATTTTGCCATTCTGACTTTTTAAATCACAATTTACGAGTTTATATCTCGCAATTCTGACAAGTTTTTATAATATAAAAACCATGCGTTTAATGTGCATTTTAACACAGAAAAATTTCATAGTAGAGGAAAGTAAAATTATAGCACCCCCCTTCAAACTGTCATGATGTTAGTTGGTACAGCCCAAAGCCCTCTAACCCTTTCTGCTAATGCTGCTGTGCTAGGAAACTAACTGAAGGTAAATTACTTTAAATTCGTATATATTTCATTAATAAACGTGTTTTTATATGTGGTTCTGAATATTAAAGTTATGTAAACGTTTGTAAGAGTTTTCTGCAGAAGTAATGACATTCAAATCTCGTATTTCTGTGAGGACAGTAACGTTAGCAAACACGGCCCAGTACGGTCACCTTCACATCAACACAATCATTGATAGTGATGATTTTCATTTCGACATTTCTTTTAGTTATGTTTAATCTGAATCAGTAGATATTAATGAGGTAAGACCGAGTTTTGCAGACAGACCGATCAATGAATGCTGCAGAATTACTGTTTTTCAGTGTCTTTCACTCCACATGACATCATTAACATACACCTCATAAATATATATATATATATATATATATATATATATATATATATATATATATATATATATATACACACACACACACACACTTTACATATAATTTAATTGAATTAATATAATTGTATATAATTTATTTCAATTTAGACATGTAATGTAGTCCACATTATGGACTACAATACCAGTCAAAAGACACATATACGTATAAATATTTATTATTTATGTTTAATATAACCAAAGTAGACGCCTTTTAGATTTTCAAGATAATGAGAAATAATTTTGGCAAGTGTGCGCAAACTAGTGTACATTAGAGGTGAAGTGAAATAATTGAACTTTATCATTGATTTGTCTCTTGTCTTTAATCGCAGGCATCATGGTGAACTTCGCAGCAGCGATTCGTGAGCACTGGGTCCATATTCTGGTCCCTCTGGGTTTCGTCATCGGGGTTTATCTGGACCGACGAAATGATCAGAAACTCACAGCATTCAGAAACAAGAGTGCTTTATACAGCAGGTCATATGACATCTTCTAAAGATGTTTTAAAATCATAGTGTGTCTTTGCAAATGAGTGATTTCTGAATCTGTAACTGTGTTTTCAGGGAACTGAAGCCGGGCGAGGAGCACACCTGGAAGTGACTCCTGCTGGGATATTTATTGGACCCTCGGTCCAGAATGTGTATATTGTCTGTTCAGCCACCGTGTCTCTGATTGCAAACATGTTGGTGCAATAAATGTTGCATTTAGTTCTGTAATGCCTTGTAGTTTTTATTTACTGTATGTCACATTGCACCGGGTCATTGATATTGATGCACCACCACATTGATATTTAATTAGTCCAAACTCTTGCTCCACATCGCAATCATAATGTAACTAAACATCAGATAAATTCTGATTTGGTGTGATTA
This sequence comes from Chrosomus eos, assembly GCA_036326025.1. Taxonomy (NCBI): domain Eukaryota; kingdom Metazoa; phylum Chordata; class Actinopteri; order Cypriniformes; family Leuciscidae; genus Chrosomus; species Chrosomus eos. The sequence goes on along the minus strand of CM070829.1, from coordinate 36,861,084 downwards.
AAATATAGAATAATAAAAATATACAAATGCTTTACTGGGCCTGTTAAGACAAATGGCCCAATATCATCTGAAATTACATCTTTTTTTCCCATGTTGTATTTTAATGCAATAACATAATTTGTCAGTAGACAACCAATACTAAATGTTTTTAATCTGTTTTAGCTATTTAAAGAAATGTTTGTTTTTCCTAAAGTTTATGAATGGCCTTGACAATGGCTAACAAACACTGATAAATATTTTAACTTCTTTTTACTTCAGCTATTATGTAAATAATATATTTTAAAAGTAGTGGCCAAAAGTGATGTCCGACCTAGGAAATTGAGATCTTCACCCTTTATTCAAAATATTAGAAATCTGTTAAAGAGTTTTGTAAGCAAATTGTGCTTGTGCTTGGAGTCAATTGTTTTATTTGTGATAACGCAATGAAACATGACAAATTGTGCAGACAGGCCAAGCTGTATTAAACCAGATATTTTGTCAGATAAATACTTACAAGTTTATGTTTCGTTGTTCCTTCATTAAAAACAAATTTGTTCCTTATATTTTGATATTTAATCAAACTTTAGGGTCATTGGAAAACAAGTATCCCTCCGGACATCACTTTTGGCCATTATATACACACAATTTACCACAGAACTGGAAAAAAAAGAAACCTCAAAATATTCTGGTTTGCTTTCAATTCATGTTTTATACACATTTGATCATTTTAGTTTTAAAAAAATTGTCGTTTGAACAGATGACAAGCATATGATGTAGAACCCTCATTGTCCTTGGCCAACAACTAATATTTTTATTTATCTGTCAAAGGTTCGGCTGTGTGGATCATTCCCTTCTCAAAGAGCAGCTCGACCAGAGACATCTGCAAAACAAGATTCATTTTAAACAACATGACATGTGCAAAACACTTCAATACAATTTCAACAGGTCATAAAGGGCTAAAGTCCTGCATTTTATAACAAAACCATGTACCTTAGCCTCCGCGGTCTCGCATGGTAAACTGGCCACAGAAACAAACTTGGGATATGAATGAATTAGAAACTCCATGGCATCTATGTGCTGTTAAAACACATGATCAGTCAAACACTTAATAAAAGTAAAAGCTACAGTCATTAGAGACAAGAGTGCGGGTTCACCTCTGCTTTCATCTCAATGTTCTTGGGTTCTTCTTTATGATAGACTCGAGAGTTCTCAGTAGTGTAATAAAGACGCACAGTGTCTCCATCACTGCACAACCTATGAAGACAAGTTATTTTTTAATTCTAACAACAAAACAACTAAATGAATGTGTTATCTGGACATCCACCAAGCCAGTTTTATTATTTAGAGGCACCCAAAGTTCTCTCATCACGTTCATTTCAGACTGCAAACTCACTTTATGCACCTTAAAGGAAAGTGAAATATAATGTCTTTTGCTCTGTAAATTGAGAAGTGTTGCAGGAAAATAATGTTCTGGTTGACGTACCTTGCAGCTCCGGCCCGCATCAGTCTGATTTTGGTTTGGCCCTTCAGTTCAACAGTGACATTAAGGGCCTCACCGTCTCCCCATCGAGCAGGAGCCCCGTACACACTGCCGGCCTTCTCCACTACAAAACACACACAGATGCATTTTATTCAACTAAAAGGACAGTATCAAACATAGAGCTTATATTATTGCAATATCTGATACAACTATTTAAAAAAAAAATTTAGATGCTTTTTTTTCTCTCTGTAATTTCTTTAACAATGGAATTGCAAACACATATTTTCTGAAACGCACAGAATTGGTTGAGACCGACGTCTGTATGTCTGACCATTCAAAAGGGATATTTTAAAGCAAATAAAAGACACATTTCACCTTTAGTATTCATGTTACTGATAGTTTTCAGTCACGTGACTAGAGCACAAAATATCCATAAAACAATTTCCTCTATTTCAAACCACTAATATGTAGATCATCTCTCAAAAGAAGAATAAAAAAATATGTGGACAAAAAATGCAAGATTTGGCCCCTGCTGCAGTGTGTCAATCACTAAAAACAGCAAGATAAAACGTGAAAAACACTTAAAGGTCCCATATTGTACAACTTTCTGAAGTTTTATTTTAGGTTTTGATGTCGTTAAATATATATTTGCGTTAGTACCAAAAACCATCTCAATATATTTTTACAGCTCTTTCTCATGAGCTCTGACAAGAACACTGATTTTGGCCTGTCTACTTAATATTCATGAGCCTCTCTTCTGATTGGCCTGTTGTTTTCTGAGTGACCCACCATTGGTGGGGGAGTAGTTCTGACATCACAAATATAAGGAAATAACAACAGCTTGTGAAAAGGCACAGATACTACTTTACCCAGGCTGTGTGCATGTGTCTGTGGATCCACTGTTTTGAAACTTATATGGTAGTTTCATAGACCCTAGATCTCTGTTCATCATAAAAAAAGACAGGAATTTCAGTTTTGACAATTTGGGACCTTTAATGAATGTGCCTTAATTTAAAACAGTGATATTAAAAAATAAAAATTCCGCATAGACCTTATTGATGATGCATACTATGTACATACATGCAGATGCATCCAGAATATGAACGCAAATCGCTAAATGCTTAATGAGAAACTGCGAGTTGCATTTATATTATCTGTGTTCATCTGCATGCATGTACATAGTAAGCATCATCAATAAGGTGTATATTGAAATTGGTCTTTTTTAATATCACTGTATTACTGCATTAGTACTTAGATAAAAATGACTGGCGTGCAGCGGAGGAAAGCCTGTTTCGCCCTTCAGGTGGGCGTTCCTATCACGTGAAAACTATGAATTGTAAGACTCACGAGAGTTCAGCATAGGTGGAAGGCAGTCGTGCAGAAAGTCTTTAGCTTTCTGATCAACAGCAGCATCAACTGGCGCAACTTGAATCAGTTTCTTCATCAGCCCTGAACGTGTGCAATGAATTTGTCTCTTCGCGGGTCTTCCTGTTCACATGCACGAGTCATTTCAGTGTCAATAGAGATCAGGAATGAACAGATCTGAGCTCGTATATTAATGGAGTATGAATACAAGTACCTTCTCTGAGTTCTGAACACCCATGAACTGAAGGTAATCGAGCGGCAGTCCTTTCCTAAACTCAACATCATCTTCCATCGCGATCTCCAGCGCTGCTGGCATCAACTGCAAATCAAAGCAAAGTGTCTTACATAAAAATATCTAGAGCACATTTCACACCAAAAATCAAAAGAAATAATGCAGCAAACAAAGATTTTAGGAAAAGAATCCCTCTCTGTGAGTCCATTTAATGCAAATGAATGGTTGATGTTTGAGAAACACACACAGCGATCATGATGGTAATCCATACGACCCAGTGGATGAATCAATGTCTTCTCAAGCCGAATGATAGGCGTGCGCAGGGCTTGATGTGAACTTTTTTGCTCACCAGTCAGTGGCTAATGGTTTTCCAAAGTTACCAGCCACTCAGCATTTTCACTGGCCACCATTTTGACAATGACACCATGGGGGAAACCTGCCATATAGGTATTTTTATTATAATCTCATAATTTGGCAGCAGGTATATTAGGCTGATGTCACTTTAAGACCTGATGCACTGGTCCATTATACTGTTACACATGCATTTCTTTTTTAACTGTTTACATGCACTTAAAATATAACTGACTGTGTTTACTGGAATATTTGCCAAGACCAGCATTTTGACATTATTTTGTGCGTATTTGACTGTTTAAGCGCAATTAACAGCAAAAAAGAACTCAATTTAGTACTGAGAGGAGGCTTTAATTCAATTCAATTCAAATTTATTTGTATAGCGCTTTTCACAATACACATTGTCTCAAAGCAGCTTTACAGAAAGTGCATTTCGGAAATGTACATGGAAAAATACAGTTAGTTAATCATGTATTAATTTACTCTGCGCACTTTATGTGCGCGCAGTTAGGGTTTGAGCACAGAATTTGCGGGAATGAGTCAAATTATGCACAATATGTCCAATCCCACACCAAAATTCAAAAATGTATGAATGAAAAATATTTAATTAAATTCAACCCGCCAAAGTGTCTAGTAAGAGTGAGTGCACGTCACTGTTGAAATACACACGCATTTGACGGGTTGGCGGGTGTTAATGTCAAGCCCTGCGAGTGTATAAGAAAATTACAATTTTTTTTTAAATTCTTTTATAAACCATCACATGAGTGTGAGTAAATAATGGGAGAATTTTCATTTCTGGGTGAACTATCCCTTTAATGGCCCTAAAATAGGTTTCCTTTCTTTAAAGGCACACCGCAGACTTTGTGACCTAGAGAGTTGACGCATATGAGTTATTTTAAATGATTCCTCAGGCCAATATACAGCGCTTGACACTATCAATGCTCCCAGCGGGGCTGCCCTCTTGAAATACCGCCTATGTAAGTTTGGAGAAGACCAGGTCATGTGACCTGGAGAATGCCTGGAGAACGTATCGCTTTACGACCGTCACGTGACCACAGGCTCTGATATACTCATGGAGCTAAGGCTTTTGCTACTATTTTTCCGCCTGCTCGACTCCTGGCCATGGCTGAGGCAAGGAAGTTTAAAGGAAGTTTAAAACTGCTAAAACAAGCAGGGACGCGTTTGTGTGCATTTTATTTTGTGATTTCACCGGAATGAATAGAGTCTCCGCAACGGCGATAGATTGAAGAGCGCGTCCGAGTGAAGACTGCGCGCGCGCCGCCACAAGAGACATTATGTATCCATGACACTGATAGCAGCGGACACGAGCGCTCAGGTTGAATTCAAGAACACATTTTAGCGCTAGATCTCTTATTTAAAGTCACACTATGCAAGATTTGTACCTTAATATAACAGCTTAAAAGCGTTATCAGGCCATGAGTGGTATTTATTACAGTAACGTTAAATACAAGTACTCCACAGCGACTCTAGGGGTCGCTGTTTGACAAAAACGCAATTCCTGCATAGTGTGCCTTTAAGTAAAATTTATTTATTTTTCTTTTTATTTTAGGTAGAAGATGTTTTGACTGTTTTTGAGAAATTCATTTATCATTAAAGCACAGAAGCAGAAGTAAAGGCTTGTACTTTCAGGAGCAGATCTCCCCAGCTGTTCCTCTGGTAGGAGGAGACGGTGATGTGCAGCGAATGAACGTCGGGCAGACAGTCACCCTGATGAATGAAGCCACGGGGGAAATACAGCAGATCTCCAGCTTCCAACACCACGTCCATGATGGGCTGCCCGATCTCCTTCTGACTGAAATTAGCTTGAGTAAAAATGCAACAGACAGAGGGTTTATTCCCTATAGAAATAATCAAATACTTGTATTTATCAGGTTATTTAATATGACCAGATATGTACTTACGACTGGACACCAGCGGCAACACTTCATCTTCAGAACTGAGAGAAGACAGAAGAGCTACTAGTTAATACTGCATCCCTTTACTTGGTACAGTTGAAGATTTTAGTTTACTTTTTCTGAGGTGCTGAGTCTGATATATTACAGTCCTATTATGCTTTTTCCATGTTCATCTCTCTTTAGTGTGTAATGTTGCAGTTTGAGCACAAAGTCCCTCCAGCGGGAGTTATTCTCTATATCAGTGTCAGTGTTTCTGAACTCCTGAAACGCCTCCATTGTAGTCTTGAGTTTCTTCCGGGAACAAACACGTCACAATATTCCTCATTTAAATAATTCATACGCAGAATAAAGGGGCGGGGCCTGGTTGAGTTAGTTAGTAGTGTGTTAAACTGGCGGTTATGGTAAGAGGCGGGACATTTCCCAAACACACTCGAAGCTCTTGACCAATCACAACACACTGATCCAGCCGACCAATCAGACATAAAACTGTGCTTTTTGGATGTTTTTACTGTATTGTTCAAAGATTTGGCGTTTCCTGAAACCATAGTTCCAACGAACATTCACAAACAGCATTGCAAACTTACGTCACAGTCGTGACTAGTTGTTTTTTTTCTCCAACGATGCATTGTACTATGGTAGTTAATCAGCGAGTTACATCATTGTACGGAAAACGCACACCAGAGCGTTACTGACAGACTGGGAAGAGAGGAGCTGCAACTGTAACTATGTTTCCATCCACACGTTTTTATCCGCATTAAGTGATATCGAATGAAAAATGCTTAATGGAAACAGTAAAATTCAATTGAATTTCATGAATATCGACTCAAATGAAATTTGATCGGTCTCATCGGATTTTTATCTTGATCGATATACGGCTTATGCGATAAACGCGGATGGAAACGTTATTATAGCGCGATCCATTTTGTCTAGAAAAACTTTGTTCAAAAATGTTGGCTTGAATGTTGTGCAATTCGGTGAGAAAATGAATGGAAACACCTTAAAATGTCTCAAATCAATTCGATATACCAATTTGATCGCAAAACAGCATGTGACGTCATTACGCACAGGTTTTTATTTGCTTTAAAGCCGTTTGATGGAAACACACTTTCACCAGCTTTATTCGCATGAGTTTTTTTACCGAACTTCAGATAAATCAATTGACAAGTGGATGGAAACATGGCTAATGTCAAATATGGGGGGGAAACTACTGTTTTCTGAACATTCAAGCATGAAAACCTATTCTAGTATACTTAAAAACAAAATCGTGACTTTGAAAAAGGGCATAACATGGCCTCTTTAAAGCATAACTGATCACTCACCGAGGGTTGTACACTCTCCAGTGCTTTTTGCCCTCGAGCTGAACAACGAAAGCCTCTATATCATCATAGTGAGGAGCAAAACCCTGAGTCCCCGGTGGTGTTAGATACCTGAAAAACACATCACAGGTAAATGATAACTGACAGTGAAGAATCTAATATTTATGAGAAATGTTTATGCATCATCACATACATGTTTGCGCCTGCCATACTACCAAACTTCTCCTGAAGAATGGAGAGCACTTGCCACACAGTGGAGGAAAACGCTTGAGGATTGAGCATCCTGAGAGAGCAGCCGCTCTGACAACATACAGCAAACAACATCTGTCAATAAACTTCAGTTTCACAGTAAAAAAAAAAATCAACTTTACAGAAGTGTTATGTATATTGTAACGACAGCCCTCCTAATTTTAAGAATGTTTGCACAACATAATATTATCATCTTTTACATGATATTGCCTCCACTATTGGTGTTATATATACATTCACTGCTGGTCAAATGTTTGGGGTCGGTAAGATTTTTAATGTTTTTAAAAGAAGTCTCTTCTGCTCACCAATGCTGCATTTATTTGATTAAAAATACAAAACAAACCCAGTAATATTGTGAAATATTGTTTCAATGGAAAACAGCTGTTTTCTATGTGAATATATAGTAAAGTGTAATTTATTCCTGTGATCAATGCTGAATTTTCAGCATCATTACTCCAGTCTTCAGTGTCACATGATCCTTCAGAAATCAGTATAATATGATGATTTGATGCTCAAGAAATATTTATGATTATTATCACAGTTGAAAACAGTTTTGCTGCTTCATATTTTTGTGCAAACCGTGATTCATTTTTTTCAGGATTCTTTGAAAGTTCAAGAGAAAAGCATTTAATTAAAAAATAAATATTTTGTATAAATTATAAATGTCTTTACTGTCACTTTTGATCAATTTAATGCGTCCTTTCTGAAGAAAAGTATTAATTTCTTTAAAAAAAAATTAAAAATCGTATTGACCCCAAACTTTTGAACAGTAGTGTTTATATAAATATGATCAAAGCCAAAATGTAATACCAGTAATCATACAACACATCAGTTTCAATGTATTAGGGAAATGTTCATGATCTGTACCTCGTAGAAATCCCACACTGTGTACGGTAACGCTCTTCCTGGAGGATTGTGTGTCTCTCTTTTGCCATTTGTGTAGCTCGTCACATCCAGGTTTACTCCATACTGCACATCATCCTGAGCAAAACACTGAACATTATATCTGACGGCGGCTTTAGATATACCCATTCCCTCTGAATCAAACAACAAAAATGGCTTACGTTTCTTAAGATCTGGTCAAACTCAGCGGTAGAAAAGAGTCCTTTATAATAATCTGGATTCTGCCGTTGGATCAGCATTGGTTTCTTCTCCCAATTATCTCTATAATGTAGACAAAACAAGACATCAATCTAATGCACACTGCCCAAGATAATGATCATATTCCAATACCAATATCAAAGGAAACATTCAAAATGATTTTCTTGAAAAAACTAGTTGACTGCAATTTAGAGCTGCATGATTAACCGTTAAAAAATCATGATCTCGATTCAAACAGCCACGCAAACTTATTCCTAAATGACAACGATTCACCTCTGTCTATTACACCTTTGACAAGTCCGATCACAGCAAACATTCAGATATGTGTTCTGATCCATGTATGAAACAGCTTATCACAGTCACATAATCATTATTTCTGTTACAATAATTCATATTAATTAATAAGTACTGGGAATAAAAGTTATAGTTTGTATATAAACACTGATGTAGCGATCAAAATAGAGTAAATCACCTTCTGAAAGTAACTTGAGGCTTCAAATAAAGATTGTATCAATTACATCGTTACACCAATAAGTGGCGACAAGTGACATATATTTGTCATTGAATCATTCATTCAAAAGTTTCGTTCAAAAATGCAGATTCATCCAGTAATGAAACAAGTGAATTCTTTATGAGAATAACATTGAATCATTTACTCAAACCAAGTTTTTTATTTTTTATTCAAATTAATGAAATGTTTTTTTAATAATAGACTGCTGCAATTAACATTTTGCCAAAACCTCTACTAAATTACTTAATGTTGTCTAGTCAGAATCATTATCTCTGTTTTAAAAAAAAAAAATAATTAATGATTTTTAATCAATATGGCAGTATTTGTTGTAATAAGCTTATTTAATTTATCTAGTCCGGACAGGATGATTTTTATTATTTTATATGGTACAGGGATTAATTTTCTGCATTATAGTATTAAGTTTATAATGTTTATAATTTTGTGTTTTAAGTCATTTATTTCTATAGTACTTTATACAAAACAGATTGTTTTTCAAAGAAGCATCACAGTAATAAACAAGAAAACAACAGTATTGATGTTGCAGAATTCAACAATTATGAAACATCAATTTCAGCAATAAAGCAGCTTTACAATAGTGTCATCATTCAGCTAAAGTCAGTTGAGTTAAATTCAATTCAGTTCAACAACAGTATTAATTTTGCAAAGTTAATTATGAAACTAATTCAATAGAGCTATAAATGTGTGTTTTTTGTGTGTGTGTGTGTGTGTGTGTGTGTGTGTGTGTGTGTGTGTGTGTGTGTGTGTGTGTGTGTGTGTGTGTGTGTGTGTGTGTGTGTGTTCTCAAACCTGAGGAAGCTTTTGTCTTGGACGGGGTGAATGAGCCACTGGAAGAGTCTGTTGGCTCTATCTCTGCTGTTGTTGACCTTCGCCAGATCCGTCAGGAGTACGTCAAGAGTACATCCTTCACCGTCATCGATCTCACAGTCCTTCTCCTGGAATAAACAGAACATCGTGAGCTTCAAATCTCCACTGATGCTCCTGTATCTGTCAGTCAGACACTTACGCCTTTAGGTTTCTCAGTGCTGCTGGGCCTCATGCGGGATTTCAGAGGTTTCATTCTTTCTTTTTATTTGATTTCTTGTTTAATTGGATGCCATTCTCCTTCTTTTTGATTTTCTTTGCTGCTGGTGCCTTAGCCTGCGAAACAGAAGTCATGCTATTCAATTTTAAAGCGCTTACAAATACAAATGGTGGTAATAACATGCTGGTAATACCATGGTATTTTCAATCTTATATTTGGATGCACAAATGTGATTATTCTGGTGCAAGAGCCCCCCATCCTAAAATTTAAAAGCAGCGGACCACATTTATAGGGTGAAAAATTAATATTATAAATATGCATCAAATATTATTTAGAAAATGTTTAGTTTCTACATGATTATTGTTTTTCTAATCAATATTTTACTTTATACTTGATCTATTTCATTCAAACCATTCTGTTAGTTAGCTAGTATAAACTAATTTTTTATTTAAACATTTTACACAGTTTTTCTCTAAACTTTTACACTCCCTTGCAGACCCAGTTTGAAGATTTCCTTTGGTCATAATTAACCATTTAGTCATATTTATATACGTTTTTGTTAGCAAAAGAACAGAGAGGTTTTGCACAATGTTTCTGCAATATATTCTAAATATATTCAGTGTGTTTTCATTATATTAGAAATCAATATTGATGCCAGGTTTAACAACTTTTCATTGACATGAGGTTTATGTTCCCCGTAAGACGCTTTTAAACCACGCAAAAAAAATTATATTTCTCAAATGCAGCCTTTTTACCTGCACCTCAGATGTTGCTCCTCCTGATAATGTCTGATAAATAGATAATGCGGACATGTGTTTTCTTTCCATGGCTCAGTTTTGAACAGCAGACATGAGACACATGAGAGATTTTCTTCTGCAGGAGACAATACAAACAAACAGCGCTTACACTGCCACCTGCAGGCCTGGAGCTGCAATGACATGTTCAAAACAATCCCCCTTTACTACATCCGCCCGTGCATAATACATAAAACACATACTATATTCACGATTATCAGTAAATTAATTATCCTAAATTCATTTTATGATGACGTATTACCAAAAACCCGCCGGAAATAATTGTAAATCAAAGCTCTCCACTCTTAACGCTAGATGGCAGCACGCGAATGCAATGAACGGTTACACCGCGCGAGCGCCCAGGCAGCTTTCGCGCATGCGCAGGAACGCCGAGGCTGCTGTACGCGTTTTGCTGCACCGAGAGACGGAGTGTTTTCAGGAGACGTTTACCGGGCCGTTTCTGTCCGTTACCGACACCATGTACACGCTGAAGACTACGTGTCTATGAGGACTGACGTACTGTCTGCTGGATTTATTCTGAGGTAAAGTAAAATACGGTTGGTCGTTCGTTAGCGGGTCGGTTAGCAGCGGCTAACATCAAACAAACAGATGGGTAAAATATTCCTGTATTTTTTGCACAAATGACACTAAAAATGGAAATATTGTAGTTATGATAATGCTCTAATAATAATGAATAATGTTGGTCTTTGGTGGGACCTTGTCCTTTGTAGATTTCGATGTGTCTAAAGTACTGCAGGCAAGTTGGTCATTTAAATGACGCGTTGAACAAATCCGACAGATTCGGATCTGATCAATAATATCAGACACACACTGATTAATATTTATTAATAACATCTATTCTGAACAGCAGCAATATCAGACACGCTCTAATATTGTCATTTTATAGCATCTGATCAATAATATCAGACACACTGATCTGATTTTTTAATAAATAAATATTATTTTAATGGAGTAAATTCGAATATGAGACACTCTAATTTATAGCATCTACTCATCATTATCAGACACACTCCAATCATATCATTAATTTATAATATTGAATCTGACTTATAATATCAGACAGTGATCTGATCTATTAGCTATGATATAATAACATGATCTGATGAAACCAAGACACACACTGAGGATGTAATGCCAGTCATAATATGATGATCATTATATTCATATTGAGAATATCTTAATCTGGTTGTTAGAATATCACATATGCACTTCTGTGATCTGATTTCACTTGGCAAACTCAGAATATTGAATCGGATTTGTTCTCAGAGTTTGACTCAAGATCAGATCCTCATGACATGAACATAGATTCTGAATATGTGTATGAGATATTTTTAGTCTGACATTTAAGATCAGATCATATTTGATATTTTTGATTAGAACCTATTGTGTCTGATAATTCAGACTCTCATATTCTAAATATAAGACGTTGGTGAATGTTTGATTATTTTGAACAAGTTATGATAATATTATCGATTAGGTCTGCATCTGGTATGCCAGTTGACGGATGAACAGATGTGTCTGTCGATGGGCACAGTGCGAGTCGTGTTGAGGTGGTCATTGATTTTTTTTTAGGCTGCTGACATGTTCTCTGTGTTTGTGTAAATGAGTTGTTTTCCTCCTTTCCCATCTGTGAAGGTGTCATCTCATTGCACGTTTTATTTGTGAAGGAAAACAAAGATATTTAGTCTCTCTGCCCTGCTGACCATCTGTGCAATGTAGTGCCAGTTCAGGCGTGACAAAAAAACACTAAATCTCCAAACCGTTTTATTAGTCTAACAGCTCTTATTATAGGTGTTGTGTGCTTAAAAGAGTCTTTATTTAAGCATTTTATTTATCTAAAGAGCCACACGCCAAAAATATATTGATTATGTGTCGCGCGCGTATGTACGTGTATGCCGGATTCTGGTCTAACTTTATAGGAGTAGGCATGTCTTTTCTGCTGTTCCTGGTTATTGTTGCTACTGTAGTGTGCTTTGTGATTTTGAGCATCATGCAGTAATTCCCCTCAGGCGAAAGGACCAATCTCGCGAGCTCCTCTCCCGCTATCCGTCACTGTCCAGCGGTGTGGGAATGTAGAGGTCTGGCAGCTGTTACTAGGGTCTTAAGATTTTATAGTGTTAAATCTGTGATCCGGCATAAGGCTGGGAAAAGGCCTGTGGGTTTGTGCTGCTCTGGATGGATAACGCTGGCAGGATTTGATGTGGATCAGGTGCTTATGAATGTGGCAAATGCCATGTGGGGTTTTTTTGAGCTTGGTTTGTTTTACGACAATAAAGTCGGGTTGTTAAAGGGATAGTTCACCCAAAATAAAAATTCTGTCATTAATTACTCTCCCTCATGTTGTTGACTTTTGTTCATCTTCAGAACACAAATGAAGATCTTTTTGATGAAATCTAAGAGCTTTCTCTCCATTGACAGCTTTGCGCAACTACCACTTTAAACGCTTCAAAAAGTTCATAAAGAGATTGTACAGCTTATCCATATGAATTGAGCGCTTTAGTCCAAATTTGCTGAAGAGAATCGATAGCTTTTATATGACGAGCAGATTGAATTTAAACTTTTATTCACATATAAACTGATCAGTGAACATGAAAAGAAGCTTAACTGAACCCGGTTGATGCGCAAGAACAAACCTCATTGGTTCTTGCTGAAGCTCAAACGTGATGCGTGACACGAGGATGAATCTCATTGGTTCTTGCTGAAGCTCAAACGTGATGCGTGTAGGGCTGTATTCAACCAAAGAAAATCTTGGTCGACTGAAGTCCTGAAATTTTCGACTAAAAATCGACTAAAATCGACTAAAAATGACGTTAGAAAAAAAAACGTTAAATTAATTAGCTGTGCACTGTGCGCAGTACTTGTTGTCCGCCTAAATAAATTATAAATAAACATAGAAAACTAGTAGGCTATTTGCAGTATATTAAATCGTTTTTGACCTAATTATTTTGCACTGAAATGAGTCTGACACACGAGTCTGTCGGCTCTGACAGCGCTGCATCACCTGCGCAATATCATAGCCTATGATTTCCGAAAATAGTAGGCTACTATGTTGTCAACTAGTGATATCATCACAAGAACTGTTGAGGAATATGAAACATGATTTAGACAATTATTTTTGTCATATGTTATAATAATAAGTTATAACTGTCAGACACTATCATTTCAGCCGCTCTGCATGTCCTCGCACCGAGCTAGGCTGAACATGAGCTCAGCTTCGCGGCTGAGACACGAATAGACTATTAACTTAAAGCTCTTACTCTTAATAAACACAAAAGGCACGTCCACTTTAATAAAAAATAATATTTATTAAACAAACCAGAGCAAGAGCAGAAACGAATAAAGTGCATAACTGAAAAATAAACATCTTAGGCTCAAAACTAACACTCAGTCGGCACAGCGCAATTGCGCATATAGGCTCCAAATAAAAAATAAAAAGTTAGGTTATCACACTAAAACATTGAAATGTGCACATTCTGATATGTTCATAGCCTACTCAAAACAGAAAGGGCAAGCTAACGCAGACAAGTGAGCTTACCACTTTCTGATGATATGTCATGTTTGTCGTCGAGCTTTGGAAAACTGTTGCTTGCAAACTTTGCATTCGACCTTTTTCCCGTTATCAATTTTAACAAAAATGCTACCACACTGAGTACTGACAATTAAACGCTCTCAAAATTAAATAAATAGTACTCAGAATCAAAGCTTCTATAGCCTAGCCTACTTATCGTTCTCTCTTGGTTTGGGCTAATCCAAAAAAGGTGAAAACAAGGGGGGTGTTCTGAAGACAGACTGTTACCTGTGAAACAAGGGTACTCTGAACCCCCCCCCCCCCCCCTCCTCCACCCCTCCACCCCCCCCCTCCACCTGATGAAATGAGCGCGCCTCAGTGCGGCAAAACTAATAAAATGAGCTCGTCTCAGCGCGGCAAAACTGATGAAATGAACGCGGCAAAAAATCGACCAATCAGAATTTTGGTCGAACCAGAACGTATCGACCAACTAATCAACTAATCGACTGGGACAATACAGCCCTAGATGCGTGACACGAGGATGAATCTCATTGGTTCTTGCTGAAGCTCAAACGTGATGCGTGACACGAGGTTGAATCTCATTGGTTCTTGCTGAAGCTCAAACGTGATGCGTAACACGAGAATGAACCTCATTGGTTCTCGCACGTCAAGCGAAAATGCTTGAGTTTCCGTTTACCAGATCTGATGTGTGAGTTGATGAATGTTTATATGTGAATAAAGGGCTAAATTCAATCAGTTCATTATATAAAGTGATCGAGTCTCTTCAGAAATTTTTGGACTAAACCTCTCAATTCATATGGATTAGTTTTACGATCTCTTTATGAACTTCTTGAAGCGTCAAATTGGTAGTTGCGTAGCTGTCAATGGAGGAACAGAAAACTTAAAAAGAAAATGAATTTGCGTGAACAAAAGTCTTGCTGGTTTAGAACAACATGAGAGTGAATATTTAATGACCGAATTTAAAAGTTTTGGGGGAACTTTCCCTTTAACTAAATAAAGCTGTTTCCCTCATAAACACCCTGATGTGGGGAAACTTCTAATATATGGGCATTTATTAGAATCTCATGACTAGTTTCACAGATCTTTTCTGAGTCCTACACCAAAGAGAAGTTGACAGAGCTGTTTTTGTGCTGGAAAATTGGATCTTATTCTCTGTCTGAGTCTCTGAGAAACTTGCTCTAATTGTGAACAAAGCGGACACTTGTCTGTCCGTTTTCTTATTCCTGTCTAATATGACTTCCATCAGTCTGATGTACTTCATTTAGTCTGATCTGCTCTTGCCTGTATTTGCCTGAGTATGATGTTCTTTATTTTGGTGCTTATAGTTGACACAAAAGCAAAAGCTAAACATCATGCCACATTCCCTCAGCACAGACTTCTGGTTGAGATATTTCCACTGAGTGAAGCTGATAGTTTGTTAGCCATATTCTTTCTGACATCTCCGAGTACGTCAGCTCCAGGTTGTGTGAAATGCTTTCATTAGGAGTTATTTTTTGCCATATGCCAGGAAGGTAGGGCAAGATTTTCCATCTGTTTTTCTTGCTGTCTTGCTTGGCTCTTGTTGTTATCAGTTGCTGGTTCTGGTCTAATAAGATGACCGTACTTTCACCTCACTTTGCTCAGAAAGTGGACCTGATACTTTAGGCGGACATTTAAGTGCTTCTTAAGGTCTCAGAATGATTCTGTCCTGAAGGCACATCAGTCCTGACTTATATAATATATAATTTATACTGTTTGAGATTAGAGTTGTAGGTTGTTGCCAGAGCTGTGCTATTCGTTTGCCCTAAATGAAAAGTAAGCGTGTTTGTTTAGTAATTTTGCTATATTTAGTTTTTGGCCCAGTAAATCAAAAGAGCAATCCCTAAATAAATAATATTCTAACTTGAGTTCTTCAGTGTAAATCTACGGGGTTGTTTCATCCAGTTTATTATCCACCAGGCAAAAAAATATCCTAATTCAATGTCTGTTCCCTTCTAATAGTATTAGCACACCTTTGTTCAACAAACTTCCTGATTGGTCGTTTTTAGAGACCGTAATGATGCGTTTCCGCAGTTATTAACATTGTAAAAAAAAATGTATTTGACATTTTTTACAACTTTAAAGTACAATACTAGTACAAAAGCTGAGAGAGTGACCGCAAATGTGGAATCTTTCTCTTTTGACCACTGTAATCAATCTCACTATATTTATTTTCTCTTTTTTTTTTAAATCATGGTAATGCTATTGTGGATTTTTATCTTTTGCTATTGGAGCAAATGGGAATGCAAAAATGATATTTATAGTAGTCCATTATATCCATTCACCACTATGTGAAAAGAGTCCATTTAAGATATCGATCATGTTGCACAAACAATGCAGGATGGGCTAATCCCAAAAGATTAGTTTAATGCGATGTGTGAGATTGAGAGGAACCTCTAATAAAGGATAATTTAGTTTAATTTAATAGACTTGCTTAATAGTAGGATTGCTTTAAATTGGGTTTCACTGGCTTAAAAAAAGTTTCAAAACTTTTTTTTCAAAAACAAAATTTCCTTGTATTATTGTATAGTTTAATTTCTTTTTTGTTGCCTGTGTGCCGAATAGACCCGTTTTCAGTTGGTAAACATGACGTTTTTCTGTGGGCGGAGCTTAGGTGGAGGCAGAACGATCCCTCTGGCCGCTTCCCTAACGTTAGTTTGCAAGTTTTGTTAGCTTGTTTTTTAACAATGACTGGAGAAAATCTGATTTTATCTTAGTGTGTAAAGTCACTCACTGTCCAGGACAGCGTTTGTTATTTGCAAAAGTTATTTTAACGGACGGAACCAGATTGGCTGACCCGTACACAATCTGACAGGATTAACGTTAACGCTAGGCTACCCCCGTTTGAGTGGCCTGACTTCTACACCTATCCGATAGAGAAACCGAGCGTAAAGAGAAACTGAGGGCATATAAATCTTTAGATGCCTATAACTATGTGATGAATGGTCATGTACAAGACTTGTGTGGTACGATCCGCAGTTCTGCCCAGCCAACGCCAAGAAGACGACAATGTAAAGAGTGACATTACGGTGCAATTTTTAATGATGTGAATATTTTCTAGAAATAAAAATTCCAGATTACAGCATATTCATTTTTCATTGATTCTTGCACCCAACAACACAAGAAGATGACATTTAATAATAATGATAATTTAAGCTCCTTATTATGTTGCCGAATCTGTGCTGGTTTGTATTTGGCCGCCTGCAGTTTTCACTTTGTTTTGCCTCCAGCGCCGTGACATAACTGTGACGTCGGCTCAAAATTGGTCTATAGGCTTGCTGTGATAGTCGGCGTTACACAGCAGTGCAGCAGGAGTCAGATTTCACTTATTATGTGATGAGATGAGAGTAAGTAGAGATGAATGGCAGAACAATGGTAGAGGATTAGACACACAACAGATCATTGAGCGTCATTGACAAACATCTTTCCCTGATGGCCACAAATTATCAGAATCTGAATCCCCAAACACCCCAACCTTGTTATCAGCAATACCGGTGTTTTCACAAGTTTATATTCCGGAAAACTGAAAGTTCTCACAGTGACTTCACAGTCACATCCCTAGTGCCAAACATAGAAGCCTCCCATGAAACATCGCGGGTCTGATTCGAGTGGCATGTCTTCATGAAATTGGTTATTAAAGGTGTCAGATGGTGCTGAATCATTAAACCTTTTTTTTTTTCTTCTATATATCAACTCTCTTGAAAATGGAAAAAAGAGCAAAACCACAGAGCGTGCAGTAGTCACGTTAAATGAAAGTGCTAATTATAGAAAGCACAGCTCCGTATCTGCGGCTGCAGTCCGGCTCCAGGCTAATGGATGTGTAAATGAAAAGCGTAGCATCTCACTAGCAGCCCAGCTCGGCCATAATGGAATCATTCAGGGTGGGTATCGGTACCACAACATCAGGTGATCACTGTTTTTCTGCTCATAAATGTCAGAGGGATATGAGCTGGAAAAGGCTGTCAGGCCACACACACACACATTGTGTGTTCACCCTTGGGTGATATCAGGCTTCCTTTCTGTCTGAAGAATGAAAGTACATTGAATTCTCTCAGATTAGAGACATCTTAATATCTGGATAATTTTGGGTGAATATAGTGACATTTGCTAAGTCGTGCATCACTGTTATTTTTATTTTTTGTCCGTTTAATGGTTAAATTAGATTTGAGTAATCAAATAGTATGTCTAATCAATTGAATTCGTAAAACTTTAAAAACATTTTCCGGATCTATGATTTTATACAGATTTATTATCAATTCCTTTCAACAATCTTTTAAAATGTAATCAAATTAAAATTAACAATTCCTTTTCTTTTTTAGGCAAACAAAGTACGGCACAACAGGTTTCTGTTCAATTTAAACCATGGAGGCAAAATGTGGTGAAAATAAAGCTTTAATAATAATTAAATTCAATAGATTTCTGTCACAATTTCTTCAAGTTTAACCAAACTTATTGTGGCGTTTTTTTTTATGAAGACCTTTGTGTTTCTGTGTGTATAGTAGTATCTTGATATAAAAAACTGAAAACTTTAGCAATGCTTTTGGCAACCACCCACAACAACCAAGCATTATACGAATGAATTTCGCAAATGGCGTTCACATTCTATAACGTCTAGTTTTAATAAAGATGTTTACATTTGCAATCTTTTTTTCTGTGTGCCTTGCACCAGTTGCCTCAGCATTTTTCTTCCCAGATGTGGGATGTTATGCAAGACAAGATAACACTAGACAAGCTCCGATAAACAGCATGAATATTATTGAGCATATTCAGAATATTATCAGGCAAATGATGCTCCAATACTGCTTGTTGGTTCACACATTATGGTGATATGTTCTCCACATACTTGTACTCCATATCTTTATCAGTTTATTTATACTTGATATCTGTCTCCTGAGAGAAGGATTGAGATGCGTCCTCTTGTGACTTCTCTTGAAGCTGCCTGTAGGCTATTTGAATTGGCTGTTAGCTTTCAGAGCTTCTCCGTCCTGAATAAAATTAGATTACAGCTCTAGTCTCCTCAGTGACTGAGCCCTGAAAGATGAGCTGGAACAGGTATAAACACCTGGTTTCCTTTAGAGCCGAGGTTACGTTAGGCAATTGGACTAGTTGCAAACCAGTTTGCATAATATCGAAGATGAATGGTATGTCAGATGATTTAGGATTGGTGTATTTTAAATCATAATATGTTGAAAATAGCATGTGGATGAGATCCACTTTTTTTTTTTTCACGTAAGAGTGGACACAGCCATTTGTAAATTTAATGTTTCTGGCTTCCGTGTTATTTTTAGCTGTAGAAAAAAGTAGGGCTGTAGCGATACACTAATCTCACGATACGATACATACGATACACGATATTCAGCTCACGATACGATATATATCACGATATTCAGCCAACGATACGATTCAATACGATTCGATATTATTCGATACACTTACATCATTTTCTGAAAGATTTAAAGGGGACAGAGTGATTTTGGTGACATCTTGTGAGTGTTCCATTTACTTGGATTGAATTAATTGAACTGAAAACTAAAAACATCAATTACACAATATATGTCTCTGACTGGACAGAGTCTACAGCTTGCAAATGCTGGACAAAATGAATTAAAGATGTGTTTAGAAAATTAGTTCCATTTATTGAAACAGTGCAAACTGTAGCTTGCAAGCCTTTGAAAAGTAAATAAAGTGCAGTATTGCAATTAGCAATGGAGAGTTAAAAAGTGCAAATAAAGTTTTGAGAAAAAAGGTTTTATAAAAAGATAAACCTCACATATTTCAGCCTTTAAATCATTTTTATAAAAAGAATGAGTCAAAAAAGATAAATTACAGACATTTACAATGCACATTAGCTTATCTTTTATTATTAATAGTAAAATTAGGTCCGATTTTCCCGTGTCGTCTGTCGTTGCTAAGCAACCATGACCTGCGCTCTCCACAACGACAAAGAAGTTTTAGTAGCTAATGGATTTCCACCACCGAAAAACGCTTGCTATAGCTCTGCTACAAGATTTATCTACGGAGAAAAGAAAAACAACCGTAGTGTTTGGGTGCACCCCCATGCTTCATGTTGACCGAGCTTTTAATGTTGTTATGGAAAGGGTGAAGCTGATTGTTGGTTCTTGTCACATGAACTGTGGTCACGGTGCGATTGCGCCATTCTGAAAAGTTGAGGTGTTTTCATCTCGCTGCGTCTGGAGAAAATGAGCGCGTTGCTTCAATTATGAGCGCGCTTCCGCGCCCTACATTTGAAATAACGAACTTGAGCGCGCAACAGACACGATATGTGAACGGCCCCTTGACCGTGGGAGACTTATAAATCGATATAATATCGAGTATATCGATACTCGCGGCTTAAAAATCGATACTTTCTTGGGGGAAAAAATATCGATTTATATCGCAGAATCGATAAAATCGCACACCCCTAGAAAAAAGCTTGTTATGCTGCTTAATATTGCTAACTGGTATTTCTTACCCAATTATTTTAATGTAGTGTCTTAATTATAAACATGCTGGTTCGTAGCGCAAAGAGTTTTACCATTTACTGCACTTTGTTATTCTTCTCATTATTTCCCTATAGCGACCAATGAACCGGAAGTCTCACACATTCGCAGGAAATAGTTCACTTACGCGTTGAAAAATAAGATGGATACTATCTCTGGTTTCAGGCTGGGTCAGAAATCACCCTCATTCACTTAAATGCGGCACGATTTGAGAGGACAACATTTGTATTTGTGTCCGAAACCAAAGTGGACATTATCGAGTGCACTCATTCAATCCCATAATTGACCGCAACAACAAATGTGAACTGATGTGCACTCAACGGATACATATAATACCCATAATACACTGTGGGGGTCGTGCCGAATGATTTCCCACATCTGACCAACACAAAGATGGCGCCCGCATTTACCAAATCGTTGGTCCAATGTGGTATATAGCGTAATAATACCATACACAATTCCTTTTTAATTGATTATTAAAGTGTTTAATTAAGGTTTAGACATGTTAGTTTCCATGACAGAGTTCAAGATAAATCTTTTTATTACTACTGGAGCTGCCAGTTTTTCAAATGATCATTAAACCGCGAGCACAAACTATGTCTGAATTCGCTCACTCGTTTCAAGTGGACTGTATTAGTGGAGTAATGTAGGGAATATAGATATAGAATATAGATTAATGAGGGTATAGATTCTAGACACAGCTTGAGTCTGTGTTTGCCTTCTTGGCTAATATTACCCACAATTCCTTGAGCTACAGTGGAGACATTTTTTCATACTTCAGTAGAAAATGGCGATGACTGAGATGAAGCTGAGCACATTTAAGCTAAAATGAAATTATCGTGATATTAAAAGGAAGCTATAATGTAGTATAAAGTGACCCCAGAATGTGTATGTGCAAGTTTCAGCTCAAAATACCCCACAGATCATTTATTATGCCATGCCTAAAATGTCTGTGCATCTGTGTGTGTGTGTATCTTTAAATGCAAATGAGCTGCTGCTCTCCGCCCCCCTTTCCAGAAGAGGGCTGTGCCTCGGATACTGCGGGAACAACAAAACAAGAGAAACCGCATTGGGCCTTTTTGCATTCCACTGCTATGCTTTTCCACTACTTACTATGTAAACTATAGCACTAAGTGGACCTCAGCTTTTTTTTTCTCCCATTCCGGGCCATTTACACATTCATGCATTTTTAAAGGATTTTAATCTTTCTTTAACTTGAGCGCTGCGTTTTTTAGAACGCTGTTTGTAGAACGTTTGTAGAGCGCAACGGTCACGTCCGCCCAGCACGTTTACATAGAAAAGCAATAGAAAAGTAGTGCAGTGGATCGGAAAAACACATTCTGTGTTTATTTATGCAGCCAACTAAAGAACATTTCGATTGTTTATCTCGTAGCTGAGACATTTGTGTTTCCACTATAGCGAGGAATCGAGGATCTAAGCTAACAGGACAGATTCCATCACCAGTCGTGGACTCGTCATGTTACATTGTCCTAATGTATAGAAAATGCCAATGACTCATTTTGAGAGACTGTTTATGATTTATGGGGAATATAAAAAAAAGTAGTGGGTGGAATTTTACCATTATAGGGTGGTTGTGTAACACACTGTCGACTCACATTTATGTTTAATCAATATAAAAGAATTTTGCATAAAAGGTTCCATTTAAAATTCATCTTCTTAAAGTTCAAGTTCTTAATCTACATTCCTGTCTAATTATGCATGTAATTCCAAAATGGTATCAAGATGGAATTTAATGAGGTGGAAGTATGTCCCAATACTGTTGTACTGTCTTGCTATTAACTCACATTCCCTGCAAAGTACATACCTTTAGTGCAGAGCAGAAGTATGCAAAGCATGCAGCAGTCTTTCATTGTAGAAAATGCCTCAGCTTGCTTTATGTAAGACTGTTAGGATCTCCACAAAGAAATAGAGGACAGAATGAAAAGTATATTTAAGAAATAAAGTATTAGTGAAAAGATTTCAGGTGGAGGACGATTTCAGTGTAACTCTCGCTTGTTTTGTGTTGCTGTGCGTAGTAAATAATTGTCTATGGAAGACGTTATCATCTATCTAATGGGGCGTTTGCTACTTTCTTTGTGGTAAACAGCTTTGGAGCTGTGGCGTCTTTTGATAATGAACCTATTTTTAGGACCATTAAGCCTTTTGACATTGGCATTATTTTCATTACAACAAAAGTACATTTTATTAGCATTATGTAACCAGATGATTAACTTTAAGGCATATTTTTTACCTTTTAGTTATAATATTTGTGTCCTTTAATATAAATATAAAGAGATATCCTTGCAAAAGTGTAATGGGCTGTAACGTCGTTCATACTCGTAGACAAAGAAAATATCATTGTTAGAAGCCAGACTTTTGCCTTGTCTCTATGAATCACTCTGATGACTCGATTTCATAACAGGAATGTTATTTCGTCAGGCTGAAATACAGGTGGCCTTTTGGGATTGTGTTGCCCGAAGGAAGACATTGGGCGTGTGCACCAAATCAGGGTGAAACGGATAGAAATTAGAGTTGAATTTCTTGCTAACACTGACAGGGCAAACACGATGCAAATGCGCCTAAAGCCCACTGTAGGAGGTCTCACAGTGGGACCTGTTAGCGCATGCTCGACGAAGAAAACTATCCATGCATGGTCATCTGGCAAGGTTTCTGAGGCATCCAGTCTGAGCAAGAAATAGATTTAAAGCGGAACCAATCGACAGAGAATCTCTCAAAGGGAATTACACTGTGTGCGCTCTCTATTTAAAGCCCAATGTGTGGCTTGTGAGCCAAAACTTTTGTCTAGGATATTTGACTAATGTTGAATTCAGCGCAGAATGTTCTGATAGATCAAGCATGAGTTAATTAAACAAAGCTGGTTTTATTTCCACTAACATATTTTAGGAGCTTGACTTTTCCGTAGAAGAGCAGATAAGATGTGTGAACCAGGTGTTTCTAGGTCAGAGGACTTCAATACTGAGTTTATTTTTCCCTCATTGCCAATATAATGTTAGCAGCGCAGCTTTTCTTTTTATTGATGACAGGGGAAGAAGATCTACTGACCATAAAACTGAAGTTTTTCACCAATAATAAAAGAACATTTAGAACTCATTACTTTCAACTTTTTAGAAAAGGAAAAGGAAGGGAATGCTTTAAAAATGTCACTGTGGAGCTTCACGGCATTCTTCTACTTAATGTATTGTAACTTTTTGCATTTGACTCCGTCTTAAAGGATTAGTTCACTTTAAAAAAAAAACTTTTGCTGATAATTTACTCACCCCCATGTCATCCAAGATGCCCATGTCTTTCTTCTAGCGAAATGATCGGTCATTGCAAAAATAAATAAAAAAGTTTTATAAGCACAAATGCTCGCCTTGCTCTGTTTTGTGATGCGCGTTCTTGGCGTTCGTTCGTGACCTTTTCAACGTAATTGCGTATTACGTGACGTCACATGAACGCGCATCACAGCACAAGGCGAGAACTTGTGCTTATAAAACTTAAACTTATTTATTTATTTTAGAAATGACCGATGGTTTCGCTAGATAAGACTCTTATTCATCGTCTGGTGTCGTTTAAAGCCCTTTGAAGCTGCACTGAAACTGTCATTTGGACCTTGAACTGTTTGGGTCCCATTGAAGTCCATTATATGGAGAAAAATCCTGGAATGTTTTCATCAAAAACCTTCATTTATTTTCGACTGAAGAAAGAAAGACATGGACATCTTGGATGACATGGGGGTGAGTAAATTATCAGCAAAAGTATTTTTTAAAGTGAACTAATCCTTTAACTTCATATTGACATCATGCAGAAGAATGCATCTAAGATAATTCAATGATACGGGCTGTATTATCTCAGTGGTCTATATTGTTTCAGCAGTGCATTAGGACATGAGTGACTCATTGATGGAGTTTTGAAGATCATCTGGGAGAAAGTACTGCCAAATCTTTCCTGTCCGGAGAAAATGTCCCAAAGTGCAGCTCAACATCTGTCTGGTTTTTAAACTGCTTTATGTAGAACATCGATCTGGCTAAAAGCTTGCCCTAGTTAAATTGTGTGCACCGAATCTGAATCCTGCTTTGCTGAGCTGAGTTATTTTATACAGTCTGGAATTAAATTGTGCCTTGGTATGAAATCTGAGGTGATAAATTTAAGTAAGAGTGTTATGCGATATGTTACTTAGGCTTCTTTACACAGCAGAGTTAAGGCTGCTCAAAACTCTGTGTAAAGACATAATGCTGCATAAAAGTTAGACCAAAGTATGACCCAACTTAGCCCCTAGTGTCAAAGTATGCAGTTGAAATTGCTGTGTAAGTGCATTTATACCACCTCTGAGCAGCATTAAACAGTCTGGGTAAAGAAAGACACCTAAATGAAGCGCTTCTATGCCACCTTTGCAGTGTAACATTGCCATTAGATGTCAAGGAGAGCAACAACTCTGACAGAACATTTGATAAAGATTAATTGAGACGTAGGGAAACATTAACTTTGCATTTTTAAAACCATTTCATGTTCATGCAAAATGCACAGATAGCACTACATTTTATAACAGTGCCAGGGCGCTACTATCCATTTGCTAAGGTGTTTAGAGTGATTTTTGGTATGTAGTTTAATATTTAATAGTGATAGGGTTTTTTCAAATCACTAACCTTAACATTAGGTGTCTGTTTTTGCTAATGCAACGTTAATTTCAGCTGGAAAGGAAGTGGGAAAAGAGGAAGAGAGAAGGAAAGGAAAGTTCTCCTGTGGTATGCTGGTGGGGACTGATATTTGATTAAAGGACAGAACGTTTCCTTTTTTTTGTATTTACACTGGTGCTTCTTGGACTCTTGCCTTCAAAGCAAATTTTGCTCCGAGAAAATTGGTTACTCTGTTGTCGGGAAATGTCAGCGCTGCATAAAATATGCTCGCACCGATAATAAGGGATCCATAATTTCCTGCTTTCATCCGTATTTGCTGCAACTCAGCCGTGGCCAGACTGAGAAAAAAATCCTCCCATTTACAAAACTGGTCAAATATTGGCTTGTGGTAAATTTGCTTTGCCTTCACAACCCAGAGGCAATGTGAGGATTAGATGGAGAGTTTTTATTACAGAGACATTTTCTGGACCTGATCACAGGTCAGTGTGAAGAAGTTCTTCAGAACACCTCCAGTTTCATGTTAATGGCTGGGCGATTCACAGAGACAGAACTGAGGCATGCTGGGTCTTCACATGGGGAAAACTATTCTGCTTTAAAAGGCTCATATTCTACACTTTAGTGTTGTCACGATACTGGAATACTTCGATATGATACCTTGAAAATATCAATACCATTTTCGATACCACAGGGAAAAAACTTTTTAGTATTTTTAATATTATCCCATATTTTTTTCCATCCGTTGAAAATCTATTTTTTCAATAGTGTAATGTTATTGGAGTAGCTTACACACAGCACAAGGAAGCTTGATTTCAAATTTTGAAATGAATTCACAAAAAAAAACATACAGTAATAAAATGAGAACAAAAACAAAAAAGTTGTAGCACAAATAAATACAATAGAATTTAGATACAAATTAAATAAACAATGCTTTAAGTGTTTTAGGCATGTCTAACAGTAGTATTCAGGTAAGAAATGCTACAGAAATTGAATAAAGTAATCAAAATAATGTTTTTTTAATTAAAAATTTTACGTTTTCATTGTAAAAAAATAAATAATTACTGATTAATTCTTACAATTAAAGTTACAAAAGTTATTCAGTTGAAAGCAGTGAGTGATTTTAAATTGGCCGATTATGATACCGGTTGCCAATATTCTTTTTTTTTTTTTTTTTTCAATAAAATGTATTTGTTGTTTATTTGCTCTATACCAAGCAAACTAGCCTTAAAGGGTACCGATTATGGCAGTTAAAATGTTCCTAATATTGTTCTGGGAGTCCCCAACAACAGTTTTACATGCATGCAATGACAAAAAACACTTTTGTTGTCTTATAATATGCATTTATTTTTACCTGATTTGCTCACCGATTTCCAAATGATTAGTTTGACGACTCATTTTTCAAACCCCGCCTTTGCGTGACGCTAATCTGTGGTGATTGGTCAGACGACCCAGTCAGTTATTGTTTGCGTTAGCCCAAAGCTTAAACATATTGATAAAGCACTGCAGTACTACAATACGCTCTATTCTTTATGACAACTCCAATAACAACGACAACCATTTTACATATTTCAAAAAACACACACACAGACCTAAGCGCTAGGGATGCACCGAAATGAAAATTCTTGGCCGAAACCGAAAACCGAAAAAGAGGAAACCATGGCCGAAAACCGAAACACCGAAATAAATTATGCCAATTATACCATTGCATTTATGTCTATGACTGTGTACTAACTTTACTAAAATCAAGGCATTGCAATTGCATAAATTAATATTAAAGTTTCAAAGAATAAATCAATTACAAATTATCCAAATATTTATTTAGCAAATTGCAACAATGCACAGTATAAAATAAAATTCAAACTAAAATGCTAACTTGACCCCACTCATGTGTAAATTAAATAATAATGTACAGGCCTACTGGCCTGCAGAAAGGTTTTAAAATTAAATGTTCTCTCAAAGTGCATTTAGGTTCGCCACACGTTGATTTTTCTATTTTTTTTAAATCTAATACTATTTAAAATCGTATTTGATTGCAGAGCGCCGTAGCGCTCTCTCTCTCTCTCTCTCTCTCTCTCTCTCTCTCTCTCTGTACCTCTCGCACGCGCGCTCTCTCTCTCGCGCGCTCTCTCTCTCTCTCTCTCTCTCTCTCTCTCTGTACCTCTCGCACGCGCGCTCTCTCTCGCACGCGTCTCTCTCTCTCTCTCTCTGGAGATCTCGCACGCGCGCTCTCTCTCTCGCGCGCGCTCTCTCTCTCTCTGGGCCGTGTTCCTCTCATATTCAGCGTAGCGATCGGAATGTTTGGATTTCAGATGATAAATTAAACCCGACGTCATCACAACATTTCGGCCGTATTGTTTCGGTAATAAAAGTCTTTCGGCCGAAAATGCACTTTTGGGCCATTTTCGGGCGAAAATTTTCGGTGGCCGAATATTCGGTGCATCCCTACTAAGCGCTGAGCGTAACTGGCAACACACACACACACACACAGCTTGGAGACCTAAGCTGCGTTGAGCGTAACTGACACACACACACACACTTATTGAGCATGCTACAAAACCCATAAAAGCAAAAATTATTAACAGTACTTACAGGTTGTGATTCGGAGGATGAAGCCGATCCAAATAAACTTGGTACTGAACCTTCCTTCAGTATCAACCGGCTCGCGAATCCATGAAAGCTTTTATGTTTGTAAAGGAATCGTCATTAAAATAACGCGAACACAGCTCAAGGTGGCTATACTTGTGTGGTATAGTTGTAAATATAAACTCTAGCCACTGATTCTTCTCATGCTTGTCCCTGGGCAGTGAAAAAAAAGTTCGCTTTTGATTCGCACTTCAGAACAGCTCGTCGACATGTTGTTTTCACTGTTTTCTGGCGCGCGCACTGAGTGGGCGTGTCTTATTCAAATAACTTGTACAAGTGACGTACGAAAGTTAGAGAAAATGCATCGTTCGTCTATCGATTCATATCAGCGACTCAGAGTCGACTCTTACTTTTGAGAGACAATAACTTTGTATACGTTGAACTTTCATATTTAAAACTTTGCAGGATGTTTTTGTTCACTTAGATCTATGTTACACACTACATGAAGGGCAATTTTCAAAATTCCATGATAGGTACCCTTTAAACAAAAAAATCTGTAGCCATTGAAATTAGAGGCAAAAACTGTATTTTAATCACAATCTAAACAAAGTTGCTACACACATGTAGCATTAACAGTCGTTTTTGTCAGATTTGTATAATTTCAAGATTTAAAACAAAAACATAATGGTCTGACTTTAGAGTTGTGAAATTATGCTGCATAAGACACACCTGCACAGAACAAGAACGACAGATGGACTGAATGAAAATGCAAATTCTCTCTCTCTAACAGTAGGTGGCGCTTATGAAACACAAGTGGTTTCTTTGGATACAAAGCAGAGCTGTGCTTATAAACACTCATTTATACAAGGTAAGAGAAAACTTTTATGAGCACAGTCAGTTCCCTTCAGAGATGCATTCATATAAATTCCACCCCTAATTCAATATTTATATTTTTCTTCCTATGTTTTGAGCATTGCGAACAGTGAGCTTGCTGCCTGGAACAGTATTTGATGCTGCGTCTCTGTTCTCTTCTTTGCGTCCGTCTTCGGCGTGTCCCGTCTCTGGCCTGTGTTAACGTCCTCTTTACAGACTTCGTAACATTTCCACATAAAGGACCTTTTGGGAAATGATTGCAATGCAGCTTTGTGTGTAAGTCCGGAATAGAGATCAGCCAGAATAAAACTAAAACACTACTACATTTTGTGGCTTTCCCCCTAGAAGTCCATAACATTAGTCAAAGTTTCTTCCACCAAAGCAGTCATTTTCTCTCTGACACTTTAATTAAACAGATTTTATTTTTTTGCTGTTGAACGTGGCGTTGTTCATTTTGGAATAGCTAAAATAAGTTAAACATCTGTATTGCTACTAATGCATATACACTATAGTTCAAAAGTTTAGGGTGTTTATATATCTATAAATATTGATTGCTTTGAATTGCATTATTTGCTCACATGATATTTGTAAATAAAATAGGCCTATTTCAGGAAGATGGATTTAATGATGAATTCTTTAGGATAATGATTAATGTGATGCTAATGGAAATATCCTCTTTGTAATCGAGAAGACTGAATCTGAACTGATCTGAGAGGAGAAATGGCCGAAACATTAACCCTGTCTTGCCTATTGCATAACATAAACACAGAGTTTATCCTTTATGTTTTAGAGTTTTATATGCTTTTTGTTTTTAGTACATCAATGTGACAACCATATGCTATTAGTCTGGAGAACAACCACAAATAGCAACACATACAGGAGTGGAAGGATGCGAAATAATGGAGCTTTACAAGGAAAGGTCACAATGAATGATTATCCACTTCAGGTCTTCAGAGGGTAAGTGTTTTATCAGCCCCAATGTGTCCCTTAGTGTCTGTCTCTCATCACTTTAACGTTTCTCTGGAGATCTAGAGTAATTAATCTGAGGAGAACAGGGTGCTATTTCTTCTCACAAGGTCTGGTAATCTTTAAGTGGCAATAGAGATCTGACTTGTGCTTAATCCCAATTTGTACAGTACTACAAATGTAAAAAGTACATGAAAAAAATTTATGAACTACGCTGGTGACGGAAAAGGGTATATAGGTGTGCTTTTTTTATGTAGAATAGAAAATGCCAGCCAATGGCCAACATAATCATATAAACCATACTGTTTTCAATGTACCATGCTTTGAAGAGCACTAATGTGTAATTTTTGTATGGATGGCATACAAGCTCCAATGCATCCTTGCTGGTTCTTTCCTTCTCTGATGTAACATTAGCTCCTTAATGCCACTTTAGTTTGTAATGTGGAGACTGTCATGTCATTGTATTGTCCTTGTATTGGCTTATCTTAATGTACACTATAGATTTTTGTTTTGATTTCTGAGTTTTAGATGATCCGTACCAGTGGTGGGCCGTCAGGGCTACTAAACACTATCAGAATCACTGACGTGGACTTTAATATATGTTTCCCATGAATGAGTATTACATTAATTCCATAGCTTTTCTCTTGGTTGCGCTGCTTCCAGTAGTGTGTGTTTATGTTAGAGCTTGTATCCAATCATATTTCAGCCATCGTGTTGTCAGGGTCAAAGAAATCTGCCTTCAGGCCTTCAGAATCAATAGCCTAGTGCCGGGCGCCTGTAGCTTAAAATGAATGGCAATGAAACTGTTGCTTTAACCAATCAGATAATCAGTCTGATTTAATCAGCCAATCAGATTTCGATTTGACTGCACCGGTGCCATCTAGCAGGCGTACAATACATCGTTTGATTGGATGTTCAGAGCGCGTGCTGTTACTGGTAGTCAGAGCTAGCTAACCGCATCTGTAGAGAGAACTGCGTAAACTACCTGTAGATTTAATAGTTTTCAACCCACAATTTAATGTTTCTTTCCCTCCTCGAACCCCCAGCAGGTTCAAACCTACCGGAAAAAAATCCCTTATCCAGCCTGAGCTTAACGCAGAGTCACGAAACTATTCGATCTGTTTAATTTTCGATAATTTTGAAGGCAAAAGTCCCGCTGATCTAATTGATTACCTTCACAAATCTGTGTGAGAGCATGGGGCAGCATATTTTGCGGTGACTGTCCCTGTGTCCACCGCTTCTGTCGAGCAGTCTCAGGCTCAGCCCTAAAGCAAATTAAAACTTATGCCAGAAATGTGACTCAACTTTCAGCATTAGCCTCCATAGAAAAGATTTATTGTTGGAACTGAAACGCAAAGATAACCTGTACAACACAGAGTAATTGAACTCTTCTTGAAGAAAGAAATGGATGGATTTTGTGTAAAAAAAAAAAACTGTAGTTTTGGTGAGTATAATGCTTTTTTTGCCCCCGGTTTTACCATGGTGAATATGATTTTTCTTTTAAATTTATAAGCGAAACGTTTTTTTTTTTTTTCAAACATTCTTACTATTGTAACCCTTGAACGACAACTCAAGGGAGGCTCCGTTTCTGAACTTATAATCAGAACTCAAGAACAACTGTACACAAACGCACCAGCCGAACTCTCATGCTCGTTTCTCGAGAAGGGTCTGTCTGCAGAGCCGCAGAGCCACAGTTTTACCCCAGCAGCAGTTTCACCCCAGCAGTTTTACCCCGCGCATGCGCAGTTTCACTACAGCAGTTTTACCCCGCGCATGCGCAGTTTCACTACAACAGTTTTACCCGCGCATGCGTAGTTTCAATACAACAGTTTGGTTTTACCTTTTTACAGTCTATGGGTTTTACCCGCGTATGCGCGGTCACTCAGTTCTGTCCTGAAACGATCTAATAGTTATTGTTATGATACGCAGTTTTCGCGTGCATATGACACGCACTTTATGGCGTGTAATACGCCCCCCCCCCCCCCCCCCCTAATCCTACCCAAGGGTTTTCAGTGCGTAGCAAATGCACGAAAATAACATTTTTGCCGTATAAATGGCACGAGAAATAACATACGTGGTATTGATACGCACTTTCATGAGACTGCGTTGATTATTTTTGCTTATTAGTTATTTTTGCTCCTTGCTCGCAGGCCTTCCGGGTCCTTTACTGAAATAAAACAATGCTTGTGTCATGAACACTTTAATCTCTTACGTTTTTCAGCCACACAAACTTCCGATTAGACATTCAAATGCGAACTATTAGTCTAAGTCAATATATGAATTATTCTTAAGTTAATTAAATCTGCCTGTGGTTAAGGTGTAAACTTGAACACAGATAAAACAAATGACAACTATGTACAATCATTTCAAATAAACCAAAACGCACGGGTAAACCTGTTGTGATAAAAACTGCGCATGCGTGGGGTAAAACTGCTGGGGTGAAACTGCTGGGGTGAAACTGTGGCTCTGCGGCTCTGCAGACAGACATTATTGCGTTTCTCTACCGGCCTTTATGAACTCACCGTATTAACCCAATAACTGCCGGTGCAAAATAAAAACAGCAATTTCACAACAATTATAGAGTCTATGCGTTGCTACACTATTAAAAATTATTAATTCAGGTAGGACACCACTGAATGCCTATGTGTGAAATCGCCAATGCTCCATACAGTATATGAGCCTGGCAGTGGTCAGTACACACAGTAGCGTGTGATTGTGCATCTCCTCTCTTCCCTGCTGCAGGATCAGTGGCCATGTCAAAATCTGTTCCATTAAAGGGAAAATCATCCCGCATGTCCTTTCATCCAGAGATAATGAAGCTCTCTGAAATCTTGCATGGCTTTTACTGATGTAGCAGAGAGAGTCACTTGAGGAAATTCACATGTTTTTTTTCCTGTACGCATGCCTTATGGCGTGTTTGCTCTGTGAGTTTGCTTTAGAACAGCTGCTAATGCTTGAAGCTAACTGTCAGCATACCAGATAATGTGTTCAGTGAATAGGACAAGCCTGTGAGGTCATTGTGAGCACTGCCAGTTGGTTTAGAATCTAACAAATGGGTGCGAACTGTTTTTTGTGGCACCCTGTGCAAAAACATCTCCTGCCAATTGCATAATGTAATCGCTAATTAGAACTGCGATTTGGCCAGAGAATCTCTTAGGCCAGAAACAAATATAGGCATAAATGCTTGACCAACACATTGCAAGCGTATTGTCCTAAAGTAGATATTTCACACGCATACTTGAATTATAGTGGCAGACTCTATAAGAGGTCATACAGAGAACTCTGACAGTTAATTTTTTTGGAATGCATATCGTGTCACAATATATCACAATACAAAAGTGCAACAAAAGGTAGCAGGCTTGTGCAAAATTCATAATTTCAGAATTGACTCCGCCTCATATGAAGGTGAATTGGAATTAAAAGGACAGGAAGTGGAATTAAATTCATGGCAATTCAAAGAAATTCCACAAAGTCACACAACAGAAAGAATGTGCTGAATCTCACATGCATTCAGTGTTAGGAAGGTTACTTTGGAAATGTAATTGCTTAACTGTTATAAGTTACCCATTATAAATGTGGTTTGGATTACTTTATTTGGATTTCTTTGTCAATGCAAAGCACTTTCATTTTAATTTGATTAATAACTAATTGAATTACAAATTTTACCTCAGTAATACAACTAAATACAATTACATTCATTTTGTAATTTAATATAATTTCATTACACATTACTAGTCACTCCTCAACCCTGCAATGCAAACATTTAGTTCTAAAATATAGATTATGATCAAATTCTTGAAATAAATTACACCTTCAATGTTGTTTAACTAGATGTGTTCCAATGTTATTTTCATTTCAAAGTAATCAAATAACACAAAGTGCATAATGCAATCATATCTGACATACTGTAAAGCTCCATTGTTAAACACTTCACTTAAAATATGTATATGAATATCTTTGATTTTTTATTGAATTGCAATTCTGCTTTAATTCAAATTCGAATTGTAATTCTAGATCCTGCTTTTGACATAAATTCAAATTCAATTCAAATTCTGAATTGTGCACAAGCCTGGTGGGTAGTGACAATGTGCATTGTGTATAGTTCACCCAAAATAAAAAATTACTATGTGAGAAAAAAGTTTCAAGTTTACAGATTTTCAGTGTCAGTACTACATTAAAGGGTTAGTTCGCCATTTAAGACATGAAGTTGTATGCAATCCTTACCAGCACTATAGTGCATACACACTGACCCACTCTGTAGTCGCCTCGCTGGTCAGAGTTCTGGCCGCTGGAAGTTTTTCAAGAAAGTACTCCCGGTTAGTTTCCGGGGCCACAAAACTGTGCATTTTTACGTGAAAAAATTATTTGTGTTTCAAAGCTTGATTAATTTATCACACAAAAAACATGCCGGGACAAAATTCATACCTCAGTTTAAATCGGCACTATTTTCTTTCCATTTCTATCAATCCGCGCTGCTGTCAACGTCAACAGAGAGCACGTTCGGATCAGCTGTTAATAGCGCTACTCGCTGACAACATGTCTGACTGCGAAACTTCTGATGATGAAACCAATTTTAGCACAATGTCAGACGGAACAGATGATGATGAAAGTAATTTTAGCACAACGCCAAAGGGATACCTTTATGAACTGGAGTATAGGCTACCGATGCCGAAATGTTATTGATTGCAACACAAAACCTCAGGGCTCTCTCAAGTGTCACGCATTGAGCGTGACAGTCACTCATTTCGGTCTTTTGTCACGCTCTCCCGCCACACATTGCATTTCTCACGCTGAAAAACTATTTGTAATATATTTAATATGCCGCAGCGCCCAAAACTCTGGACCAGCAGGAATAAAGCGTGTCTCATCTGGTGTTGTTAGCCAATCAGAAAATAACACTATTGTATCTGGGTAAGATTAAGGCAACAACAACCAATGACGGGGTGTCTTGAGAGCCCTGAAACCTCAATTGTGTGTGTGTTCAATCAAATAGTTTTCTCAGCAAATTGTACCTATATCCCATATACCGTTTTTTATTTTAGACATCTTTTCACGTGTTTTCCACTGGAGTCTAAACATCAGCTTGTTTACCGTACAGTTTACATGGGATCATAAAGTTAGTAAATAGAGCTTACCCCGTGGTACTGGTACAGCAAAACTCTTTAAAATCTGTTTTTTTCTTTTTCCTCCTTGGTTGGGGATGTAATCGTCTTTGCTGAAGTGAGCACTGCACATAATCCTTGATTCTGGATATTTTAGCTCCCGCAGAGTAGCCGATGGCAACCAGCCAAAGCTGTAGCTATATCCGAAACAGGAAAACGATGGAATCTGAACGGTGATCCCGGCACATTCTTGTGGTCACAGCCTGGGTATTTACAAGTTCGCACCATCGTTCATTTTCTACTTTTTACGTCGTTGTCAATCGATTGTGTAAACACTATGGAACAGCTGATCCGAACGTGCTCTCTGTTGACGTTGACAGCAGCGCGGATTGATAGAAATGGAAAGAAAATAGTGCCGATTAAAACTGAGGTATGAATTTTGTCCCGGCGTGTTTTTTGTGTGGTAAATTAATCAAGCTTTGAAACGCAAATAATTTTTTCACGTAAAAACGCACAGTTTTGTGGCCCCGGAAACTAACCGGGAGTACTTTCTTGAAAAACTTCCAGCGGCCAGAACTCTGACCAGCGAGGCGACTACAGAGTGGGTCAGTGTGTATGCACTATAGTGCTGGTAAGGATTGCATACAACTTCATGTCTTAAATGGCGAACTAACCCTTTAAACTACTAAATATAATGTTAAATATAATGCATTGAGGGAGTATTTGTGGGTCCTGATAATGCCAAATGTCTTATGTTACCAGTAAAAAGTGGTCTACATTATTTTATATCTAGTCAGTGACAGAGTGCAAGCATATTCGTGTGAAATAATTCTCCATTTTCAGCTTCAGAATCATGAATATTTTGATTCTGGTGTCCTGTGCATTGAGTGATCAGTACTAAGTCCAAGCCTATTCATTTCCACACCCAATGTAAAACCAAATTTAGCATTTTAATCAACAGTTTTTTGTTAACTTTTTACCATATGTTTTAGAGTATCGCAATAATATTGTATTGTGAGTTCAGTATCCTGATATGTATCGAATCGTGACATGTTTATCGTTACACCCCTAGTTCTGATGCATGTTCTGTTCTATGTGCAAATAACTGATACTTGCTCCAGGGCTCGACATTAAGGCTTGTCCGCTTGTCCGGGACAAGTGGATTTTTTGTAGGACAAGTAGAAGAGAAAATTAGTTGTCCGACCGAACAAGTTAAATTTCAAACAAAATAAAATGTTACTTCACGTTATGTGCCACTTTGTTACGTCTATTTTACAGATTTAATTTTACCGATTTGAAACAAACACATTTTTCGCGCTGCCTGTGAATGTACTGAATGTGACTCACAGAAAGACGTGCGCCAGTATAATGCGCATGCACAGACCGCGCGCCAGAATACAAGTTCTCTTTCGCGAATCGCGCTTGAAAGAACATCAACAACACAAACACAATTAAGCCAAAATGTCATTTGTCGAGTATCTTCATAACATAAGAGCAGTCTTATGATGGACATAAAGAGTGAGAGAATGAGGCGCGTGTGAGATCCGCGTCTCTGCAGCTACAGCAGCTGCTCTTAAAGGGCCAGCTACCAATAAAGCGTTCTGTCATTAAAGTTAATCAAAGAACAAAGGGAACAGAGAAAATTACTCACTTCTCTTGACTAAAGAACTTGTGTAGCTTTAATAAGGATCGTATATATATAATTTATGCAGTGCAGACTGTTTGATAACCTTATTCGGTAACACTTTATTTGAAGGGGTGTGCATAAGACTGACATGACACTGTCATAAACATGACATAACACCTGTCATGAACATGAAGGAGTCTTTATGAATGTTTATGACTGTTGTCATTAAGTGTCATTCGGTAAATTATGACACTTTTAATGCAAAGTTGACATTGTTTAAAATGTCTTTGTTATGACAACTTGACATTAACAAAGACAAAAATGACTTTATGACAACTTGACATTACCCAAGACAAAAATGTCTTGATTATGACAACTTGACATTAACAAAAACAGAAATGTCTTTATGACAACTTGACATTAACCAAGAAATCATAACCTGTCAACCTGTCACAAATATGTCATAACAGGTCTAATTATCAAACTGAAAGCATTTGGCAATGTAATAACCCTTAATGACATCTTTATAACTAGTACAATGTGTTCCACTTTACTTGAGGACAAGTAAACTATTCATGACACAGTTATAATGGTGTCATGACGGCCAAAGTTGTGACAGGTTGACAGATTATGATTTCTTGGGTAATGTCAAGTTGTCATAACAAAGACATTTTAAACAATGTCAACTTTGCATTAAAAGTCTCATAATTTACCGAATGACACTTAATGACAACAGTCATAAACATTCATAAAGACTCCTTCATGTTCATGACAGGTGTTATGTCATGTTTATGACAGTGTCATGTCAGTCTTATGCACACCCCTTCAAATAAAGTGTTACCCTTTATTCAATTTCTGTATATATCCTACCTTAGACAGTTAATTTTTATCCAGACATCAATGGCTTATTGATCATTATAGGTGTTATCAATCATTTAGTTGTTATTGCTAATTTCAGAATTATCACTAATCTGTGTGTGCATTTGGTTTAGAACCAAACAAGTTGACTCGTGAAACCATTTGTTTATTATATCGCAATTGCAACCGCAATATTGAACTCAATAATCGCAATATGACATTTTACCCCAAATTGTACAGCTCTAGATAAAATTATAAATCTTTACCCGGACAAGTGACTTTTGTGCATGGACAAGTGAAACATAAATTTACTTGTGCGAAGGACAAGTGCCTCAAAAAGTTAATGTCAAGCCCTGCTTGCTCTCTGTTTTACAGATTGAATGAAGTTGGATGGCATGCAGTATCTCCAAGAGTTCATGGCACACTTTGGCCCATTTATGAGTCCCAACTATGGAAGAGTGACCGGAGTATGATGCCACAAAGAAAAATGAAGATCAGCCATGCCTCCATTGCTGATCTCCATCAAGGGCACTCAGTTTTTACTGCTGTCTGGGACTCTCCTGCTCTTGGATAGTTTCAGTTTTAACATACATCATACCACACACAAGACCTTGTTTATGGACGATATCATTCTGTCACGAGAAAGATGAAATTTCCTTTTATTAGAAGTCCCAATTAAAGCAAGGACACACAAGTTATAAACTCTGGAAACTCAAATACAGATGAAGTTGCATTATGGCAGCTGAATCTCTTCAACAGCTGCATTCACGTATCTGGTTCGAAGGAGAGTGATAGTTGCACGATGCAGCGAAGTGGAGGCATCATCGGGAACAACGGCCAGCCATGGGTACTGCGGCGAGTACGGCTCACCTGGCTCAGTTTCATGCTCTTTTTCATCCTGGTCTTCTTCCCTCTCATTGCACATTACTACCTCACCACAATAGATGAAGCAGGGGGACCAGATAAGCGCATTTTTGGGCCAAGACCTGGAGGGGAGCTGTGTGAAGCAAAGCATGTGCAAGACCTGTGTCGTATACGGGAATCTGTCAGCGAAGAACTACTTCAGCTTGAGTCAAAGCGGCAAGAGCTCAATGGCGAGATAGCCCGACTTAACCTACGCATCGAGGCTTGTAAACGTAGTATTGACAGTGCCAAACAAGACTTGCTACAACTCAAAAATGTCATCAGCCAGACAGAGCACTCTTACAAGGAACTTATGGCACAAAACCAGCCAAAACTGTCGTTGCCAGTTAGACTTTTACCAGACAAGGATGATCCTGGATACCCTCCACCCAAGTCGGCCCAAAGCTGTCGTTTGCATTCTTGTTTTGATTACGCTAGATGTCCACTTACGTCTGGCTTCCCTGTCTATGTTTATGACACAGGATCATATCCTTGGGGTGAGAAGTTGGACCCTCTTGTCAAACAAGCCTTCGCATCATCCGTCAAAAGCAGTGTATACGTCACCAATAATCCAAACATTGCCTGTCTGTACATAGTGCTTGTTGGGGAAATACAAGAATCACCTTCCTCTCCCCCTGCTTCACCTTCTGACCTTGAAAAACAGCTCAAGGCTTTGCCGTATTGGAGATTGGATGGCCACAACCACTTGCTTGTCCATCTTTCTAGAAAGTCTCTGACTCAGAACTTCCTGTACAATGTGAGCACAGGACGAGCAGCAGTGGCACAGTCTACCTTTTTTGACCGTCAATATAGAGAAGGTTTTGACATGGTTGTGTCTCCTCTAGTCCACGCTCTGTCTGAGCCAAACTTCCTAGAGGTGCCTCCGCAAGTCCCTGTCAAGAGGAAGTACCTCTTCACCTTTCAGGGAGAAAAGGTTGAGTCTTTGAGGAGCAGTTTGCTTGAAGCCCCACCACAGTCTTTTGAGGAGGAAATGGAAGGGGATCCACCAGCTGACTATGATGATCGCATTATTGGCACACTTAAAGCTGTACAGGACAGCCACCTAGACCAGGTTCTTGTTGAGTTCACTTGCAAGAATCAGCCCAAGACAAGTTTACCAACAGAGTGGGCATTGTGTGGCGAGCGTGAGGATCGTTTAGAGGTACTGAAGGTTTCTACATTTGCCCTGGTGATATCTCCAGGCGATGGCCAGTTGGTGGCATCTGCTGGCTGTAGCATGAGACTTTTTGAGGCTTTGGAAGTTGGGGCAATACCGGTGGTGCTTGGCGACCACTCAAAGTTGCCCTACCATCACCTCATACGCTGGAGTGAGGCAGTCATTATGGTACCCAAGCCTCGCATTACGGAGCTGCACTTTCTGTTGCGTAGCATCTCAGACAATGATCTTCTGGCCATGCGACGGCAGGGTCGGTTTCTTTGGGAGACGTACTTCTCCACCTCAGAGAGCATATTCAGCACCATCCTGGCTAGTGTACGAACCAGCATCCAGATACCAGCAGCACCCATACGTGAGGAGCCTGCCCAGGAGATTCCTCACAAAGCTGGAAAGTTGGCAGGAACCGATGCCAACATGGCTGACAATGGGGACCTCGATCTTGGGCCTGTTGAAGTAGAGCCCCCTTATGCTTCGCCACGCTTCTTGCGTAACTTTACCTACACAGCTGCTGATGTTTACCGCACATGGAATCGTGCTCCTGGCCCTTTCCATCTATTCCCACACACTCCCTTGGACCCTGTACTTCCTTCAGAGGCCAAGTTTCTGGGGTCGGGGACTGGTTTTCGTCCTATCGGTGGTGGTTCTGGGGGATCTGGTAAAGAGTTTCAGGCCGCTCTAGGAGGTAACGTCCCACGGGAGCAGTTCACTGTGGTCATGCTTACTTATGAACGGGAGGAGGTTCTTATGAACTCACTGGAAAGACTTAATGGTCTTCCTTATCTCAACAAAGTGGTGGTTGTGTGGAATTCCCCCAAACCACCTTCTGATGATCTGCTCTGGCCAGACATTGGTCTACCTATTGTGGTAAGCATTCAGTATTTTCTTTTTTTATCATATTTCTTATAGTCAGTTCTTATTACTGGGCCAGTAAGCAATCAGCTAGTAACCACCTGAAACACCCTAGAAACCCATAGCACCCTTGCATCATGGTGGCAAGTTTTGCACAGGCAGGCACCACTCAGTGAGAACATTTTTGTTAAGCCTGTTATTAGTTTGAATTCTCAAAGGCTTAAATGTGATAGAACCGCACAAGCATTGCATTCTGCTGGAGATTTGGTCTGCTCTCTCTGCTGTCTTTGAAGCATAGCTTTCATGTCTCTAGGGCAGTAAGCCAAATAAGTTCTGGTGATATTAAAGGAAACAGTGCTGTATTAAGCCCACATTAAGGTTATACTTTGAAATGAAACCCGAATGCCGAAGTTCCCCAAGTTTCTTATTCTCTTCATGTCTTTGAGAAGTAATTTTGAACTTTGAAATTGAGCATCTTTAATTATGGATACATGGTTGCAAACTAAGAGCCATTTTAAATTTTAAACATACAAAGTCATCAAAAATGCTTTCCAGAAGAATTATGTTTTTTATTGGCATTTGTTGGTTTTATAAGGTTATATATCTTGCTGGCCCAGTAAAACCTTGTAATAATGCCATGTTCTACCTGAGCAGTCATTGACAATATGGCATGTTGACAGATGGGCTTTTTCTTTGCAGGTGGTACGCACAGAGAAAAACAGCTTAAACAATCGCTTCCTTCCTTGGGATGCAGTCGAGACTGAGGCTATTTTGTCTATTGATGACGATGCCCATCTTCGACACGATGAAATTATGTTTGGGTTCAGGTGAGATTTTTGTGATAGCAAGATCATAACATAGTATGTTAAATAGGAATGGGAGATTATACAGAATGCTAAAGGACTTTTATTTGGCCAGTTTCTTGCATTAAACACTTTGAATCTATCAGTATTTAACCAGTATTAAATACTTATATGCTGAATATAGTCAAAAAGGCTGAAAATATTGTAGAGATACTTTTTTTTTTTTTTGTGCTAAATCACCCTGCCATAATGTTTAATAGTTACTAATTTAGTTGTTTTGTAATTATTGATTGGTAAAACATTACACCCTGACAAAATTTGCAGATATTTTCCCCCTTTTGAAAATATATATTTAGGGGTATTTTTGCTTTTTATTTGTATAAGATCAAATTCCCATTATTCTGTTTTTCCTCTTTTAAAGAAATGTTATGCTGTTTTATTTTATGAAGTAAATTTGTATCCTTTATATTATTAGAAAATAATGTGAAACATTAAAAAAACATTTGTCACTGTCACAAAAAATTGTCACTCTGAATAAATTGTTTTATGAAGCAAGGAAAAAAATATTTTTCTTTTGGAGAGACAGTGTAAACTGCTCTTTTTTCCCTCCTCAATCATTTCCTACTGTGCATTTTAAGAATACCATTTTTAGTGTGATCCAAAGTGTGTTTTCGAATAACATCTATACAGTATATGTTTTAATGTATTTGTCAAAAAAAGATTTTACACTGCTGCTGTTGTGTTGCAGGGTTTCTGCATTCAGAGAGTTTTTGCCCACAGCTGCAGATTCAGTTGTTAGTTTGAGGAATTTAAAGTATCTGATCTGATAAAGTCCATGACAGTTGAAACAAACGCTCTCCTTCACTCCTGTGTATCTCCTTGTTTGTTTGCATGTTTAGACATATGGTCAGAGTAGCAGATACTGGGGCTTTGATTTAGCTTGAGCTTGTTTATTATATGTTTGTTTTGGGGTAAAAATGATCACATCAGGGATCTTAACATGTTAAACACTAATATTCCCATAATGTGTCTATAAACATCAGGGAATTGGTCAGGATGATTGATTAGCAGATTTTTTCTTAGTACTTAAGTCCGCATTATGATGCAAAAGAT
The DNA here is from genome assembly GCA_036326025.1 of Chrosomus eos. Lineage (NCBI taxonomy): Eukaryota > Metazoa > Chordata > Actinopteri > Cypriniformes > Leuciscidae > Chrosomus > Chrosomus eos. The sequence goes on along the minus strand of CM070829.1, from coordinate 36,819,192 downwards.
CCTGCCATTTCTCAGCAATGTTATTATAAATGGTGTTTATGATCTGTTGGTCTTTTTTTTGTGAGATCTTTTATAGTTTTGTGCAATAAAAGCCAAGGTTATAGTTATTTAGCCAAAAATTCAGTTACTCTATTAAAAGGTTTTGTTTAGCATCCATATATTGCTTAACAAATGCTGTTCAGTGAATATTATAATAACCACTCTTGCATTCTCGTCTCTTTCGCTTTCTCCACTTCCAGGGTGTGGCGGGAGGCCAGAGACCGGATTGTAGGTTTCCCGGGAAGGTTTCATGCTTGGGATGTAAATCACCAATCTTGGCTCTACAATTCGAACTACTCCTGCGAGCTCTCCATGGTACTGACGGGCGCGGCCTTCTTCCATAAGGTGAAGCTTTGACCACTTTGACACTTCCAGAGTCTGATTATGACAAAAATAGACATAAAGCTTCTGTAGTTTTACCCAATTAACACCAGGTAATAGGAGCCTGAAATGGTTTAGTTAGTTGAAAACTGATGTCGCTACCAAGTACGTTGTTGTGCAACCAAATGCATGATGCAGCGCCTCATTTTCCAGATGGATAGGCAAACAGCACAACATGTTTCATTTATGAGCATTTCTGTACAACATCATGGTACTTTCTTGTGTTCATTTTTAATTAAAAGCCATCAATTCTTTCTCTCCTCAGTATTACGCATACCTCTATTCCTACGTCATGCCTCAAGCCATACGTGACATGGTGGACGAGTACATCAACTGCGAGGATATCGCCATGAACTTTCTCGTGTCGCATATCACTCGCAAACCCCCCATCAAGGTCAGTGGGCAGTCACTTGAAGCATGTGTCGTTTAGAGCCTTTTGGGGATTTTGCCACTTGGGATTTCAATTTAGTGCTCAGTCATGCTGTTTTTGTGTACAACATGAATCATGATAGTGAATAATGTTATCAGACAATACATTCTGTTAGCCACTTGGGTTTCTGTTTCTGGCACTCTGGGTAGCCTTTCACACTGTTAAATTTCATTGGCACAAATCCTTTCTCCACGTAACTGTGTTTTGAACATTGAATATGGCCTTATTGGCTCATATTTTGCCATTGTGCAGCACTTTCAGTTCCTGTTAGGACAAAAAAACCTGTTCATTTTTAACTTCGATACAAAACTGTTACATTTCATTGTCTGATTCAAATTTAAATGGAAATTGATAAATCTCTTTATTATCAAAAACTCTTTTTTTTTTTTTGATGATTACCCTGGTCATATTTCATCCCCAAATCAAAAGAAAGACATATAAAGTAAAGCAAGATTATTGATCTATTAATTTTTTCCCCCTTAAATTATCACAAAATTGTATATATCACAGTATTTAATTACTGTAATGCAACAATCAGAATCTAATCAAAATCAATGAGTGTGAATCATCAATGTCTAATTGTCATGAAAAGTCACACAAAATGTTCTTTCTCTAACTCCGTTTATTTATTGGCAGCAGCTTTTTGCACTTAGTGAAAATAAAACTATTGCTATTTACACTATGTAAAATTAGCAGTATTTTCTTTCCAATAAGTGTAAATTGTAGTTAGATGCTATTATACTATTTCCACATCAGTGCTGTTGTACATTAAACGGTATGCTACATAGTGTAAATTATTATATTTATTAAAATTATTAAATGAATGCTGCCTTATTGGGACAACGCCCTACACGTAGCCCTAACCCTAAAAACTTTATTATTAAACACACGGTAGACACTTTATTTCCTTTTTTCTAATATTTTCTTCATTTTTTATTGAACATAAATGCCTTTCTGATATGATATGTGATGGGAAAAGGGAGTAGATCGACTTCGGCAAAAAGTAAATACAACTCTAATTTTCACTTTCTGCCATGCACCTTACCGCTACACTATTGCTACTGTTAATAATCCAGTGTATTTTGTTATTTTGTGGGCAGAGTTAGTGTAAATAATCTCTGCCAACAAGGTGGGCGATTTGCACTTCGTTATTTTATTTTTTCTTTAGTTTTGTGGGTGACAGATAACCTGGACATTGTAAGATTCTTCTGTTATTCTTTGTCATTTTTGTCATTATTTTGTACTATAAATAAAATGTAATATCAAGGCAATGTCCTGAATTGAGGACTGAACAGACTTCTTCCAGTTTTACATGTGTGTGTTACAATAGAATTGATTTCAGTGAGATTACTCAGGGTGATTTCTGAAAGCTTTAAAAAGCCTTTGTCTTTCTGAAGTCCATTGACTGAAGCATGGGGTTGGCCTGTGAATTAACAGAGTAGTAAAATTTGATGGATTTTCTCAGGCATTATTAGGATTTCATTGGTATACACACACACACACATCTCTCACTCTCTGGCTGCTGCCGTCCCCTCAGATTAGACAAATCAATTACATTCATTTTGTTGTCATGGAGAAGCCGACCAGATTGCAATGGGAAAACAGGCTACACGAATGAGAGAGATGATATTGTGTTATGAAGTTAATAAGTCTGTCATCTTTATATGGAGTGATTGATTTAAGGAATGATCCACTCAAAATGTAAGTCTGTTGATTTAAACCTGCATTATTCTCCAAGCTGCTCTTTTCCATTCAAACTAAGCATTAAAGGACAAAAGCACGTAACTTGTGCGCTACATTCTAAGGGTCTTTTTCATGCGTTTTCTGTGATCGGGGTAGCTATCCGGTCGTGAAAAGACCAGGTGTAAATGCCCTCCGAAACGTATTTAAGATGGATGTAAATCCGTATTCCAGAAGAAACTAGATAAGTGTAAATGCATCTGGTTGTTGAAGCCACATATGTGAATTTTACTCCTCCCAATAATGCAAAAAAATAAACGCGTGAGAGCGTGTTATAGGCTATATGTCATGCAGATGAGCATCTATTCATCAAGCCAACGTGCAAACTATCACAAATCCAAGCGAAAGTAAGTCACACACAATCTTCTTCATTAAAAGTAAAGAAATGAAATGATCTTACCAGTGCTGTTGCCGCTCTCTCTCCTATTACAGTCTTTGATTTTGAAATTGCAGCTCATATCTGTTGCATTCGGTGACGTGAACTCCATTAAATCTGCATATAGAGCGGGAATTGAAGATCGGATTTATATCCATTCTGTGAAAACACATTTATGTGACCAGGTGTAAATGGAATCGTTTTGATAAATCAGATATCTATCTGGTCAGTAAAAACGCATGAAGTGACCGAAGCTGTGTCCCAAATGACACACTATACACTATGCATTTATACACTATGTACTGTACTTATGCACTATACTCTATGTACTCAACCGTGTAGTGTAGGAACTTTATACGTTTATTTTGTCTTTGAACATCAGAGTCTGATAGCCCCTCCCCCTCTGCTACATAATTAAAGCTGCAACAGTCGAGGGCATGAAGTGTCCAATAGAGAGCCTAAGTCCCTCCTCTCCGCTTCCGGCTCATGAGACCTTATTTCGGAAAAAATATGTTTTATATTTAATGGCGAGAGACAACTTATCTTTTTATTCCGTCTGAACTGTGCCCTGAATTACACGTATGATGTTTGTCAATTTATAGGATAATTATAAAAGTCAAGAAAGTCACAGTTTGTCATAAAACAGAGGAGTATCATTTAGTTTTATGTGAAAATCGCTCAATGAACTACATCTCTCGTCTCCCACTATGTACGTCACCAAGCTCGTGTGTGTGCAGTCTGGTACAAAACACACAGGCATGACGGCGTAACGTTACGATTATAACGTTAGACTATAGAAAAAATGACAGACGTTAGCTTCAGTAAAGTCAGCTTCAGTAAAGTCAGCTTCAGTAAAGTTAGCTTCAGTAAAGTCGGCTTCAGTAAAGTCAGCTTCAGTAAAGTCAGCTTCAGTAAAGTTAGCTTCAGTAAAGTCGGCTTCAGTAAAATCAGCTTCAGTAAAGTCAGCTTCAGTAAAGTCAGCTTCAGTAAAGTCAGCTTCAGTAAAGTCAGCTTCAGTAAAGTCAGCTTCAGTAAAGTCAGCTTCAGTAAAGTCAGCTTCAGTAAAGTCAGCTTCAGTAAAGTCAGCTTCAGTAAAGTCAGCTTCAGTAAAGTCAGCTTCAGTAAAGTCAGCTTCAGTAAAGTCAGCTTCAGTAAAGTCAGCTTCAGTAAAGTCAGCTTCAGTAAAGTGGGCTTCAGTAAAGTCGGCTTCAGTAAAGTCGGCTTCAGTAAAGTCGGCTTCAGTAAAGTCGGCTTCAGTAAAGTCGGCTTCAGTAAATGTCGGCTTCAGTAAAGTCAGCTTCAGTAAAGTCAGCTTCAGTAAAGTCAGCTTCAGTAAAGTGAGCTTCAGTAAAGTGAGCTTCAGTAAAGTGGGCTTCAGTAAAGTGGGCTTCAGTAAAGTCGGCTTCAGTAAAGTCGGCTTCAGTAAAGTCGGCTTCAGTAAAGTCAGCCTCAGTAAAGTGGCTTCAGTAAAGTCGGCTTCAGTAAAGTCGGCTTCAGTAAAGTCGGCTTCAGTAAAGTCGGCTTCAGTAAAGTCGGCTTCAGTAAAGTCGGCTTCAGTAAAGTCGGCTTCAGTAAAGTCGGCTTCAGTAAAGTCGGCTTCAGTAAAGTCGGCTTCAGTAAAGTGAGCTTCAGTAAAGTGAGCTTCAGTAAAGTCAGCTTATTCAGTAAAGTGAGCTTCAGTAAAGTTAGCTTCAGTAAAGTTAGCTCAGTAAAGTCAGCTTAATTCAGTAAAGTGAGCTTCAGTAAAGTCAGCTTCAGTAAAGTGAGCTTCAGTAAAGTGAGCTTCAGTAAAGTGAGCTTCAGTAAAGTGAGCTTCAGTAAAGTGAGCTTCAGTAAAGTGAGCTTCAGTAAAGTGAGCTTCAGTAAAGTGAGCTTCAGTAAAGGTGAGCTTCAGTAAAGTGAGCTTCAGTAAAGTGAGCTTCAGTAAAGTGAGCTTCAGTAAAGTCGGCTTCAGTAAAGTGGGCTTCAGTAAAGTGGGCTTCAGTAAAGTGGGCTTCAGTAAAGTGGGCTTCAGTAAAGTGAGCTTCAGTAAAGTCGGCTTCAGTAAAGTCGTCTTCAGTAAAGTCTGCTTCAGTAAAGTCGGCCTTAGTAAAGTGAGCTTCAGTAAAGTGAGCTTCAGTAAAGTGAGCTTCAGTAAAGTGAGCTTCAGTAAAGTGAGCTTCAGTAAAGTGAGCTTCAGTAAAGTGAGCTTCAGTAAAGTGAGCTTCAGTAAAGTCAGCTTCAGTAAAGTGAGCTTCAGTAAAGTCAGCTTCAGTAAAGTCAGCTTCAGTAAATTCAGCTTCAGTAAAGTGAGCTTCAGTAAAGTGAGCTTCAGTAAAGTCAGCTTCAGTAAAGTGAGCTTCAGTAAAGTCGGCTTCAGTAAAGTGAGCTTCAGTAAAGTGAGCTTCAGTAAAGTGAGCTTCAGTAAAGTCAGCTTCAGTAAAGTCAGCTTCAGTAAAGTGAGCTTCAGTAAAGTGAGCTTCAGTAAAGTGAGCTTCAGTAAAGTGAGCTTCAGTAAAGTGGGCTTCAGTAAAGTGGGCTTCAGTAAAGTGGGCTTCAGTAAAGTGGGCTTCAGTAAAGTGGGCTTCAGTAAAGTGAGCTTCAGTAAAGTCAGCTTCAGTAAAGTGAGCTTCAGTAAAGTCGGCTTCAGTAAAGTCGGCTTCAGTAAAGTCGGCTTCAGTAAAGTCGGCTTCAGTAAAGTGAGCTTCAGTAAAGTGAGCTTCAGTAAAGTCAGCTTAATTCAGTAAAGTGAGCTTCAGTAAAGTTAGCTTCAGTAAAGTTAGCCTCAGTAAAGTCAGCTTAATTCAGTAAAGTGAGCTTCAGTAAAGTCAGCTTCAGTAAAGTCAGCTTCAGTAAAGTGAGCTTCAGTAAAGTCAGCTACAGTAAAGTCAGCTTCAGTAAAGTCGGCTTCAGTAAAGTGAGCTTCAGTAAAGTGAGCTTCAGTAAAGTCAGCTTAATTCAGTAAAGTGAGCTTCAGTAAAGTTAGCTTCAGTAAAGTTAGCCTCAGTAAAGTCAGCTTAATTCAGTAAAGTGAGCTTCAGTAAAGTCAGCTTCAGTAAAGTCAGCTTCAGTAAAGTCAGCTTCAGTAAAGTGAGCTTCAGTAAAGTGAGCTTCAGTAAAGTGTAGCTTCAGTAAAGTCAGCTTCAGTAAAGTCAGCTTCAGTAAAGTCAGCTTCAGTAAAGTCAGCTTCAGTAAAGTCAGCTTCAGTAAAGTCAGCCTCAGTAAAGTCAGCTTAATTCAGTAAAGTCGGCTTCAGTAAAGTCAGCTTCAGTAAAGTCAGCTTCAGTAAAGTGAGCTTCTGTAAAGTCAGCTTCAGTAAAGTCAGCTTCAGTAAAGTCAGCTTCAGTAAAGTCAGCTTCAGTAAAGTCAGCTTCAGTAAAGTTAGCCTCAGTAAAGTCAGCTTCAGTAAAGTCAGCCTCAGTAAAGTCAGCCTCAGTAAAGTCAGCTTCAGTAAAGTGAGCTTCAGTAAAGTGAGCTTCAGTAAAGTGAGCTTCAGTAAAGTCAGCTTCAGTAAAGTCAGCTTCAGTAAAGTCGGCTTCAGTAAAGTCGGCTTCAGTAAAGTCGGCTTCAGTAAAGTCGGCTTCAGTAAAGTCGGCTTCAGTAAAGTCAGCCTCAGTAAAGTCGGCCTCAGTAAAGTCGGCTTCCGTAAAGTCGGCCTCCGTAAAGTCGGCCTCCGTAAAGTCGGCCTCCGAAAGTCGGCCTCCGTAAAGTCGGCCTCCGTAAAGTCGGCCTCCGTAAAGTCGGCCTCCGTAAAGTCGGCCTCAGAAGCTCAGTAAACTATAGCTTCAGTGAAGTTAGCCTCAGTCAAGTCGGCTTCAGTCATTGAGAGAAAAGGTATGATGTCACATGCGCGCCTTTTGGGTTTGTAGTCTTTGTAATGGCGTATCTTCACAGTCTTATACCGCAACAGTTTTACATCAAACTGCGACTTTCGTAACTTTAAAATGTATCTTTTAAAATGACAAACATTATGTGTGTAATTCAGGGCACAATTCAAACGGGATCCAAATATTTGTTGTCGATCTCCATTAACTACCATACAATATTTTTCCAAAGTAAGGTCCCATGGTGGCCGACCGGAAGGGGAGGGACTTATGTTCCACACTTCTTTTTTCAGTTATATAAGTGCATCATCCGGGTACTTAAAGTGCACTTTTTCAGTGTAAACGCACTACTCGCACTATTTATACTAGAAAATGGCGTAGAACAGTGCACTATACTCGATTTGGGATGCAGCTCAGGTGTAAACAGGTACGAGTTCTGAAGATGTATGTGTGAGGAACTGTCTGAAAGTTAAGTCATTATTGGTTTAACTCTTCCTCAGGTGACGTCACGTTGGACCTTCCGCTGTCCCGGGTGTCCGCAGGCTCTGTCACACGACGATTCGCACTTCCACGAGCGCCACAAGTGCATCAACTTCTTCGTGAAGGTGTACGGATACATGCCGCTGTTATATACTCAGTTCAGAGTGGACTCGGTACTCTTCAAGACGAGACTGCCGCATGACAAGACCAAATGTTTTAAATTCATTTAATTGAACAAGCACAGGAATCCGACGAAGCGCTGACACGGCACGTTCTCTCTCCGGGAACGTGAAGGGAATCAAAGCTTTCTTGTAAATATGGGACAATTTTACTTTGAACTCGTCTTCCTCGAAGCCAAGGGAGAACAATAGCAGAACGAACCATTACCGTCAGGCGTTTTTAACGGCCACTTGTGCGTGATTCATCAGCAACCACTACAGGCTTTATTTGCACCACTTTTCATGGGACGCTTTAATGGACGTCAAACTAATATTTGCATCATGTTATACTGACAAAACAAAGTTATGGACCGATGGAGGCCGTTTTTGATGGCATATCGGCGAATTATGGGAGGGGTCGTCGCTCTAAATGATTAGTGTTTTTATTTTTTACTTTGCATATACTCTGTTGTTTTGAAATGCACTGATGGTCATGTTTTTTTACTCGTGTGTGTGTGTGTGTGTGCGCTTCTGAGCTTGTGTGAAAGGCTGTGTGTGTTGTTCTGTAGGTTGATGGTGACTAGACGCCACTAACCCCCATCCAATGTTTGTTGATCATCAGTAAGAATAGCACAAGATATCAAACATAACTGCATAGGAATAGCACCAAATCAAACTGTTACATGTTCTCATGTCAATCACGATCATACAAGAAAACATATCTGTGTGTAAGCTGTCCAGCACACATGTGGAATAACAGATTGATCTTAATGCCTTTTGCTGGATAATCAAGTCTGTTTATGTGCGGTGTCATTTTAAGAAGATCCAATCATTTCATAAGTGATATGACAAAGAACTATCCAGGTCATATTTACTCATGTATTTAACTTAAAGAAAATCATATTTTTAGCCTTTTTTTATTATTATTGTGACATTATTTTCATGAATTATAGCACATTTAAACGCCCAAATTGTCATTACATAATGCAACAAAAAAAAATCATTGTCATTTTGTTCTTTTTCTAATGCAAAATATAATTTTTCAATAAAATTAAATGTTTTAGGACTATTAAGATTTGACATTTCTACCAGTTCTCAATACCATAATGCAAGAAAAAAATCTCATTTTCATTACTGTAAAGCACATCATCGTTCTAATCTAATTCTTTTAAAAAAAAAATCAGTTCATCAAAAATTACAATGACATAAATATTTAGATTTTAAATATGTTTTCATTTTGAAATATGCTGATGACTTGAGTTTTTTTTTTTTTTTGTGAGGCTTCTTTAGGGAAAAAGTGTGAAAATAATTTCACAAGGCAAAAAATCTGGTCCCATAAATACTTTTGGTCAAAATGTTTCTTTATGCACAATATCATATTTATTTCTTATTAGTGAAATGTGACCTGGACGTGCTCTTGACGGTTTCATGTGAGAATGTGTGTGTGTGTCGGCTTTGAGATTTCTCACACCTGATTCTATGAAACTAATGCAGACACATGATTATGATTAATGTGCTGAAGGATAACAGTGACAGGAGTTCTCCTCTGTAAACGGTACGTGTGTCTCTTCCTGAGGCACAAACGCTGAGCTCCACTAGTTCTGTGCTTTAGTTCATTCACAAGGGTTTTCCTGACACGTTTAAACAGGTACATTTAGGAAGATGGCTCTGCAATTGTAAATGAATGGGTTTTATTTTTTAAAACACAAAAATGTGGCTCGGTTCCCCTTAGAAGAGGAATATAAACAATCAGATATGCCCATGTTTTGTATTGTTGAAATCTATTGAACAGGATTTAATGTTTCATTACTTTAGTCATTGTGAAGACTGTATGACCGTTTGGATTGGACCGTAACTGACAATATATAAACTATTGGTTGTAAAGTGTTGAATGCCAGCAAACGTTATAACTTCTTCAACCACACTAATAAACCAGCCAGTGTCGTCATCTTTCATTTCTGTGAAGATCTCAATGTGTGTCAGACGTCAGTGTTCACTAGACCCAGTTCATCACGTGTCATGTGCAATACTTTTTTGATTTTATTACATATTATATTTATTCAGGCACAGGATGAAGAAATTGCAATCTGGATTTAAGGAACAAATTTCAATGTTTAGCAACGTGTAATAATAAACTCTCATGGTAAAATTGTAATGTGATTTTACAAATGACGTGTGCGCAACTCCTGAACTCAGGAAAAAAAAAACATTCCCGCTGATTTCATTAGTTTGGAGTAGAATGAATCCCTTTTTATGTTATTATACCGTTTGATCATCTAGGGGGATCAGTTAAAAAGCATGATCTGATCCCGATTGATTCATCACTACACACTCTTCTGCTGTTCTCCTCTGAGCTTCTCGTGTTCGGACCGTCCTGCTCGGAGAGGGTTTGTGTCTGTGTTTCCAACATCCCGAAACACTGCAGTCTGTAATCAATCCCCACACACACACCTGACTCTCTGACACACACACTACACCCTCCCTGAGACCTCATCAACCTCCACCGTATCAGCATACACACCAGAGCCATGAGCAACATCTGCTTATCTATACGGTGAAGAGACACCTATCTATCATCTATCTATCAATCTCTATCTCTCTATCATCTATCTATCTCTTAATCTATCAATCTATCTCCTATCTATCTTATCTCTCTATCTATCTCTATCTATCTATCAATCTCTATCTGTCTATCCTTCTGTCTTTTTTAGTTTCATGAGGACACTGTTGTCTACCCGATGAAATACTATTTAGAGTTTGTTAAAATCAATAACCAGTATGCACAATAGCAATAATTCATTCCACACAAGCACTGACAAGGGAATACTGAAATAATGTGTGTGTGTGTGTGTGTGTGTGTGGTTGAGAGACACGTATATCAGTAAGGTGAGATACAGAACAGAAAGAGTGCTGCGTGTTTCACCTCCTCTCACTCGGGGCTTCTGGCCAAAACGCTCCTGAAAGCCAGCGAGTGCTTGGCTGGATTTAATTCTACATTAAAACATAGGTTGAGGTTCATATTCTCACATTCATTGTCTTGAACTGTTGTAGCGTGAGCCTGACCCCCAAATGTGTTTGAACACTAGTCAGTTATAAATGACTTCATTTATATATCATTGCTTGCATTAAATACAGAAATCTAGAGTTTCAAATCCTGCGGGATCTTTCTCTCTTCACTAACATCACTTTTCTACGCAAGTATTAAAATCTTTTGAATCAGCTGGAGGTTTTTTTGTGATTTTTATTGGACGTATGAAGTTTGTTTTCATATATTTTAGAATTATTTACATACTGTTATAGTATTGATTCATATGTTGAATTAGCTTTTATATTTCCAGTTTTGATTTTAATTTGAGTAATTTTGCTATATGCTTTTGTGAAAGTTATGCTTTTGTCATATATAATTTAAGCTATATAGAAATATACAGTATATATTTTTGTATTAGTAATGTTAGTATTTTAGCTTATTGCAGTTAGTTGCCAAAGCCAGATTTCAGAAGTTTTTTTAACTTATTTTTAATTTTATTCCAGTAATTTATTTAAATGACTATTTTTAATAGTTTTAGTTAATAACAACACTGATGCACAGGTCTAAATCCTCACATTAACTATCATCATGATCCACTAACGACAAAAACAATCACTGTCTTCATGTTCAACACCACATCTGTGGTTTTAGCATTTCAAACCTTCAATGTTTATGCTTGAGTTTTCCCATATAGATATAGTTATTTAGGTTAAACACAGTCTATATTGAAGGAGATGATTATGTGAGAGAAAAGAGACTTTCTGTATGGTTAATAAAAAGATGTGATTGGCTCTCTCCTCCCAATCTTACATTTAGGGTTTTTGCCCCCCAATATGTTATCTAATGCATTCATATTCATCTTCAGTATTATAATTCTCATTTATCATTTCATGATTTGAAACCAGCTTTTAGAGTATGAGAAATCACATCAGATAAATGAGACATTTTAGATGCACCAACATATGGCTGAAAATGAACGAATGAACACATATTGTAACAATTACCTTAAACGCATTAGGATAAATATTCCCCAATTATTCTGGCTAGTCTTAAAGAGCTTTTTTTTTTTTTTTTTTTTTTTTTTTTACATGAATGCATTTGGAACATGCATTCAAAGTTACTTCCCTTGCATTCAGTATGCATTTTAGTATTGTTTCATGTATTCCCTCGAATCAAACCCATGACAGCATTACTAAAGATAATACAGTTGTTTTACAATCGCTAGGGCCCATTTCTCAATACTTAGGTCACTTTGTCAAAACACATTGAGCACTGTGGTCATTTATCATGGTTTTGGCACAAAAAGCGTTGAGTGACGACATCTTTCAAATCACATTAATTCTTTTCTCACTCAAACACACCAAAACTCTATACAGGCCAGTTTGCACATGCTTACAAAACCTAACATACAAAAACTAAGCTTTACTGTGCGTGTTTGCCGCTGCGACACTTCACTTTACCTAAAAGAGCGCGAGACGTTTTTCTCAAAATGTCTCGCACTTCCTGTGGCTCCTGCCGAGCCCCGCTTATCGCCGGAGACCGCCATGTGATCTGCGCTCTCTGCCTGGGCCAGGACCATGCAGCCCTCGCGCTCTCGACGGGAGGCTGTGTGCACTGCGAGGAACTTCCGTTGTCAACTCTGCGGGCTCGACTCGAAGTCTTCAACGTGGAAGCTGTCACTCCACCCTTTGTGAAACCGCGCAGGAAGAAGCACAGTTCCCAGAGACCGCAGGAGCCTGATGTGGCGTTTAAGCGCTCGCCTGAGCCTTTCCCTCACCTTCTCCCTCAGCCTAAAATTGCGCTGAAGTCCGAGCACGCAAAGTCCTCCTAGCAGCAACAAAGAGGAAAAGACGAGTGAGTCCCGCTGCCCACATCTCAGTGTTCACCCCTACACACAAGCACAATACCCCCCTTGTCTCGCACACTCACAGAGCCCACTCTCATAAAGCTGGCAAATGCCGCTCGAGTGTTGAATGTAGAAAACGTGCCCACATCTCTGTGCCAACGCCTACTCGCTTCCCGCTCTGTCACACGACCAAAACAGCCTCGTGTAGGTCAGGTTATGAACGTAAGTTACGTGCCCACTCACGAGCGCTCACGCTTACTAACGACAAACTCACCCCAGGCGCTGCTCGCACATCACAAAGTTATCACAAAATGTTCTCCGTTCATAACAATCGGGACGTCTCACGTGAAACAGCCAGCCATAGGTGTCAGCGAGCTGCCGTATCCAAGCACCGAGGGCGCGTGCGCCGTGCCCACACCTCCGGTTCAGTTTCCCGAGCCCGCGAAGTGAGGCGATCGGATCCCGAAGTCTATTCTGCCCCTAGCTATACATGTAAACGCATGGGAAGCTATTCCGGGGGTATCAGAATGGGTGCTAAAAAAAAAAGAATGGGTGCTGAGCACAATAAGACAGGGCTATTCACTACAGTTCGCTCGTCGTCCCTCGCGCTTTCAAGCACGGACTGCGACGAAATTGAAAGCGAAGTAGCGCATCTACTCCGCGCTATTTTCTCGTACCCAAGAAGGACGGGGCTCTCAGACAAGGGGGTAATCCATCGACCGGAAGTTGAAGTCGGCCGGGTGCCGCCATCTTGTAGCAGAACTTCACTTGCGTTAGCATTTCCATTGACTCCCATTCATTTTGGCCTCACTTTGATGGCGAATAACTTGACATATGAGGCGTTTAAAGACTCCATTTGTCCATTATTTATTTCTAAAGAAACACGACAATGTATAAAGGGCTCCATTACCTTCTATGTTACATTATGATCCCGTAGAAACAGTTTTTGTAGAAATAGGCTAACGATTGCGTCATAACCACTCGACTCTCTGTTGCGCTGTACAGAAGTTACCGTACAGACAGGAGGAGAAGCTCGCAGGCAATCGGGGGGACGTCCCGTCAAGGGAGAAGCCCATAGATAATGAGTCCATAAAAGCAACGGGACAAAATACTCCTTCTCACTCACGCCAAAGAACTCTTTGCTCAAGTTCCCCGTCTCTGCAAGATTAACGTAATCTTAAGATTAAGATTAGAAATGGGCTTCAACTGTCTCAACTGAGTTCCAATGAGATGGCTCTGTCCACTTCTTATTCTGTCTATGCTCTCAGAGCTATCCTAGATCTGAGATATTTGAACAAAGCTCTCATGAGAAGACCATTCAAAATGCTCACGACCAGACAAATTCTCGCGCACATTCGTCCGAGGGACTGGTTTATATCTCTCGATCTGAAAGACGCCTACTTTCAGATTCAGATAATACCCCGTCACAGGCCATTCTTGAGATTCGCCTTCGACGGTCAGGTATATCAGTACACCGTCCTCCCGTTCGGCCTGTCTTTAGCACCCTGTACATTTACGAAGTGCATGGACGCGGCTCTCGTCCCCTTGAGAAATCAGGGCATGCGAATTCTGAACGATTGGCTGATTCTGGCACAGTCAGAGATATAACTTTTATCTCACAGGACAGTGCTTCTCAGTCATTTGGAAAGCCTGGGTCTCACGGTCAACTGGACCAAGAGCTCATTACTGCCCAGTCAGTCAGTTTTCTTTCTGGGGATAGAACTGGACTCTGTGGCTCTATGACGGCTCGCTTATCGACACAGCGCGTGCCGTGTTCGACACCTGGCTGCATCTTTCCAGAAGGGCTGGGCGGTATGGCATCAGCTGCAGCAGTGCTTCAGCTGGGCCTGCTGCGCATGCGCCCGCTACAACGCTGGTTGAATGCTCGGGTGCCTCACCGAGCTTCTGCTTCAGGCTGCAGGCGAATCAGAGTGCGTTTCAGCTCTGCAGCCCTGGTTGGCGGCCGACTGGTACCAGCGGGGGGTGACGATGGGTGCTGTCTCATACCGAAAGGTCATCTTGACGGACGCCTCCAACTTGGTTGGGGCGCTCTCTTCGAGGGCAGACCGGTCTTTGGCCTGTGGTCAGACCAAGACAAATGCCTTCACATAAACTGTCTGGAGATGATAGCGGTTGAGAACGCGCTGAAGCGCTTTCTCCCGTTCATAAGAGACCACCACGTTCTAGTCCGGCTCGGACAACATGTCTGTGGTGTCATACGTGAACCACCAGGGCGGTGTCAGATCCAGGAATCTCTGCGATCTGACGGAACGCCTCCTCATGTGGTCCCAGCACTCACTGTGCTCGCTGAGAGCCGCGCATATGCCAGGCCATCTGAACAACGGCCCAGACAAACTGTCCATGGACAAAAGTTCCCCCAGGGGAATGGTCCCTGCACCCCCAGACAGTCCAGTTGCTATGGCGCCTTTTCGGCAAAGCGGAAGTCGACCTGTTTGCGTCAAAAGACAACGCTCACTGCCCGATGTTCTTTTCAAAGAACGAGGACGCACTAGCCCAAATCTGGCCCAGCCGCTCACTTTATGCTTTCCCTCCGGTCTCACTGTTGCCACAGGTAATCAAGAGAATCAGGGAAATGCGGCATCCCTCAATCTGGCATCCCATCCAGAGCGCTGGTCTCTGCACGTAGGGTTAATCAACGGGTACCGATGTCTTGCCAGAAGGGGTTATGAACACAATTACGCAGTCTAGAGCTTCCTCTACGAGGCGGCTCTATGTGTCTAAATGGTCTGTGTTCTCCAAATGGTGTGCTGATAGAAATCTGGACCCACGTACATGTGGGGTCTTTTGGTTGCTTAGCTTCCTTCAAAAGCTGTTGGACAAGGGCAGGTCCCTCTCCACGCTTAAAGTATATGCGACGGCCGTTGCAG
Source organism: Chrosomus eos (assembly GCA_036326025.1). Lineage (NCBI taxonomy): Eukaryota > Metazoa > Chordata > Actinopteri > Cypriniformes > Leuciscidae > Chrosomus > Chrosomus eos. Next base: position 36,804,023 of record CM070829.1, on the reverse strand, counting down.
CGTTCGCTGAGTCGACGCCCAGCCAGTCCATAGGAAGGAACGAGCTGGTCATCCGCTTCATTAGAGGAGCCAGGAGGATGAATCCCCCTCGACCTCTGTCGGTTCCCATGTGGGATCTTTCTTTGGTCCTAGAGGCCCTGAAAGCATACCCCTTCGAACCGCTAAATTCCGTGGATCTAAAGTACCTCTCGCTCAAAACCGTTTTTCTGACAGCTCTGTCATCAGTTAAATGTGTGGGGAACTTACACGCGCTTTCTGTTAGCGCTGTGTGTCTCGAGTTTGAACCAAATGACTCCAAAGTCATACTCAAGCCAAGACATGGCTATGTCCCGAAGGTGTTGGGCACTCCCTTCAGAGTGCAGCTCATTTCTCTATCGGCTCTGCCAGCATCCGATAGCGAGAGCAATGTTAATCTCCTCTGCCCTGTCAGGGCGCTGAGGGCTTACATTACGCACTCCGCCCCTTTCAGGCGCTCGGAGCAGCTCTTTGTTTCGTTTGGTGGGCGCACCAAGGGTCTCGCCGCCTTGAAACAGAGCCTGTCCAGATGGATAGTGGATGCTATAGCGAATGCTTATGTGTCTAAAGGTCTGCAATGCCCTCTGGGCATCAGGGCTCATTCCCCCAGAGGCATAGCCTCGTCGTGGGCCTGGTCCAGCGGGATTTCCATTCATGACATTTGTGAGGCGGCAGGCTAGGGCCTCCCCGTCCACATTTGTTATAACCTGGAAGTTCCCGCCTTGCAGGCTAGACTTCTGTCAGTTTAAGTGGGGTGTGTGTTCTGCCCAGATCTGATCGTGCGCGGACTACTCTTACGTGGCTTTAGCTCTCCTGGTTGAGCTGCACTATATGGGTTGATATGCTTTATATAGACCGGCAGCGCCGCTCTGTATTCCCTATGGGTGCTTATGTACATGTGCCGGCCCGCGTTGCTGGCCGCCTGATTCCCACTTATCTGTGTTCTCCGGGATTCCCTGGGACTCATGAAGTGGATGCTTGGCGCACACGGCGTTGACAAGGGGTTCCCGTAGCGTAAGCAACTTACGCAATACGAGATAACCACTCGTAAGAGAACGTACTCGGTTATGTACGTAACCTCGGTTCTCTCTAGAAAAGGGAACGAGTATTGTGTAACCTGCAGTGCTCACGCCACGAATGACTTTCGCTTTCGACTTTCACAACCATTAGCAATTAAAGCGTTTTATAAAGTCTGCATTTATAACCTGACAACAACCCTGAGCTCTGGCGCTGCTGAAACAATCTAGAAACAAACTACTGATCAAATGTGTTTTAAATGTTCATTACATAATGAGTTAACTGCATAACTGCAAGTGACATTAAAGCGAGTTTTGAATATGTGAGTGAATGACAAGAGAATTTAATTTCTGGTTGAGTTTTAAACAGGCTTAAGAAAATATAGAAAAAAAAAGTTTTATTTCAACGTTATTTTACAATGATATAAAACACACAGACAAAAGTCTCCATCCAAACAGTAAATGAACGATGGTACGCTATGAAACCCGTTATATCTGTCTACACTGAAGTTCATCAGCCATTACAGTAGATCCTGTTTTCTGGCTCGGATGGAATTGAATTACAGCCGCTTTATTGACAGGTCAAGTCATTAAGGAGCCAGATATCCACGAGAGGCCAGAGGTCATAGCTTCTGCAGGAAGCGCAGCACCAGGTCTCTCAGCGCGGTGCGTAGCGGCTCGTTGTTGTCACAGATGATGTGTGTGCCGTCTTCCTCCAGCTGGATGAGCACATCTTCTGCCTGAAGGTGAAGAATGTGTCCGTCCGCCGTCTCCTCCACCTTCACCTCCATGATGCCGTTCTACCAGGAGACAGTAAACATCTGCATTTTATCAAACATTTACTGTTGGCTGAACATCCTGTGCAGTATCCAGTAAGCACCAGTGTTGTTATCGTTAACTAATACAAAAAGTTTGAAATATGCAAGCAGTGATATAGGGAATATCCAGACGTTTAGATGAATATGTAAATATGAGTTGCGCACTTTCCTCTCAATAACAAAATAAACAACTTTTTTTGGTAAATGACATAAAAGCAGAAATAAAAATATAAATATTATATATATATATAAAAGAAATAAACTTAAAAATTTTTTTGAAAAGTTGAAATAAAATAAGTTGAAGTGTAAGTATTAAAATGACTAAACTAAAACTTAAATAAAATTCAAATAGAAAAATAATGAAGAAAAAAAAACAGAATAAAATGACAAGCACATGACAAGATTACTAAAACAAACTAAAACTAAAATGAAAATATAAAAATAAAAGCGAATTCAAAATATGAATAAATTCTATGACAGTAAAATAACGCTGCTGTTTGATTTCTGCAGAGACTATAAGCGATGTTAATTCCTCCAGCACAGCGTCTCAGGGTTCATCCGGGGATTGATTTGGTTTAATTGGCTCTTCCGCATTTATCCGAGAGGTTTGATCCTTCAAAAGCAGCAGCCGGTCTCAGGTTAATGTTTAATGATGGAGATCTGGGACACTTTACGCTGTAATAACAGCTGTGGTCAAACCAACCGGCTCTCAGAGGCCCGTTTAGCAGGATCATCATTCTGCGGTTCCTGAGAGCCGACAACTCAAACTTCTGTGAGAGCATGGAGATTATGAGCTCTCACTTATACGGAAGAGGATTAGGGCCAAGCAATAATAAAAAAATAAAACTATCTCCAGATTAAAGTTATTATAATGCGAAATTAAACTCGTTAAATTTTCTATTTCACAATCTTGAGAATAAACTCATTAAATAACGAGAATAAAGTCGTGTTTCGAGAAAAAAAAAATGGTTAAATTGAGAAAAAAAGTCGAAATACAATCTTGAGAATAAACTCATTAAATTTCGAGAATAAAGTTGTGTTTCGAGAAACAATCTTGAGAATAAACTCATTAAATTTCGAGAATAAAGTCGTTGTGTTTTGAGAAAAAAACTCGTTAAATTTCGATAAAAAAGTCGAAAACAATCTTGAGAATAAACTCATTACATTTCGAGAATAAAGTCGTTGTGTTTCGAGAAAAAAAAATGTTAAATTTCGAGAAAAAAAGTCGAAATACAATCTTGAGAATAAACTCATTAAATTTAGAGAATAAAGTCGTGTTTTGAGAAAAAACTCGTAAAATTTAGAGAAAAAAAGTCGAAATACAATCTTGAGAATAAACTCATTAAATTTCGAGAATAAAGTCGTGTTTCGAGAAAAAAAATTGTTATATTTCAAAAAAAAAAATTCGAAATACAATCTTGACAATAAACTCATTAAATTTCGAGAATAAAGTCGTGTTTTGAGAAAAAAAGTCTTAAAATTTAGAGAAAAAAAGTCGAAATACAATCTTTAGAATAAACTCATTAAATATCGAGAATAAAGTCGTTGTGTTGCGAGAAAAAAACTCGTTAAATTTCGATAAAAAAGTCGAAAACAATCTTGAGAATAAACTCATTACATTTCGAGAATAAAGTCGTTGTGTTTCGAGAAAAAAAAATGTTAAATTTCGAGAAAAAAAGTCGAAATACAATCTTGAGAATAAACTCATTAAATTTAGAGAATAAAGTCGTGTTTTGAGAAAAAACTCGTAAAATTTAGAGAAAAAAAGTCGAAATACAATCTTGAGAATAAACTCATTAAATTTCGAGAATAAAGTCGTTGTGTTTCGAGAAAAAAAATTGTTATATTTCAAAAAAAAAAATTCGAAATACAATCTTGACAATAAACTCATTAAATTTCGAGAATAAAGTCGTGTTTTGAGAAAAAAAGTCTTAAAATTTAGAGAAAAAAAGTCGAAATACAATCTTTAGAATAAACTCATTAAATATCGAGAATAAAGACGTTGTGTTGCGAGAAAAAAACTCGTTAAATTTTGAGAAAAAGTGTCGAAATACAATCTTGAGAATAAACTCGAGCCTACTGCATGCGTTTCAGCCATCGACACGCGAGCGAGTGAGTGAATTTTGACTTCAAGCATGTATCTTGTTGATTATTGGTGACTTTGTATACCATGTACGCTGTAATAGTGCTATATACCGTATCAATAGTTCCTAAATGGTCCAAGAACGAACCCTTTACAGACCTGGTTATAGCTCAACATTGCTTTCTTCGTATAGCCTAGCTAGCCTACACACAAACTATTATAATGAGACGACTTTTTTCTCGAAATTTAACGAGTTTAATTTCGCGTTATAATGACTTTAATCTCGAGATGGTTTTATTTTTTTATTATTGCCTGGCCCTAATCCTCTTCTGTACACTTATACAAGAATGCAAGGACATTATTACTGTCAAACCATAGCTTTTTACATTTTGTTGAAATGTGACTGCTAAGGTGTTTTGAGTTGCCAATATGTTGTTATGTGGTTTCAAGGCCAATGCTATGTCATTCCGCCTGTTGCTAGGTGGTTGCTAGGGTGTTCTGGGTAAACTAATGAAAAAGTGTTCAGACTTTACATGCAAAAACAGACATATCAAAATATGCACAATAAATATAGAGATCAATGTTGACATTGTTAACTAAAACTATTGAAAAATAATTTTACCTTAACTGTAAAAAAGCTGAATTAAATTAAAATATTAGATGGAAAAACTTGGCAACTAATAAAATGTTTATATTGAAGTACTAGAATTACTGTTATTATTGATGTTACTTTGATACATGTTATTACTGTTATTATTGATGTTTGATATTTATTTATTACTGATGTTTTTATTTGTAATTCATTATACTCAAATGCACTTTTGTTTTATTTACCTTAATTATAAATAAAATTTAGGTATTAGATGGAAAAACATGACAAATTATAAGATGTAATAAAATGTGAAAAATATTAAGAAAATATTGAAATCTTTTTTTTTAATTAAAAATGACAAAAGCAAATAACTATACTACTAAAACCTACACACAAAAAAACTAATTTAATATGAATAAATACTATAATATATAATAGTAAAATAGTAAGCAATAATAAAATAACACAATTGCTGGTGTTTCTGACGTCACAAACTTCCTTGTAACCAATCAGATCAACGTGTGATCGTCAACGAGTGGAACTCTGAGTGAGTGAGTGGAGGCGGGGCTCATTTGCATATTCATAGATCCACGTACACTAAATGAGGCAAAGATGTTGAGTTACATTTAAAGGTATAGCGGAGGATCTTTCCGAATTTTAGAGAAGACCCCCCCTCTCCAATTCTTTTAAAAATGCACATGCGCGGTGCTTGACTTGTGCCAGGGCTAGCATCGCTAATCATAGCTTACATTAACTTTACTAGCAGTGATTTTAAATGGATTTCTCCAAATAGCATGACAAACTTCACCTGTCTAGTAGAATCTTCACGACTGCGGCATCAGTGGAAAGCCCAACCTGTGCTTTTAGCGCACGCCAGCGTGTGACATATTCACCCAAAATCACTCTGGTCTTGTTTCTATATTCTGCGGCCTTTCTCTTCTTATCATACACTTCGTATACATTTTTTCTCTTTCGACCCTCAGCCATTTTCAAAGGAATGGCTGAAACCGTAACTCATCACACATAATACACCTGAAAGTGCGCATGCGCAGAAAGCGAAAACTACATAGGGACGAGCACGTACGACGGCCTTACGTAAACATATTACCAGAATGATTGACACTTAGGTGGACCAATAGTATAGGCTACCCACCCGGAAAAAGAAAATCCTCTGCTATACCTTTAAGCTATTTTAAGGCATGAAGATTTTTTTTGGGGGGGGGCATAGGGGACATTAAAATGCTAAAATAAAAACCTCACTTAATGAAATAGGGCCAATTTGAAGAATTAAACTACAGTGGACCAAAAAGAATTGAAAAATATCTTCACACATGCACTAAAAATCACTTTGATTGTTGCAAAACTGCCACACAAGAAGTTGAATCTGAGAAAAACTGCTTCAGCACCCTGCCTGATCAGCACTAACACACTTCACTAGAGTTCCTAAAAGTTCATTAGCAGCTCAGAGTCACCTTGAGGAGGACGTCGCCTTCCTTCAGAATCATTAGAGAAATTCATTTCCTTTCCAGATTAATTGGCGTCTAATCGATGTTCCGGTTCTGCCAGAATCTGCCGTTTGGGATCCAAGCAAATGAGGAGGTTGGCGATTCCCTGCATGCTAATGCCTCTCGTTCTCACAGGATGGGTGGATTTCTCTCCCTTCATCCTGTTTTTAATGTAGTTCATGAACATTGTGTTTCCTGCAGCTGGCGGTACTGAGACTCGAACAGAGAGCGTGTCTTCAGGGCCAGATCTTTGTGTCAGTAGTTTAAATTACCACCGTCAGGTGTGCGCTTCTCTTTCTGCAGCCCCGGGACATATCACACACACACACACACACACACACACACACACACACACACACACACACACACACACACACACACACACACACACACACACACACACACACACACACACAACACACACACACACATCTGAGTGTCTGTTGCATTCATCAAACTCTTGTCCCGGCTTGACTTTGACCCACAGGCGTGTTGAACTGTGTGCTGGAGTTGTCTGGTTAGCGTAAAGATCGAGTGTGTCTCGTACCTTGTGCAGTGTGGCCAGGAACGGCTCGAGAGGAACCGCCCCGCTGAGCAGAGGTTTGGGGTTCAGGACCTCAGGCGGTTCCTCCATCACCCTCTTCCTCTTCTTACTGGGCGGCACTGGAGCGGGTTTGGGCACCGGCTACAACACACACACACACACACACACACACAAATAAGAGCCTAATATCAATTCTTAGGCATGAAACATACAGGTATTAAATGCATATGCTTCTAGTTAACCAGATGTCTGAACATGCTTGTCTGACGTATGTGTTTTACTTTAAAGGGCCATGTTCTACAAAACAAAACAAAAATTCTCTCACATCCACTTATTGTGTTTGTTAGATGCTGAATAGTAAATAGGCATTGAGATGCGTGAAAATTAACAAAAAGCACAAGTTTTTTCATCAAAACAAAAAAAAACATGCAGATAAATTAGTATTTTTAGTTTTTTAACACTTAATTTTCTCATTGATGCAAGCAATGTATACACACACATATATATATATTTCTCACAACTATGAGAAAATAAAGAAGGGTTCATTTGAGTATTATAAATTACAAAGAAAAAAATATAAAAAAGGTTGTAATTACCTATATATTTGATATTGTTAAAAATATATATTCTAAATTTGTACTTTTTCATGTTTTATAAATAATTTAAAATAGCTTTTTTTGTATTTTATTGTACATATCGTGACAAATATTATCAGCCAAAACGTTGAAAATATGGCAATATACATTTTTTTGCTTATATCCTTTATGTGCTCATGGTTGTGATTTCATAACCATGCAGATTTCATGAAAAACAGAGTTGTTTTGTGTTTTAGTTTCCACAAATGTCCTGAGTGGACAGGAAAGGGAGTTTTGCATTGTAAATGTGAGAAAGGCCAGTGTTCATGATGGATGACTAAACTGTAATTTACCAACCATGTGATTGGTTACTTATAAAATGGGCTAAAAATGCTTTGGACAGAGTGTTTCTCGGGATGTTGTTGACACACACACACACACACACACACACACACACACTGACCTGCAGGACGTGCTTGTTGTCCTTGGACTGCAGAACCGCAGACACTGCAGCGACAGACACGCCGGGTTTAATCTCAGAGGGAACCAGAGATTTGGCAAGCTGGAGAAAAGAGACTGAGATACTGAAACACATATCGACTGATAACGTTTTTTATTACTGATACTATTTATTATTATTATTAAGCATACAAATAATCAATTTACACAATCAATATTTTTATGTCACAGATGTTATAGTTACCCAAAAAATATTTTGTAACAGCGCAGCGCTTCTGTGTCGTACATCACATGTAGGCTCACTATTGGCCGACGCTGGTCATGTGTGTGATGCGTGTGACGTACAACACAGAAGCGCTGCGCTGTTACACTACGTGAACTATCTGGAGGCCGACAGAGAAGGAAATGAATACTTGAATAAAGTCGTTATATTTGTTTGTTTTTTGCGTACAAAAAGTATTCTCGTCGCTTGATAAACTTAAGATTGAGCCACTGTAGTCACTTGGACTATTTTAACGATTTATTTAATAACGTTTCAGGGCTGTCAAGTTTCAATCCCTTAGAAGCCTATGGAGGAGTGACCCAGCTCTCAGATTTAATCACAAATATCTTTATTTGTGTTCAGAAGATGAACGAAGGTCTTACGGGGTTTGAGCAACATGAGGGAGAGTAATTACTGACAGAACTTTCATTTTGGGGCAAACTATCCTCTTAACATAATTTTCAAATTTCCTATAAATTTTGGTTTAGTTTTAGTTAGTTTCATTAATTTCATTATTTTTAAATCAAAGCTTAAAACATATTTTCCTAATGTTGGTTTTCAATGAATTATTTAGTTTTGTGTTTGATATTTTATAGATTATAATCTGTTCTGTTTTTAATTGAGTATAATGATCTGTACAGCACTTGGTCAACCCTGAGTTGTTTTTAAATGTGCTTATAAATAAATAATGAATGAACTCTAAGGTGTGTGTGTGTGTGTGTGTGTGTGTGTGTGTGTGTGTGTGTGTGTGTGTGTGTGACCTCAGGCAGCAGCTGTATGCGCTCGTAGCGGCGTCTGAAGGGAAGCCCCAGGACGGAGCAGCGGCGGTAGGCCATGGGTGGAGGCTGCAGCTCCAGCATCAGGTCTGAGCGGTGAGCCTGAGCCGGAGGAGGCTGTGTGTACTGCTCAGGACACACCACATGAAGAGGCTGACGGACAACACAAGAGAAATCAGAGAGAAGACCAACTAGGGCTGCACGATTAATCGCAATTTCCATGTAATCGCACATAAGGCTCAATCCCAATTCACCCCTTGGTGAATTGGGATTCACGTTTAGGGGTAGGGTGTCCCGACTCTTGTTGAGATAGAGAGGTAGGGCGAAGGGGTTGGGTTACATAGCCCTTGAACGGAGATTTTTCAGAGGCACACTCCAAACGGAGGGCTACGAGAAAGTTCACAGAATGCATCGCGAATCACCGGCGAGACGGCTTCTCAAACGGTTAAACATTTAAATTTAGCCCCAGATGACACCACCATGCACTTTATTGACTCTTATAATAATAATATAGTCATTTAAATTAAGACATTGTATAATAAATTACTTTTCCGAAACAGAAAAGACATAGATTTCGAGGAAGGAACGTTATAATCATCATGTTTCCTCAAAGTATAGAGCAGCGGCACTGAAAAAAAATTGCATTCACGTTTAAGCTGGAGTGTTTAATATACCAAAAGAGAAAAAAAATAAATGTCACGATTGTGAAATAGAGTATTCCACTTTTTATATTCCACATTGGACAGTTGAGCTCATCCTTCTGTGAGATGTGCTTCTTACACAGAATAAGGCAGTCGTGTTTATTAATCATGTTTAATCAGAGCGTTTCAATCTTCTGTTTATTCAGATACAGCGATAGGGATTTCTGGAATGATGTGTGTTATCGTACTTCTGTGGCGGGGCATATTTGGCGTGTGTGTGTTTGACGCCCTCTGGTTTTCAGATAGATATGTGTGTGTGTGTGTGTGTGTGTGTGCGTGTGTGTCTGTGTGTGAGACGCCCTCTGGTGTTCAGATTGAGCAGTATTTACTATCGATCAGCCGCTGCACTGACAAACTGCGCGTAAAATAATCACAGCCTTTGCTTTCAGTGCGATTATTTGTGCACTCCTAAGAGCAACATTTGAGCGTCCAGCGTTCAGGAGGAACAGAGCGTACCTGGATGTCCTTCAGAAGTTTGGACACCTGGTGGAAGTTGAGTCGTGTGTCTATAGGGCAGTAAACACACTTCATTGCCAGCGGCTGATACGGAGCCAGAGCGTCCAGGTAAGAGAAGTCCGGCTCTGAGAACGACACATCATTCAGAGTCAGAGGTCAGAGCATTTCACACTCGACATTAAACTACACCACAGGGCATCAAAACATTCAAACATTTCTAGAAATTATAATGGTTTTCCATTGAGGACTTTTCATCATTCTGATGTGAAAATATTTAAATGTGAATAAAGGGCTAAATTCAATCTGTTCATCATATAAAGTGATCGAGTCTCTTCAAAAAATTTGAACTAAACCTCTCAATTTATATGGATTAGTTTTACAATCTCTTTATGAACACTATAGCCACATAAGTAGTAGTTGTGTAGATGTCAATGGAGGGACAGAAACTCAGAAACGAGCGCAGAAATCATCTTAAGACCGGGTTCATATTTGATTTATGAAACATTTGTCTGCTGCCAGTCCTATCGTATGAATGATCGCACTTTGATAAATGTGGCGGCTGAAAACAATCATTATTTTAAAAAAACGTTCCTAAAATTCACGGTTTCGAAGCCTTGCTCTAGAGTTTACGACATGGAGTAACATAACCCGGCCAAGAGGAAGTAATCTCATGAAAGAGAAACTGATCTCACTCCATAAACACCCGTTAACCTCGTAATTGCAAACAATGACATTCATTTATATGCATATTAAATACCGGTTTAATGTATATTAAAACATTATAAACACGATAGCCTAAGCCTATTTCCCCCTCAAATCGTTTAAATGTAATGGTAGAACAGAACAAGCATGAAAAATAAGTATCTATAAATTACATATTAAACTATAAAATAAAACACATATTAGGCGACAGTGGCATTTATTATAAACAACATACAAACATCAAGCCAAGCCAGATTCACTATGACACGCACAGATTCACACAAATATAGAAACATTCGCGAGCTGAGACCTGACGCGAGGTTTGATCGTAGCCACCGCTCACGTCCATATTAATAAATGCCACGGTTTGCGTGGAAACGGCTGTATGCCCATTTTTCTGTGGTACATTAATTTAATAAATGAAGCCCAATGTGAACGCTAAGCAAATCAGGACTAAATGCATCATTTTCTTTTTTTGGTCCAATTAATAATTGAATATTAAATTAACAAAATATAATTAATGAAATGATAAAAAAAAAAGTTTTACTAAAGATGTCTATAATTATATAATATAATAATATATAGTAATTTAATATAGTAATTAATAATCAAATATTAAATTAATAAAATTATATGCAATTACATTCTTTTAGTTCATTGGTTAGATTTAGTGGGTGTTGTCTTATTATATTATTATTATATTATTAACATTATTATGTTGTATCATACTTTATTATATGTTATGATTTATGTTATAATTCCAAGGTTTACTTGGACCAAGAGAACGGTAGTTACGCATGTAACTGTGGTTCTGTGAATTCTGGATTCGTGGCTGACACCATGTCAGAATCTCGTGAGTCAGCAGTAGAGACCTGAGGGATCTCGTGCCGCCCTGGTGGTTCAGATGGAACACCGTCGAGGTATTGTCCGATCGAACAAGAACATGGCGGCCTGTCAGAACCCGCATGAAGTAGTTTAGAGCCAAGAACACTGCCCTTAGTTCCAGCAGGTTGATATGTTCTGTGGCCTGGATTAGGGTCCAGCGCCCGCAAATACCCCTCCGATTCCAGGTTGCCCTCCCTCCTGTGAGGGAAGCTTCTGTTGTGACCAACTCCCGACGAGAGGGAACAAAACCCAGGGGCACTCCTGCCTTTAAGAACTCTAACTGAACTCTAACACCTTGAACTGATAAGCTTGACTCAGGAAACTGAAACACAGAATCTTTCTGTGATGCACAGCAATTGGGACGTGAAAGTATGAATCCTTCAGGTCGACACTTACAAACCAATCGTCTGCTGTCACAGACCGGAGAACATCGGCTGTGCGCAGCATTCGAAAAGGAAGGACCTTCAGGTACAAATTCAGAAGCCTCAAATCGAGAATTGGGCGGAAACCACCGTCCTTCTTTGGAACAAGAAAATATGTTGAATAGAACCCGTCTCCCTGAACGAGGGGATGAACTTTTTCTATGGCTCCCTTCTCTAGGAGTGAACAAATTTCCAGAGAGAGAGCCACTGCACGAACTGTGTCTCTGACAATCGTAGGAACGATTCTTGAAAATCTGGGAGGCCGGCGTCGAAATTGTAGAGTATGTCCCCTGCTCAGAGTTGCCAACACCCAGGGGTCTGTTGTGTTGGATCTCCAGTACTCCAGTTGATCTACAGTAAAACGATCGACCGCCGGCCTGACTGTCTCAGGCTTTGTGTGTACGATTTTTAGTGGTCGCGGGGGGGCGCTGACGGGGTCCTCCCGGGAACTGACGATGAGGTGGGCGAAAAACTCTCGCATCTTCAGGAACACGAGGTCTTTGTGGGGGCTGTGACTGAGGTGTAGCGTGCCGGCGGAAACGTTGCTCCGATGTGGCATAGTGATGTCGGGTCTGAACCGCTGGCATCCTAAAGGTAGGGTTGCGCTGCACCTGTGTCAGTTGACGAGTGGCTTCAGACAGCTTTACCCTCTTTTCCAACAGTTCCGGAACATTCGGACCAAAAAGATGCCCGGGAACAAATGGAAGATCTCTCAAGGTTTTCTTACAGTCCTCCGGCAGTCGTGCTTGGGCAAGCCACATTTGGCGGCGGGCTGCCAGAAGCGTGGCTGTAAGACTACCCAGCTCGCGGGTCACATGGTCCGTTGCCAACAGAGCAGTTTGCAGAAATTGTGAAACAGATGGGTCTGCATTTGCAGGTTCCAGCGTACTGGTGGCAGCAAGAACTGGCAGATTGTGTTTTCTGCTCGAGTAATGTAGGCAACAGACTCATATGCCTTTTTTAGCAAGGAATCCGTACGGCCGCATTGCGCACTGGGACATCGCACATTTCCTCGTAGAGCCTCATCAGGAGACACCACCAAAGCTGCCACAGGCTGCTCTATTTCCGGAGCACGACCCACCCCGATAGAATCTGCTTCAGCCATAGATGCTAGCGTTCGAGCAATCTTAGAGCGCCGCTTCGGCGGACCAGAACCAGTGAGAGCGTTTGAGAATTCAGCCACAAAATCCTTACATGGTGGCATGGCAAAAGAAGTTGCAGCTGTGGTCTGTCTGAAAAACACATTCGTTTGGGCAGATTGGACAGGTGACTCATCAAGTCCTAGACGAGCAGCTGCCATTCGAAGCACAGCCAAAGTATCATCGGAGGAGGACTCGGCTTGTCCAGACGACTGAACTGATCCCCCAATAGACCCCTCCGCTGCTGGGTAACCAGTGAAAACAGCCTGAGGTGATGGTTGCGCAGCAACATCCATAGTATCCCCATGATCATGAAAAAAGGAATCTGAAGCACTTGTAGAAAGCACATCAAACTCTGAACGATGAGAAAAACAAGGGGAATCAAGAGACTCTTCCCCAGCTCCTTGATTCTGAACATTTTCATCCTCCTGTGTCATTCTCACAGGTGTAGTAGATGTGACAGGCTGAAGCGAATGAAGCAGGCGTTTCAGCTCTGCCATTTCCGAAGAAAGCATCGACACCGTCATAGAAAGTGAACCTTTCTCAACATGTGAATGTTCATCACCTCGCGATTTGGCCTTCTTAGCTGGGAGAGGAGCACCAGCTGCCGCCGACGCCCTGCGCTTCCGAGAGCGCGAAGGGGGTACATCTAACTGCCCAAGTTTCACTGTTGAATTAGGGTCTAATTCGGCAAGACGGAGCCGTCGTTCCGACATAGGCAAAAGGCTGCAGTGCACGCACGGGTCCGTGAGAGCCTCTCGCAGATGTTGAATACCCAAACACGACGGGCAGATGTCATGACCGTCGTCAGGGAGAAGATTATTAGGGCACAGCTTACAAGTCAGTGGAAAACCAGTGGCGATCGAGCCGTGAGCCATAGTTACTCGCTAATAACACCCTCGGATAGCACCATAAGGTTAAGTTAAGCGGGATGAAAAATAATAAAAAATAAAATTAAACGATTACCTCTGGAGAACCGACAGGTAATACCAACAAACATCACACGAAAAAGATAAAGTGTCTAAAATGGCCGGCAGATTGAACCGCGGGACAAAAAGTGAAAAATGGATTCGAGAAAAAAACACTCAAAATAGAGTCACGGGAGACCGTTAACTCATAGGCGCGGAAAACACAAGCCACCGGATAGCACCGAGAGGCACAGAGTGTCACCGACGAAGCAATATAAACTCACCAAAATGTATTCCAAATCCTTGAATGGCGTAGACACGCACTGTCACAGCTTGTGAGGACGAATCTCGCTGCTCTTGTAAGCTGCACTTGACAGCGCGAATAATCACTCAATCAATACAACCTATCTCAACCAGGCGAGAAAGCGAAAGAGGTAGAGTGCTGAGCTTACTGTAGCTTTACCCTTCAGGGCTCAGCATACGTCACGCCACGTGACTTTGTTGGTATATTCTCTCGACCTATCTAGCTGGCGCTGCGATAATCCATAGTGTTTACACTGCCTCTGGCGGTCAGTAAGAATGAAACAGAACCAAACTACAAGTGTGAACACACCCTTAATGCCTCTTTGAATGATAAAAAGTATTAATGTCTTAATTTCATTGCACACTGAGTCTGAAATTCGCATCCGAAATTCGCGCAGGTTAAAAAAAAAATCCACCTCACGTTATGTCAATCACGCTTGCACACTGCCTCCGAAACTTTCATCCATCATTCAAAAAAATTGGATCGGGTTTGATTTTCTGTGTTTTTCACATCCGTAGCAAGCAGTTTGAATGGTGTTTGACAATTCAGAGCCACCAAATCACGAAAACGAAAAATCTCGAACTCAGTGTGCAATGGCCTTAACTGTTAAACTTCTTGTATGAATATTCCAGAAGTTTTGCATTCCAGTCAGTATTGTTGTGATATGCTCGACCTCACCAGTGAAAATGATGGTGTTCAGGCCGGACTTGCCCCACAGCTCCATGAAGTGCACCACATCCCCGAAGCGCAGGGACGGGTGACCCGTGAACACCACACACGGCTGCCGGAACTCACTGCTGAAGTCTCCGTGAATACTGGGGTAATGCTTCAGTTTATTCGTCTGAATCAGCTGGAAGAAACGACACATGTCCGTCAGTGAAGCACAAACCTGTCCGTGTCGTTACTGGGACGTGTTGGGATGATGTTCACCTCTGCGTGAGGAAACGGCGGCTCGGGGAGATACACCTTAGACTGCTTGTTCTGACACAACCTTTGACACAAACAGAGGAAAACAGCCAGAGAAAGAGCTATTATTGAGCAGATATAACAGCAGTAATCAAACTTTACCATGGGAACCATAGTATCTGCCAACATGTCAAAGCATCTACTGTCAGGATGATCAAACCAGTGAATTTCAGAGACCTTTACAGTGACTATTGTTAAAATAAATCTGGAGACGTTTTCCATTTGAAAATTAAGGAGTAAACATTGGAATTATGACATATAATAAAGTATTTATAAGACAAAATCTAGCCAATGAACTAGAAAAATTTAATTACATATCATTTTGTTTATTTAATATTTGATTATTAATTATTATATTAAATTACTGTATTTTACTATATTATTATAGATGTCTTTAAGAAGACATAACCCAATATTTAGCAATGAACAAAAAATGATAATTTCATTAATTTTATTTTGTTAATTTAATATTATATGTGCATTACATTATAATTTTATTAATTTAAAATTCAATTATTAATTATAATACTGCATATTATATTACAGATATCTTTATTAACACATAACCAAATATCTAGCAATGACCTAAAAAAGTATTTTGTTATTGTAATATTCAATTATTAATTATATTATTATATTATGTATTTTATAATTTTATATTATAAAATATTGTATATTATATTATATTACAGATGTCTAATAAGACAATTTACTATACGTGTTAGTATATATGTTAGTCCTGTAAAATCACGATTAATAAATATTTTATCATGATCGATTAAGACTGAATTTTATTTATTTCAATGACAGTGGCGATTAAAACCAAATGAGCAACTATATTATTTTGGCAGAAACTATGATTACCATAGTACTTTTTTGTAAAGGAAAAATACCTTTTTTCATCTTTATTTTAAATGAAGGCCGTTACTGGACGGCGTGTGTGATCGTACCATTCTGCAAAGATCTGCGAGAACTCGAGCGAGCTGTTGGCCACGGGGGAGATGAAGTAGAACGGTGTGTTTCCCAGATTCGCAGAGTCCATGAACTGATACAGACACTCCAGCAGATCGTAGATCACCCCCGACGAATAACACGGCACCAACACGTTCCCACCGCCACGGATCGTCATAGCTGAGAGAGAGAGAGAGAGAGAGAGAGAGAGAGAGAGAGAGAGAGAGAGAGAGAGAGAGAGAGAGAGTGTGTGTGTGTGAGTGAGTGAGTGAGTGAGTGAGTGAGGAGAGAGAGAGAGAGAGAGAGAGAGAGAGAGTAGTGTGTGTGTGTGTGTGTGTGGTGTGTGTGTGTGTGTGTGGTGTGTGTGTGTGTGTGTGTGGTGTGTGGTGGTGTGGTGTGTGGTGAGTGGTGAGTGGTGAGTGAGTGAGTGAGTGAGTTGTGAGTGTGTGTGATAGGGAGTGATGTGTGTGAGTGTGATGTGAGTGAGTGAGGATGAGTGTAGTGAGTGTAGTGATGTGAGTGAGTGAGTGAGTGAGTGAGTGAGTGTGAGTGAGTGA
Organism: Chrosomus eos; assembly: GCA_036326025.1. NCBI lineage: Eukaryota > Metazoa > Chordata > Actinopteri > Cypriniformes > Leuciscidae > Chrosomus > Chrosomus eos. The sequence continues at coordinate 36,787,387 of CM070829.1, read as the reverse complement.
GTGAGTGAGTGAGGAGTAGTTGTGGAGAGGAGGAGAGGAGAGAGAGAGGAGAGAGAGAGAGAGAGAGAGAGAGAGGAGAGGAGAGAGAGAGAGAGAGAGAGAGAGAGAGAGAGAGAGAGGGGGGTTCGTACAAATTCGGTAAAATTCAAAATTTTCAAGCACTACTTTTTGGGATTTCAAGGACTACAATCATCACTAATAAAACAATATCTTTATTATTTTTTTAAGGTATCTGATGTTTCACTTCATAGAGATCCATCCATTGCATTGACCAGCGCGGTCAGACATGGGAAATCCCCATAACCAGTGAAAGGAAACTATGAGAAAGAAAGATCGCCTTCCTTCCTCCTCTCGTGAAAAGTCCGCTCCCGTTGAAATGAGAGGGAGGAGGAGAGGGAGCGGACTTTTCACGAGAGATGATATTACTGCGCCGAGTCGAAGTGCTCCCAAGCACTTGCTATGGTATTCTGCCATACAATATAGTTATCCATTTTACACGCTTAAAAAAGCGCAACGTTTTATTTTGTGTCACCGTCCTAGGTCTATCTAGTAACTGTATTTAAATAGGGAAAACGTGGAGGTGTTGGGTCGCTTCTCTTCTTGGCACGTATTGAATGAACAGGGCTGAGATAAGATCTAATAAAGGTTCGCGGCAAGACAGCGATTTAGTGCACGCACTGAGACGAGAGAGGTATGTATCAACTCGTCTTAGTTAAGGGAATAACATAGTTTAATATGAAAAAACAGTAGAGTATCCCTTTAAGAAGCACCTTGTACGAACCCTTTCGTACATAACACAGTAAATCAGGCAGGTGTGTGTGAAACTCACACAGGTTGCTGCAGAATTCTCCCAGCATGCCGTCTGGGTTAGCGGTGGGAATCTGGGTCAGGCCGGTCAGGATGAGAACGTCACTGTTCTTCAGAGAACCCTGTTCCATGGGCTACACAACACAACACATCTCAAATCACTCAACAATAACCTGTGAAAAACTGCTGAGAAAAAGCAATATCATATACATAACTATGTTTTCAGTGGTGTATAAAGACCTTACATAATGAACCATTATGTTTTTATTACCTTAGAATAAGCCATTTCTATCTACACACACCGCAGGTCCCCTTACATCGACATGTTTCTACAGTGGCCCTGAACGGACAAACGCATTTCGTCACTATGTTGTTCTTCACGCACAGAATTTAGCTAAAAAAAAAAACACTGACACAATGATGAACAAGTAACAATAATATTCGCAATAACATCGTTTTACTGAATAATTAAGTAAACCTAATTTATTAATTTATCTTTGTAAAGAAACCTCATTTCTTAAAGGGATACTCCACTTTTTTTGGAAATAGGCTCATTTTACAACTCCCCCAGAGTTAAACTGTTGAGTTTTACCCTTTTCGAATCCATTCAGCCGATTTTCTGATATTTAGAAGAATATCAGTAAGCAGACAGTTTCTGGTCTCATTGACTCCCATAGTATATATTTTTTCCTACTATGGAAGTCAATGAGACCAGAAACTGTCTGGTAACTGATATTCTTCTAAATATCAGAAAATCGGCTGAATGGATTCGAAAACGGTAAAACTCAACTGTTTAACTCTGGGGGAGTTGTAAAATAAGCCTATTTCCAAAAAAAGTGGAGTATCCCTTTAACTGGCTACTCTCTGCTGTCTCAGACGACGACATCACTTCCTGTCGGCCACCCTAACTTCTGTTGGGTGCAATTCGCAACCTCACCACTAGATTAAAAATTAAGTGAAATGGACCCTCATAAATAAATGATTTCATTTATGAAATATTTCTGAGAACTGAGTGAAAATTGTTTATTAAAATTGTTTATTATTTACTATTTCTATACTGTTATGGTATTAGTTAATATTTTTAACGAGCTTTTATTTTTATAATTTCATTTTAAATGTAGTGTAAGGTTTAATAATTCTGTTGTGTGTTTTTTCTCGTTTTTTGTATATTTTATTTTTATTTTAGTTTTACAACTTTCAGTTTATTGGCAAGATATAATTTCTGATTTTTATTTAGGTTTTCATCTAATATTTATATTTCTTCCAGCTTTATTTCTAGTTAACAAAAATGATTATTAATGGTTTCATTTTTAGTTAGCAATAACAACATCGGACTCGACTGACTTTAACTGATTTCAACAGAGTTGTTTATATATATCATAATAAACTAGATGAGTAAAGTTTGATGACTAACTTTGATGTTGACTTGACAAAGCTAAGTCTGACAGTTTAAAATAACTTTGAAAAGCTTGAAGTTTGAAGGTTTTACTCAGAGAAAGTAAAACAATGTTACTAGTAGTTTGGTAAAATGAATTAGCATGTTGCTAACATAATTAAAATGTTACTAGCATAAATAAACCACTAGCATGTTTTAACAAGTTGTAAACATGAATTAGCATGTTGCTACCATGTTTAACACGTTACATGAATTAGCATGTTGTTAGCATTTTTTATTACACGATTTAACTCTTTACAATCATGAATTAGCATTTTGATAAAATTTTAACACGTTGCTAACATGAATTAGTTGGTAACATTTGAACATGTTGTTAGCATGAATTAACATGTTATTATCATGTTTGAACATTTTGTTAGCATGAATTAACATGTGCACATGATTTAACCTGTTGTGTACATGATTTAACATGTTGTGCACATGATTTAACATGTTGTGTACATGATATAACATGTTGCTAGCATGATTTAACACATTGATAGCATGTCCTAAGCTAGTTGCAAAGATTTTCCAGTGATACGAATACGATTACAGTGGGACGAAGCTTAAATACTCTATTAGAGTAATTATATCAAAGTTTTGACCCCCTCAATGAAAGTCTATGGGACATTTTATTTGTAGTTTTTGATTGTCCGTTTAACGAAAACCATAAGTTGAATCAGTTAGAAAAGATATAGCAACCGAGTCAGAACAGTCTGAAGGTATGAGCCGAGTTTAATGGTTGTCGCTTGAAAGCTCTAGGAGAAGATACTGTTTAAACTTTGGCTTTGGAAGAAGAAGTGAGTGTGTGTGTGTGTGTGTGTGTGTGTGGCGTGCGTCTGGTGCGTGCGTGCGGCGTCACCTGAGGGTGTGTGGTGAGCAGAGAAGAGCCAGACACATAAGACACTTTCTCATAATGTGACTGAATGATCCAGTTTGAGCTGCCCAGAGAATATCCCGAACTCAACGGAGTGACCAGCACCGCTCCAAACAACTCCTGAGAGACACACACAGATTCAACATTATCATCGTTGTGCAGAGGACAAGTACAGAGCCAATGAAACACAGTTAGCATCTGACCAGAAGTGCAAACAGTAAATATATATAAATTAATAATTTATAGGAGAGCAAAATAAAGGATCCAGATGCAGAGACCAGCTCAATGCAGTACAAGGTGCAAATGTAAAGTATAACACAGAAAGGTGTGTTTTTGAGAATGAGGTGTAAGTAAATGGACAGTGATCACATCAGTGCAAAATGGCATCATGAGGTAGAAAGGAAAGTGCAAAAGAGGAATAATAAGAGACATTTGTAAGAGTGCAGTATATGGAGGCATGTTAATGTACAATGCAGATTTTTTTTTTTTAAGAAGGTCCAGGTTGGATGTAGTGTTCATGTGTCATAGTCTTGTGTTAGATGTGAGTGTTGGTATGAGGACCTCACCACTTTCTGGGAATATCCCACCAGCTGGACTTTACTGAGCGCAGAATTGACCTCCGACATGCTGTAACACGTCCTCCAGCTCCAGACGTCCACCGCGTCCTTCAGAGGGCCTGGGAGAAGCCTGAAACACACACAAACCCTCAGGTAAAAATACAGCCAATGCTTGTGGAAATGGCCTGAATGAGCTGAAATGTGGCGTTTAGTGCCTTTGAATGTCTTTGTTCTTCCAGCAGGAGGCAGCATGAGCCTTCGGGACTCTCTCCATGAACGTCACCAACTCCTCCATGAGCAACCTGAACCACAGACACCCAAACCAGTTACTGCAGGTCAAGATCCTCTCATTTACTGATAAATCAACTGGAGATCATTTCAAATCAGGGATTCATTTGTCAGCAACTGTGAAACCAATCATTTAAAGTCCCCCTGTGGTGAAAATCAAGTTATTTATGTTGTTTATATGTCTATGTGGTGTTTTTAATATGCTTTAAGACAAACCATGTGTAAATTCATAAGTCGACTTCTTTAAAACTGCAGTGAACCAAAGACAGTCTCAAAAACACGGTTTGAAATCGCTGGTGTTTCTGACATCACACACAACCTTGTAACCAATCAGATCAACGTGTGATCGTCAACCAGTGGATCTCTGAGTGAGTGAGTGGAGGCGGGGCTCATTTGCATATTCATAGATCCAGTACACTAAATGAGGCAAGGGTGTCGAGTTACATTCAAGATATTTTGGGCATAAAGAATTTTTTTTCAAGGAAAAAACGTTTAGATATGTAATTTTTGTGATCAAAGATGAGATTTAACGGATACAATTATTGACTTCAGGGGGACATTAAACTGTGGATTCTAGCCTTCTCCGAAATGTTGTAAATGATTGGTTGGATCTAGTTTAGAAAGTACATTATATGGAGATAACATAAAATTAAGAGCAAAAGTATAATTTTTTTAAAAGATATGGCCACCTCTAAAATCAAAGAATACAGGAATTTATTTACTTTTTTCCTATAATCCTCCCTCCTTTTTGATTAATCTATATATTAGGTTTACTTATTTATTACTATTTGATATTTACATAATATTATTTGAATGATTTATTAGGCTTGATACTGTATATATGTGACTTAACTTTTTTTATTTTATACGTATTATATGTAAAAGTATCTAATTATGTACTTATTGGTTATCACAAAAAAAAAATGAAAGGGAAAGAAAAAAAAAGTAGAAGAAAAAAAGTAAATAATATTATATCTTGAAATTAAATGCTTATTTGTATAAATATGTTAAATGATTTTGAATGGAAAGACATAATAAAGCATAAAAAATAGTTTCAGGAGTCCAGTTCAAAAGAACAGAAATCTTTTGTGACATTATAAATGTCTTTACTGTCACTTTTGATGAATTGAATGCATGCTTGCTGAACAGAAGTGTTATTTGAGTATTCGAGAGCAGACCTGCCGATCTGTAGCGTGGGTTCAGTGGCGTATACGGTCCCCGTGAAGCCCGTGTGTTCTGTGATGTACGGCAGCGCCATCATGCAGTGATAGTTGGATATCAGGATCACGTCTATGGTGGAGAGGTCCAGCAGCTCTTTCTGGAGAACAAATCCAATCATCTCTTTATCAACAATACTTGCTGATCCACAGACAAGACGGGGCCGTTTCATTCGAGTGAAGAGCAAATATTTACTTCAGGGAGGCAGAATTCAGGCTGTGAGTCGACAAACACGCGTCCGGAGCATTCCTTCAACTCCTACAACACACATTCAACACACTTCTTATACCGGAAATATACTGGCATTTATAAAAATGAGCACTGGGATCATTCCGATGTCAAGCAAACACTCACTTTTTCCAGGTTTATGGCTCCATCCTTGGAAACCCATCCTGGGAGCTTGGAGAGTCTCGGACTGTAAATCATCAGAACAAAATGATTTTTATTAGTATTTAATAGAAAATAACATCTAGTTGTTTTAGTCCACTGGATGTGATTCTCTGTTGCTTAAATCCACAAAATATCTAGTATGTTTTTGTATAATGTAAGATTATAAGATATTAATATTTCAGTGATATGAAGATGAAGATATTTATGCCACATTAATTCACTAAATAGATAATAATAGGTAAATAAAACAGAGTATTGATTAAATATGTACATTTAACCCATCGCATAGTAGCACCAATAGCCAAGTAGATTAAAAAATGTTAATGGAAGTAAAATATAGTAAAAATAATGTCTTCTATTGTACAATATTATGCATTATACACTACCATTCAAAGAATTTAGTACTTTTATTCAGCAAGGATGCATTTAATTGATCAAAACGTGACAGTAAATGATGTTAAAAAGCTTTCTATTTCAGGTAAATACTGTTCTCAAAATTGATAATAATCAGAAATGTTTCTTGAGCATCAAATCATCATATTATATTGATTTCCGAAGGATCATGTGACACTGAAAACTGGAGTAATGATGCTGAAAAAACAGCTTTGATCACAGGATTATTTTACTGTATATTCACATAGAACAAAGCTATTTAAAATTGTAATAATATTTCACATTTTTTACTGTATTTTTGATCAAATAAACGCAGCCTTGATGAGCAAAAGAGACATCAAAACTTTTGAACAGTAGTGTAAATACTAATAAATCAACTCTTTAATGATCCACTTAATTAAACTGAGATGTTAAACATAAAACACAACAAGTACAGAAATACACATCCAACAAAATGTAAATACAATACAGTAGTGTCCGTATGCAAAGAATAACCAAATACAGAAAAATTAAAACGTATGCAAAATGAAAATGTACCGTGTAGCCTAATATTTTGTTTAGATCAACAGTAAATATAATCAGATATACACATTTGCTCAACTATCTGCATTTGGTTATTCAAAGTGCCATTTCATGTCATCACATCAAAGTGTCTATATATATATTCTGAGTGATCCAGGCTATAATAATAACATAGATATATTGAGATGAGTGTTATTATATTGATATACCTGTGCACTAAAGGCAGTGGGAGGAAACTCAGAGCTGCTGTTGTGTCCAGTCCACAGTCCAGCATGATGGTGGTGGATTTAAACTTCAGCACATTACAGGGAAGAGTGGGGTGACCTGACAGACAGTACTGAAAACACACACACACAACACACACACACACACACGATCATGTGCAAAACATGGCAAGATTCATTTACTGCAGGTGAGACTCAATATCGCTGATTTCAAATAACCTTGATGTGGTAAATCGTGGTTGTGTATTAACAAATCACACTGATATACGCACCAATTTCATGTCTGATCTTCAGAAACTGAATTGATTTAATAACTTAGTTGTTTTCGGGTAATATTCACGGCTGATGTCTTTTCTTCTCCTGTATGTGTGTGCATGTCCTTCAGCTCATGACAGACACGCGTTTGCCCCTAGCGGTGTGGAGTGACACTGCATTACGAGTTTGAGTGATCATATGCAAACAACATCATTTGGAACTCCAAAATATTTAAAGGAATATCACGGTACATGTCCAAAAATGCAAGAGTACCTTGCATTTTTGTTGTTTATATAATATGCGGTTATATAAATAATATCATGGTATATGTCCAAAAGAGTAGGCTACCTTGCATTTTTGTTGTTTATATAATATGTATTTTATATAAATAATATTCGGTACATGTCCAAAAGAGTACCTTGCATTTTTGTTATTTACATAATACGTATTTATATCAATATTATATATTTATACACTGTAAAAAAGAAAAAGAAAAGTGGCTGAATTAAATTTTTAAGTACAATCAACTTGGATATTTAAGTAATCTTTTCAGCTTAAATTATATTAAAAGAAAAAAACACATATTCTGATCATTGCCATTGCAAAGGAGTTTAAAAGGGGGAAAATTTACTTGGTGTTACTTTAAACTGACTCAGAAAAATGAGTTGAATCGTGTAGCTATAACATAAAAAACTGTTAAAAATTGCTTAACTTATTTTGATGAGTTAAAGCAATGTTGTCATAACTTATTGATCATATCATATTTTACAGTGTCTAAAATATTGGTATTAATATACTTGCTTATAATTATAATATTATTTTATCTGATCTATTATGTTTCTAATTATGTCTTTTTTACAAAGCTACTCCAGTCTTTAAAAAAAACAATAATTTATACCTGCATAGTGATAGCCTACTTATATAGACATTAAACTGAAATGTATATTAGTTTATTTAATATAGTAATACATATAAAATAAGTATTTTTTCCGCCACTGAATAGCAACTTTTTTTTTTTTACTTTTCTTCTTGCACGAGTTTACATAGAGTTTACAACTTTCTCAGAATTTCAAGATATACGAGTTATAAAGTCAGAATTGCGAGATATAAACAAGCTTCCATAGTAATGTCCGTAAAATGTAATAAAACCGAAGAATTATAGGCTAATTAAGACCCCACATATCTGACCAATCAGACACGAGTCCTTGCCGACAGGCCCCGCCCATTCGAGCACCCGTGTGAGTGACGTATCCGCTCTACCTGCTCGTTCGGTTCACGCTCCGTCAGTCCCGTATGTGCGTGATTCACCTGCTCAAACGCTCCTGAAGATCCGCTGAAGTTCAACACGGTAAGATGGCGAGGGACCAGGAAATGAAACCGTTGGATTTATCGCAGTTTTCCCTCGTATAAACTCTTGGCTTGATGTTTGTTTGGTAGGTTTGTCTGGAAGTGTTGTGTTATTCCTGTCTGGAGTCGGTGCGTCTGTTCTGGTCCTTTAATCTGTAACACTTCCACATGATCACTGCTGGAATGACAAACACAGCTACATAACGAGAACACACACACTCTCCACGAACAGGTAAGACTTGAGACTTGTTGCCTAAAACCTTTATTTAAATATATGAAAACTAATAGGAGTGCATTCACGCATTTGTTATTTGGAATTTTAAAGTGCAACATAGTTACGGATTAAACAACTGAAAGAATGCTAAAGTTTCATTTGTAATATTCAGAGCTGTATGACAAATAAATGATTATAATATGTTTTGTAATATTGAGTATGAGGACGCATCTTTTTCGGCAACACTTGATCCATTAATATAACACCTCTTTTCTTTTATTTTCCTCTCTTTTTTCTACATCTATCCACCTATCCTATATAAAAAAGACATGTACTGCTTTAGATTCAACTAGGAAGGGTCATAGTAGCACTTACACATTGTTGTCCTATTGTTAGTTGATCTGCTTCTATTGTTCTCCTCATTTGGATAAAAGCGTCTGCTAAATGAATAAATGTGATGTAAATGAAGGTGCAGAAGATCTTCATGATGGAGGACGAGTCTAATGTGAAAGTGGCTGTCCGGGTGCGACCCATGAACAGGAGAGGTGAGTTTAATGTGTGTGTTTAATGTTTAAAGACTGTGTGATTGTTTCTGATCTCTGTCTGCGGCCTTTATTTCTTGTATGATCCCTTTGGCATTGTCACATGCATCTCATAATAATAAACGACCCCTGCAAACACAATTGGATAAAACATAGGCGATATCTTTCCCTTCAAAGACTAGGTGTTAATTTCAATGAAACAGAACATGAAAACCACATTCATATATGATTCACATCAGTATTTTGACCAATTTCTGATTGACTGTTGTTAATGTGCGTTTTACAGAACGAGACTTAAAAACAAAATGCGTTGTGGACATGGAAGGAAACCAGACCGTCCTGAACCCGTCCAGTGGAAACCTGGGAAAAGGCGACAGCAGGTAGTGTGTGTGTGTGTGTGTGTGTGTGTGTGTTGTTGTGTGTGTGTGTGTGTGTACCTACTTAACTTTATTTTGGGGACAAATTTGTACCCAGAAGTGACCAAAACCTGACAAAATCTCACATCTTCATTCGGAAATCTGGTATAAAAAATAAAGTAATTAAAGTTTTTGGGTTTTTTTTAAATGTAAAAATGCAGAAAGATTTCTGTCGATGGGTAGGTTAGGTTTAGAGGTCGGGTTAGTGTAAGGGGATAACATATACAGTACAGTTTGTACAGTATAAAACTCATTACGTCTATAGAATGTCCCCATTTAGTAGCTAAGTAAACTCGTGTGTGTGTTTTTGTGTGGGTGTGTGTTTGTCGAATAGTCAGTATAGTAAAGTTTGTAGATGTGATCTTTGCAGCTCTTGTTAGATGACTCTAAATCTAGTCTTGACAAGCCTCAAACTATTGAAGCAGTATTAATTCGATCTGAAGAACATGTATGTAAGTGCTGTTTGCCTGTGCAAAACTGGTCACCACAGTGCTAGGGTGTTCTGGGTAATTTCTAGTTGCTGGGTGGTTGCTTTTTATTGCTCATCAGGTGAAATCATGAGTCTGATCACTCAATAAAGTCGTACAGAAACAGAGAATCTCTGTTTAGCAGATTAGACTTTCTGTTTCAGGATTCTGATTCTCTCTTTGGCATTTTCTTTCTTCATCTACATTCCTCCTCTCATCTGACCTTTAGTGTCCATAGAAACGATTGAAGGTTCGCTGGCAGGTCAAGGGTAACCCTGGATACTCCCGAAAAACCCCAAGAAGCTAAATTACTCATGTCTCATTGGGTCTTTTCAGGCAACTTAAAACAAAGCTGCAGAATGTGTGATGTCCTCTTCATGTGTGTTGCATTTGCCAAGCATCACACAGCTTTACAAATGATATTTTGGTAACTTCATATGAATACTAGGCATTTTAGTAGAGCTCCACGATTAAAAGATCTCCATCTGGATTCAAACACACATGTGATCTCATTCCTAAATGACAATGATTCGCCAGCGTGTATTTAACCTTTGATCACACCGCAACATTCATATCTGCGTCTGCGCTGCCGCTGAGCCAGAGAAAGCGTTGTCATGTATGGGTATGATTATTTCTGTGTTACAAATATTTATATTATCACAGAAGTACTGGGATAAAAGTTTATAGTTTATAACACTGAGGTCTACGGTAGACATCAAAATAGAGCAAATCACCCTTTGCAAGTAACTTGACGCTCAAATAACGATCGTATCGTATCAATTTACATCGTTACACCAGTAGGTGGCGACAAGTGACTGTTAACATTTTTATTTTTCATTGTTTCAATCATTGAATCAAGAGATTCGTTCAAAATCGCAGATTCACCCAGTAATGAAACAAGCCATGTACTTATGAGTGAGTCATTGAATTATTAATTCAACCCTATTCTTTTTAGTAATTCAGATTAATTAAACATTTTAAATACACTGCAGCAATTAACATTTTTAGAACCTCTAGTAAATTTTATCCAGATCGTACATCTCTAAATTTTAGAAACTTTGGAAACTTATCTTGATTAAGTCTTAACTCAAAGTACTACCAAACCAGACATATTTGGACGCAGTGCAGTTATTGCTTGGCAGTTGCTAGGGTGTTGCTAAGATTTTCTGGGTGGTTTGTAGGGAGTAAAGGTGGTCTCTAGGTCATTAAGCTGTTGTCAGTGTGTTCTGGGTGGTTGCTAGGGTGTTTCTAAGCAGTTGCTAAGATTTTCTGGGTGGTTTGTAGGGAATAACATGATTATTAGAGTGTTCTAGTTGGTTGTTCTACAGTTGTGAAGGTGTTATTAGTGGTTTCTAGGTCATCAATGTGTTTGGGTGGCTTCTAGGGTGTTTCTAAGCAGTTGCTAAGGTATTCTGGGTGGTTTATAGGGCATTATGTGGTTATCCAAGTGTTCTGGGTGGTTGCTAAGCAGTTGCTAAAGTGTTCTGGGTGGTTTCTCTAGGGCATTAAGTGGTTATCAATGTGGTCAGGGAGGTTGCTAGGGTGTTGCTAAGGTACTCTGTGTGTTTTCTAGAGAATTATGCTTTGCCTAGTGTTATTCTCAGAGGTTACAAGTTGTTAAGATTTTCTGGGTGGTTACAAGGGTGTTGCTATGGGTTTGTTAAGGTCTTCTGAGTTGTTGCCTAAGGTGTTCTTGGCGTTTTCTTTTATCCAGCCAATATAATAAATGTTCAATTAAATAATGTTGCTGGATTTCAATTGGTTGTTAAACAGTTTTGCTCTTTGATTATTTGTTTAAACATTATTGTATTTTTTTTAAGTCAGTTGAGGCAAGATTTTTTATCTTTTACTAATGGCCTGACGTTTTTGTCAATGCATCTGTTGCATGCCTCAGTTTTTGAGTGTCGGATCTCTTTGCTCCACTAACACAAAGAGGAGTTTGTTGGTTTGGGAGCAGAGCCTTCATCATTCACCAGTGTTTCATATCACAGTCTCTGATCCAGCAGTGTGTCTGTCCTGACGAAAATAATCAGCTCTCGGTTGTGTGTTGGTCGTCTGTCAGCATGTGTCAAACGTTATATTAAAGACCAGACAACTTTTCTCTTTCCCTCAGTCCTTCTCCATGTCTCCTCTCTCACTCCTTCTCCTGGTCTCTTTACAAAGGGAGTGTTTGTGTTCTCTTTCTCCGAGATCTGGCCGTCTTCCAGGTCACCTGAATCTCCTCAGTTGTGTCCAACCCTTTCTCAGTTTCTGAGCGGAGATCTAGTCATGATCCTCCTCTGCTGTAACTTGCAGCAGTTTGCAGTGTTGGCGTGCAAACAGGTTTTACTGGATTATTCAAGAAAGTTTACTCAAATTCCATAATTATCCCTGGCAGCAAATTTGTGTTTTCATTATGAAGTGCAAGTAGAGACAGGACACTTATGCAGATTGCTTGCAACATGTTTGTCATGTTAATGATATCAGGGTGGTTTTTAGTTCAAGTAAAACTTGAGATGTAGGAGGTTCAAAGAGTTTGGTTTCATTGTGTAATTCTCACACACGGTTCAGCTTGATCTCAGATATTGCCATAATCAGAGTGCGAATTACACAATGGCCTTCGGGGGGGGTCTGAGATTTGGGGGAGGGGGTACACACACACACACACTAGCACACACACACTAGCGCACACACACTAGCACACACACACACACTAGCGCACACACACACACACACTAGCGCACACCACACTGCACACACACACACCACACACACACGCACACACACTAGCACACGCACTAGCACACACACACTCAATTACAATTTAAAAGAACTGTTTTCTATGTGAATATATTGTAAAATATAATGTATTCCTGTGATCAAAGCTGAATTTTCAGCATCATTACTCCAGTCTTCAGTGTCACATGATCCTTCAGAAATCAGTATAATATGTTGATATGCTGCTCAAACATTTCTGGTTATTATTAATGTTGAAAACATTCTTTGATGAATGGAAAGTTCAAAAGAACAGCATTTATCTCAAATAGAAAGCTTTTGTAACATTTTAAATGTCTTTACTGTCACTTTTGATCAATTTAACGCAGCCAGCAACCCGTCAAAATAAAAGCTTGATGGGTTTAAATGAAGAAATTAAGGCGTAAATATTAGTATTGTAATTTTACTGTAGAATAATATTTAAATGTATTGATTTTTTACAGTATAATAATGTTATAACACTGTTTATTTTTTATTTTTTTTTAATTATCATAATAATCACAAAATCATAATAAATATTATTTTATAGTCATATTGAGTTGGTCAAAAACGGATGTGGCCTTGTGGATTTACTTTGAAACCATTTTCACTCTGAAATTACTAGTACATTTTACAAATAGTTACAAAGAAACAGCAAGTAACACGTTGAATTAAACATGAAATATTAAAGTAGAAAGACTGAAATAGTGTTTTCTTCTAAAGCGGCACTCCAGTAATGTTTGTTTTATTTACAACTTCAAAAATATGTTATTACATTATACTCACTGATTCTTTATTTGTATTGTCTATGTGTTGGGTGAGTGATGCATATCTAATATTAATGTTTTTTTGTTTTGTTTTTGTCTGTCCTTTTGTAAATACAGGAACAAACCAAAGGTGAGTTCTCTCATGTCATTTCTGCATTACATTAATGTGAACAAAAGCTTTGTCACTTTGTCATGCAGAAAAGGGTTTAACTTAGCATGTTCGACTTGATTTGTAAAGTCACTATTCTGTTGAACATTTCGATGTCTCGTTTCAGGTTTTTGCATATGATTATTGCTTCTGGTCTATAGATGAGGCGGAAGCGGCCAAGTTTGCAGGTCTGTTGATATTAACAATAATGCATTTCTCTATGATGACTATTCCCATTATGGAAACTCTTAATGTGTTTATACCTTTATACTGCAGTGATATGAATCATCAGACATCGTTTATGATGACAATAGAAACTCTTATAGACATCAATATTCCCTGCATGGTTTCCTTTTCTGAAGAAAAGACAAACCTGTAAAACTACTTGATCAAATCTGCAGGTTATCAGCTCTAAAAAAAAGTCAAGGTTCAAGACGTTAAGCTTTATAAGCAGTTCTGCATTTAATAAGAAAAACAAAAATCTAGTTACAGAAAGACACTTTCAATGAAAGTAAACGGACATAAGGCATTTGATAACTTCATTGAATGTATATGCAGTATTTTCAATTGATTTAGTAATGCATGATGCCAGTTATTCTCATTTGCAAAATATGATTATTTATATGTTGTCCTTTCTAACCTGTAGGTCAGGATGTGGTGTTTCAGTGTCTTGGAGAGAGTCTTCTGGACAGCGCTTTTCAAGGATACAACGCCTGTATATTTGCATATGGGCAAACAGGTACAGTCAGGACCAGTGGGGATTTCTCAGCTCGGTTCCCCTATAATGTCAAAAAATTAATGGTCAAATATGTACTATTTTGTTAACATTTTATTGACTAAAAATGCATTAGAACACGTTCATCTTGAAGACGAGTTAGTTCAGAATCAGCTACATATAGCAGACTCGATTTCCTTCTCATACATTCCCTGAGCGCCACATTTGCATTTCCCCGTTGAAGCCGAGCGTACGTTGACTTCAGTGCGGCTGCTTTCAACAGTTTTTTCAGTGCTTTGAAACTAGACGGTCATTGGATAAATGCTGCGATTATGTCCGGGCTTCTGCGTGATGATTGGAGGGTCTGTCGAAAGACTGCATCTCCTTTGATTGACTGCGATTTAGTACTATAAAAAGTCGCTGATGCTGAAGCTATTCGAGCTCAGTCCCGTCGCGGATTTTGCAAGTGTAGTTTAAAGACAAACTGCCCCTGCAACCTATTTCTGGGTATTTGCTTGGCAAAATTGCTAGCCAATTTTCATTATACATTTCACACAATTATACACCACAATCCTTGTTTCAGGTTAACCATAATTCCCACATTTCCTCCGAGTTTAATTTTTTTTTTTTTTTAGATTGTTTGTTCATTTATTCATTCATAAAGCTTCCCCTCTTTGAAAGACACGCAGCCGCCACTGGTTAGGACGGTCACCGTGATTTTGCCAAGTAAGACATGGTCCTGGATCAACATATTTTGTTGATCCTGATCAACATTCCCGTCCCAAAATGTAGTCCTTACCCAAACCCTACCCTAAACCTAACCCTACCCATAACTTTTCCCTAAAATCAGAGGGTAATGAAAGGTGACTGACACTGATGTTTAAGTACTTCACCTGGTTTTAAGCCTAAACCTGACATAAACTGTAAACTTGTCCCTCAAATCTGATTGGTTGATTGGAAGTTGATCCAGGATCAACAACGATGTTGATCCAGGAACATGTGGTACTGGTGAAATCACGTTCACCGGTTAGGACAGCTATGCAAAAAGTATTCTCAGTCTCCATGAAAGTATGTAATGGATAATCAAGTAAACATAAGTTGCTTCAGTCCAGTAAGTGTTCACCTTGAAATATTGCTAACAATATAAAAGTGATTCTTACCTTTACCTTATGAAAATCAGTGAAGTCTTCACAGCAAAAAGACACGTGAACCACAAACTGAAAGTGGATGTTTGGAGAATTATACTAAAAGGCCTTTTACTTGATAAAAATGTATGACAGATGCCATGTAGTATTTTGTGTACTACATGGTTTTCAGTAAATTTAGAGGCCTTAGAAATGTATGTATCAAATGTGATACAGTGATACTGATCTCTGATTGGTTCCCGCTGTTGCCCCTTTGTCTTGATTGGCTGCAGGCTCAGGAAAGTCGTACACGATGATGGGAACGGCCGAGCAGCCGGGTCTGATCCCGCGTCTGTGCAGTTCTCTGTTTGTGCGCACCGTACAGGAGCAGAGGGAGGGCGAGAGCTTCACCGTGGAGGTCTCGTTCATGGAGATCTACAACGAGAAGGTCCGAGACCTTCTAGATCCCAAAGGGTGAGGATGAACAACTACATGCACATTATTTTACATTTAAAGTGCAAGTGTGCTGATTTTCAACCCTCTTTTATTAATGCAATGTCGGTAGTATACTTAAATGGACACTGTGTTTACTCTTTCTCTGTTACCTGGGTCAAGATATTCCAGGGCGATTTTTTTTTTTTTTTTTTTTTTTTCCTTTCCCCCAGCAAAACGCATCATCCGGCGGACATTTTAACTGTCGGAATTGCAGTTTCTTTCAGTTTTTCTCCCTCGGTTTGGCCTAAAACACTGTGTTCGTAGTCATCCAGTTTGAAATGTTAACTGCAAACATGGAGTTTTTTCTGATTTCCCATCACAGCGTTCTCTCCATGTTTACAATACTTTTCAGCCCAACACCTACAACATGCCGAATTCTTCACTGGAAACTGAAAGTGACTCACTCCTGGATTTGTTTGAAAGCCCATTTTTGCCACCAGTGAAGCACTTCTTTTTTTGCTTGCTATTAGGTTTCCGGCATTCATGAAAAACCTGTAAAAATTATACAATTACAATGCTTAATATGCTCGAATTAAATTTAGCATTGTGTACTGCAAATATTGTTGGCTCTTATGAAAAATTGCTGTGATGTTTCCCTCAGGAGCCGGCAGGCGTTGAGGGTCCGGGAGCATAATGTGTTGGGGCCGTATGTAGACGGGCTGTCCCGTCTCGCTGTGACCAGTTACAAGGTTCTTCCAACACCTTCATGAATGTCCAGTCTAATGCTCTCAGTGCTAAAACAGTATGTTTGTGAATGTTCTTCTTTTGTCTTTCAGGACATTGAGTCTCTGATGTCAGAGGGGAATAAATCCCGCACTGTGGCGGCCACAAACATGAACGAGGAGAGCAGCCGGTCACATGCCGTTTTCAACATCATTCTAACACACACGCTCAGAGACCTGAAGACGGGGGTGAGACACAGATCTCTGTCATCAAATTAAAGGTGCAGTAAGAAATTTCTGAGAAACACTGTTGAAGTTTGAGGTTAACTTCAGCCAATCAGCAGTAGGGGGCGTGTCCACTCATGAAGGGGGAGGAGAGAAAGTGAGCTAATCAGTAGTAAGGGGTGTGTCCCACTCATGATGGGGAGGAGAGTGAGCCAATCAGTAGTAAGGGGGTGTGTCCCACTCATGATGGGGAGGAGAGAGAGCCAATCAGCAGTAGGGGGTGTGTCCACTCATAATGAGGGAGGAGAGAGAGTGAGCCAATCAGGAGCAGGGGGTGTGTCCACTCTTTATGGGGAGGAGAGAGAGTGAGCCAATCAGCAGTAGGGGGTGTGTCCACTCATGATGGGGGAGGAGAGAGAGTGAGCCAATCAGCAGTAGGGGGTGTGTCCACTCATGATAGGGGAGGAGAGAGAGTGAGCCAATCAGCAGTAGGGGTGTGTCCACTCATGATAGGGGAGGAGAGAGAGTGAGCCAATCAGCAGTAGGGGGTGTGTCCACTCATGATGGGGGAGGAGAGAAAGTGAGCCAATCAGCAGTAGGGGGTGTGTCCACTCATGATGGGGGAGGAGAGAAAGTGAGCCAATCAGCAGTAGGGGGTGTGTCCACTCATGATGGGGGAGGAGTGAGCCAATCAGCAGTAGGGGGTGTGTCCACTCATAATGGGGGAGGAGAGAGTGAGCCAATCAGCAGTAGGGGGTGTGTCCACTCATAATGGGGGAGGAGAGAGTGAGCCAATCAGCAGTAGGGGGTGTGTCCACTCATAATGGGGGAGGAGAGAGTGAGCCAATCAGCAGTAGGGGGTGTGTCCACTCATGATGGGGGAGGAGAGAGAGTGAGCAAGAAGGAGATTTGAAGAAAGACTGTTGAAAGAGAGATGGCTGAGAGACATTATAAAAGAGAAAAGCTCAGAGGAACATCAGTGGAAAAGTTGTGGAGCGATGAAGGGAGGGGAGGGGTGTGTTTGTTTGGGTTGATTTCAAATACCAACAGTGTTTCTCAGAAATCGCTTACTGCACCTTTAAACCCTTTTAATGAAAGGTGAAGTGTGTAATTTTAGCACCACTAGGGGCACTAATTGAATTTAGTAAATAGATAGATATTTATATTTTCTAAAGAAATGTTTGCATCACTCACATTTTCCCCAGAAAACGTAAAAAATCTATTTTTTCTTCGCAATTCAGTTTGGTTTAACTATTAATGCAGAAATCACACACTGTAGCTTCAAAGAAGGGTTATTATAGTTAAATAAAACCATTTCGTTACTTGAAAGAAGATAGACTTAACCAAAATAAAATATAAAAATTAAGCTTATTTTATTTCAGCTAGTTGTCAAGATGCCATTTCTCCTTTCATTTATTTTAACCTCGTGTACTGAAATAACTGTTAACAAAACTGATTTTTTTTTAAATAAAAAAATATGTAGATGGGATAGAAACTAGTAAAAATGACAAAAACAATCAAATTTATAAAACTTTAATTAAAATAAATAAATTAATATATAAAATATAAAAATTAAAAACTGATTAAAATAGTAATAAACTATAATAGTAATAAAAATATCACAAACTCAGCAGGGAATCAAATTTGACTAGTTATTTTCTTAATGCATGCTACTGGTCTTATGGTAATTTTTGATTTGTTTAATAGTGGTTTCATTTGAAACTGCATCACGATATGCTAGTAAATTCGCTTGCAACTTTCATTTCATACAGACAGATCTACTGGCTGTATTATTGTCATAGACTGGAATGTTTCTTTCAGACGAGTGGAGAGAAGGTGAGCAAACTCAGTCTGGTGGATCTGGCCGGCAGTGAAAGAGCAGATAAAACCGGAGCTGGAGGAGAGAGACTCAAAGAAGGCAGCAACATTAACAGGTTAAAGACACACACACACACACGTTGGTTTTTGTGACTTATGAGGACATTCCATAGGCGTAATGGTTTTTATACTGGACAAACTATATATTCTATCCCCCTACACTGCCCCTGTCCCTAAACCTACCCCTTACAGGAGACATGCTGGATTTTAACATTTTAAAAAAACATTGTTTTTTATGTTTTTTAAGCTGTTTGAAATATGAGGACGCATGCAATGTCCTCATATTTCACGTGTAAGTTGTAATACCAGTGTAATACCCATGTCATTATACACATTTGTGTCCTCATATACCACAAAAAACACACACACACACACACACACACACACACACACACACACACACACACACACACACACACACACTTCCATTGACATAATGAATTATACTGTACAAATATGTTCTATCCATTTATACTAACCCTACTCTTAAACCTACCCATCATAATTCTGTATGATTTATAAGCTGTTTTCCTCATGGGGACCAAAACATTTCCCAGTATTGTCCCCCATTTTTTCCCAATTGTATGGGGATCCACACACACAATTGTTTTATATCAGGTTGGGGAGTTTTGCTGTTCCAAAATTAATTCGATTAATCATCTGATATTTGTCCGTTTAGACACTATTTTTGTTCATCCCGTCATATTTTCAGGTTTCACGCAAACACACTGTCATTTACACATATTTACAGTGTATTCTTGTGCTAATGTGTGTGTTCAGGTCTCTCACAACTCTCGGACTGGTGATTTCGGCATTGGCGGAGCAGGCGCAGGAAGAAACAAGAGTAAATTTGTTCCTTACAGAGACTCAGTGCTCACATGGTTACTGAAGGTGACGATAAGCATTATTTTAACACTGCACACCTTGTAAGAATCCAATTATTAGTCTTCAAGGATAGCTTAACTGAAATGAAGATTTTGTCATTGTTTTCTCCCTCAAAGCATAATGGTTAAAGAAGCTTAATCATGCAGCTCTTTTAAAATGCACTGTTATATTATCCGGCAGATTCTAAAGTAAAAATAAACACATCTAATTTGAGTAGTTGTTATGGAAAAGATGCCATAGATTTGCTTGGCATAGAAACAACTTTCTGATGTAATTTCCTCTTTTTTTTGCATGTCAGGACAGTTTAGGAGGCAACAGTCGCACAGCTATGGTTGCCACGATTAGTCCAGCGGCCGACAACTACGACGAGACTCTGTCCACGCTACGGTACGCCGACCGGGCCAAAAGCATCGTTAATCACGCTGTGGTTAATGAAGATCCAAACGCCAGGATCATCCGAGAGCTGAGAGAAGAGGTGGAGAAACTGCGCAGTCAGCTGACCGAGGCTGAGGTACGACACACTAACACCTGTCTGCTGTGTTAAAGACATGAGTTTTGACCTCTAGTGACCTCAAACGTGTTTTTCTGTGTGTGTGAAGTCAATGAAAGCTCCTGAGCTGAAAGAGAGACTAGAGGAGTCTGAGAAGCTGATCCAGGAGATGATGGTGAGCTGGGAGGAGAAGCTCAGGAAGACGGAGGAGATCGCACAGGTATTAAACACACATGATGATGGATGTACATCTGAGGTCACATTAGCTATGTTTCCATCCAAAGTTATGAATTTAACAAAGTACCTTTTCCATCCAGTGAGCCGAAGAGATAAACTGGTGCTAAAGTTGGGTTCCAGAAGTAAAAACTTGAACATTGATTTTTGAATGATAATTAATAGACCTTTAAAGCTACAAGGTTGTTAATTGATAGCATTTGCTTCTGTTGAAGCCATCAGCCAGAATTATTTAAGCATATTTTTAAAATAATGGTGTTTAACTGGTGATTTCCTAGTGAAAAATGACATTACCCATGATGCTGTACAGAAAATTACACCAATCAGAGAGTCGAAACAAGCAACATGCTCCAATTTTTTTTTTAAATATGCTGATAAAAGGTGGCGGGTGCTAATGCACTTTAGTTGTTTTTTACAGTGCATTTTTTAAGGTGTATAAATGTTGATCTTTTTGTTATAATTGTGGGTATGGGCTTTTGTCTGATTTTTTTGTATTTAAAGAAATGATAAAACTCCTCAGGATAGTCACGCAATGGCTTCTGTCCTCTGAACTGAATGTGTCTGGTTCTTCAGGAGCGACAGAAGCAGCTGGAAAGTTTGGGAGTTTCTCTGCAGTCGTCTGGGATCCGAGTCATTGATGATAAATGTTTCCTGGTCAATCTGAACGCAGACCCCGCCCTCAACGAGCTGCTCGTGTATTACTTAAAGGTACAGACACCAATGAATGAAAATTAGTGTTACCTTCTCAGCTTGAATATTAATTTTCATATATAACAATTCACACATGTATGTAATGTATATGCATGTATAAATGGTAAATCTGCTGTGTTGATTTCAGTTTGAAAGCAACATGTTTTGAAGGGTTGTATTTCCAGTCGTGTGTGTGTGTGTTTATGCACAGGAACACACTCGTGTGGGTTCTGCGGACTCTCAGGACATTCAGTTGTGTGGTTTGGCGATTCAGTCGGAGCATTGTGTCATAGACATCAAACTAGAGTCGGGAGTCACACTCACCCCGAAGAGAAACGCTCGGTAATCACACACACACACACACACACACACACACACACACAAAACACCAAACTAGAGTCGGGAGTCACGCTCACCCAGAAGAGAAACGTTCGGTAATCAACACACACACACACACACACACACACACACACACACACACACACCACACTGATTTACACATATGGAGAATTTCGAGAATTTCATAAATGAGGTCTAAAATTACAAACAAGATTATTATAGTTACTCAAGTAATTTTTTTTTTTACTTGAAAGAAAAATTAACTGAAAATAAACTTAAATTTGTTTTATTTCAGCTAGTTGCCAAAGCAACATTTTATAATTGTGTGTGTGTGTGTGTGTGTATATATATATATATATATATATATAATATATATATATATATATATATATATATATATATATATATATATATATATATTAAAAAAACATAATTATTGTAGAGTAATTGTATTGTATAGAAATGGTAAATTGTAATATTAAAATAGAATATAACAACTACACAGATAAAATTATAAAGTTAAATTATATAAGATATTTATAATGAACTAAACTATAATGAACTAAATATTGTTTATACAGGGTGTAAATGTACATTAATTACAATAAAACTATTACATAAGCTCTAAACCTAAAATGTTGATGTTCTGTATGATACACATATTCATCTGTATCAGTCTGTCTCTGCTCTATAGCCAGTAAGAATATGTGTACACATGATAATTCATAAACTGCGTGTCTCTGTGTGCAGCACGTGTGTAAATGGAGCGGTCATCTCTTCTCCTGTCCAGCTGCATCATGGGGACCGAATCCTCTGGGGAAACAACCACTTCTTCAGGTCAGCGAGACGTATTCAACTCTGGTCAAGTGCGAGTTTTGGGTTTAATTGTTTCTGTTCAGGAGATCCGATTTGGTGTCTGTTAAAATAAAAACTTTGGATTAAAATCTCAAAGATGCCATTTTATGTGTCCTTAAATGACCTCTCAAAAACAATGTCAAAAACAGTGTGTAAAAGCGCTCACTGACTGGTGTCTGTCTTCTCTGCGTGTGTCAGGATCAGCGTGTCTAACATGTATCGTGTTGGCGTGGAGGATGAGGAAGGGTGTGTGATGAAGGCTGGTCTTCACCCCGAGTCTCTAGATGTGGGCGTAGACCGTCTCAGTCACGGCTCTAGTGATACCAGCTTCAGTTTTGAGTCTGCGCAGACAGAAGTCATGATGAAAGCGCTGGGAAACAATGGTGAGGGACATGTCGCTTAACAGACAAACTGTTACAATCAATATAAGCGGTTTTAAAGTAGTGTTCATTTTGTCTTAGTCCGGTGTCATATGTCATTTTTAGTTTTTAATTTTTATCATATTTAGTCAACTTTACTCTTTGGATTAATTGCATCCAAAATAAAAGTTGGTTTACATAATATATGTGTGTGTATAATTATAAATGCACGCGCATATCTTATTATACATAATAAAATATGTATAGATATATAACTTGTATATATACAGTATATACATGCAAATATTTCTTAAATATATACATGTGTGTATTTATATATATATATATATATATATATATATATATATATATATATATACAAAATAATTATACACAGGGCACACACTCATATATTATGTAAACACAAACTTATTTTGGATGCGATTAATCGTAGTTCATCACTAACACTGCTGTTCAAAAGTTTGGGGTCAATAAGATTTTTAATGTTTTTAAAAGAAGTCTCTTCTGCTCACCAAGGCTGTATTTATTTGATTAAAAATACAAAACAAACTCAGTAATATTGTGAATTATTATTTCAATGTAAAACAGCTGTTTTCTATGTGAATATATAGTAAAGTGTAATTTATTCCTGTGATCAAAGCTGATTTTCAGCATCATTACTCCAGTCTTCAGTGTCACATGATCCTTCAGAAATCACTATATTATGATGATCTGATGCTCAAGAAGCTATTATCACAGTTGAAAACAGGTGTGCTGCTTCATATTTTTGTGCAAACCGTGATTCATTTTTTTTCAGGATTCTTTGATAGTTCATGAGAAAAGCATTTAATTAAAAAATAAATATTTTGCATTATTATAAATGTCTTTACTGTCACTTTTGATCAATTTAATGCGTCCTTTCTGAAGAAAAGTATTAATTTCTTTAAAAAAAAAAATAATCGTATTGACCCCAAACTTTTGAGCGGTATTGTGTATATATAAAACACAGTATGAGCTGTCTCTGTGTGTCTGTCAGACCCGATGCAGTCAGTGCTTCACTCTCTGGAGCGCAGACACGAGGAGGAGAAGCGTTCGGCTCTGGAGCGCCAGCGGCTGGTGTACGAGCAGGAGCTGCAGCATCTGCGCAAACGCCTGTCGTCAGAGCTGCAGACACAGGGCTCTCATCTTCAGCATCATCACAGCAGCGAGAGTCTCCACGTGAGCTCGGTGTCCTCACAGAACCGGCTGCGCCAGTGGAGCGAGGAGAGGTGGCAAAAATACTGTACCTCACTGGCTACGTTTACATGCAACCAAATAATCTGTTAGGAATCCGACTGACGCCTCGGACTGAAAAGTAAACATCTTAATCGATCCGATTGAGCTTGATCTGAATGAAACTTCCATCGGATTGAAGACGGGTGGATTATTCCTTTTCTAATCCGATCGAGAGAACGTGTAAACGCATGATCGGATTGAAAACCGAATCTGAAAGGACTGCGCTTGTGCAATGATGAGCGTAATGATAAAGTGTCATATAAATGAGTCTGTCATTCTCCTTTCACTCAGCGTCTGTGTCTCCAAATTATGACCAGAAATGCATAAATATTAAGTCTGTTATTTAAAACAAATAAAGAACCAATGTAGAAGAATGATTATTATGCACAAACAGCAGGAAAATCTGTATAATCCTTCAGTGTGCGCATGCCAAAAAAATCGATTCCGATTTGAAGCTTGTGACATAAAAACGCGCACATTAACCCGATCACATGTTTAGCGTTCAGATTCATCAATCGCAATAAGTTCAGTCCAGAAGTTGTGCATGTAAACGTAGCCGATGCGTTTCGACTTGTATTCTAAACTACAGAAAGTGTCTGGTGTGTGTGTGTGTGTGATACATCTCATGTTTCACGTGGTCTCAGGGAGGCTTTGATGAGCCGAAGTCTGCGTAAGCTCAGAGAACAGATCGTGAAGGCCAATCTGCTGGTGCAGGAGGCTGGGTTCATCTCTGAAGAGCTCAACAAGAAAACCGAATATAAAGTCACACTGCAGATTCCTGCCGCCAACCTCAACGCCAACCGCAAGGTCAGGACAGACACAGAGTTTGTTTTTTATATATATACACATACATATAGTAGATATACAGTCATGGTCAGAATTAATGGCACCCCTGGTAAATATGATCAAAACTGGCTGTAAAAAATAAATCTGCATATTTTTTTTATCCTTTTGATCTTTCATTCAAAAAATTTGCAAAATTCGAACCTTTCATTGAAGTAAAAGAATTGAAAGTAGGGGGGAAATCACATTATGAAATAAATGTTTTTCTCCAAAACACGTTGGCAACAATTATTGGCACCCCTAGAATTTTTACGTGTAAAATATCTCTGAAGTATATTCCCATTAATATTTACTTTTAATGTTTAATATTAATATTTAATATTTACCTATTAGTATATGGCGCATATATATATATATATATATATATATATATATATATATATATATATATATATATTATATATATATAAACTACTGTTCAGCAGTTTGGGGTCCATAAGAAAGGTCAGTAAATTAATATCTTTATTCAGCAAGGATGCATTCAATTCTGAATTGACAATAAATACATTTTATAATGTTTCAAAAGATTTCTGTTAAACTTTGATTTTTTTTTTTTAAATCCTAAAAATATTTATCAGTTTCCACAAAAATATGAAGCAGCACAACTGTTTTCAGCATTGATAATAATCATAAATGTTTCTCGGGCAGCAAATATCATATACGAATGATTACTGGAGGATCAGTAATGAGTAATGATGCTGAATTTTCAGCTTTGATCACAGGAATAAATTAAAACATTTCACAATATTTAAACCGAAAACAATTACTTTAAATTGTAAAAATATTTCACAATATTACTGGTCTGCGTTTACAGTATTTTTTTTATCAAATAAATGCAGCCTTGGTGAATACAAGAGACCTTAAAACATAAAAAAAAAAATCTTACTGACCCCATACTTTGATTGGTCATCATGTATTTAAAAAATATACATTTTTAATTCTGAAACACTTCATCAGTTTAGCCTTTAGACATGAACAGTCATGGAACTTCACTGAAAAGCTGTAGAAAGTGGTTCAGGGATTGATTTGGACGGACCGTGTTGAATTCTGGGTAAGAGAGAAAGCGCTGCTTTAATACAGATGTTCTCCGTTCTGCAGCGGGACACGGTTCTCAGCGAGCCGGCGGTGGAGGTGAGGAGGAAGAGCAAAGGGAAGCAGATCTGGGCCATGGAGAAGATGGAGAACCGGCTGGTGGACATGAGGGATCTCTACCAGGAGTGGAAAGACTTCGACGAGGACAATCCAGTAAGTCAAAGCACATGAGAACTTCTTTAATGCAGCTGTAAACTCGTGCGCGATCGCCACAAAGTCCGGCATCCGACCAGCACGGAAGGTCTTTACGGGTTACTGTCTTTTCTCGCTGCAAAGCATTTCTGGTTAAATTCAATACATTTTCTCATGTATTAACTCGTTATTTCATCTGTCTCCATAAAGGAAAAAGGTTTTAATGACATCCTTGCATCATTAAAGTAACACTAAGTAGTTTTTCAACCTTCATAAAATATTTCCAAGACCCTTGTGATGGTACATCGACTTAAAATAAGTTAAATGACACGTCTGCCATGCCTGACGGGGTCTGTATCGCTTTTACTGGCACTATGTAACTTCGGGTTTCGGGTAGGAACCCGTGCACAAAAAGAACTACAAAATTCGACTGCTTTACGTCAAGCGCTACAATAGTCATTATTTCATTTTTCTTCGTTTCTGATGTCGCAATACATCATCCTTTCATGAAATCATGTAACATACTCTACCTTGTCTGTGGACATCGTTCATTCTAAAGCCGGTGCTGGATAAACAGCGAGCGTGCGTGCGACGGTAGGATAAATTATTTATGACAGCGGCAATGGACAATTTCGTTTCCAACCAGTAGGGCGACCGAAGAGGAAAATTCACTTGGTGTTACTTTAAATATACGCGAATGTTTGACTATTCCTTTTAACTCTAATGAAAATAAAGTCCATTATAATAATCAAATGTAACAATTTATTATGTCAGGTAAATGCATCATTACAATTTCATAATCAGTTAAAAGATAATCAATACAAAACATCAAATGCTCTGGAATAAAGAGGAGAAATGTTAACCCGACATTAGGAAATGCATGAAGCTGAGAGCATTCACAGGCTGATCTGAGATACAGAAAGGCCCTGAGCTCTATTTGCGTTTCATTATATCGACAGACCTCATTTCAAATCTAAACATGAGTTCACAGTTGAAAATTCACCTCAATCACAGTCCCAGACCATTTGCTAACAGTGCATTGGGCAATTTGCATTGAGTTAACACCTTCTGAGAGCAGGGAACATTTCCCTGAAAGTCACACACTTCTGTGTGTAAGATATCTCTAAATCCCTAAGAACTTGATTACCTTTTGATTTACTTCTTTGGGAATGAGACATTTGTACCAGTCGCACTGAGCCATTTCAAATGATTCCAAACATGTATAAAACTGTATGATAATTGTTCACATTAAAAGCATATATATTTTGAA
This sequence comes from Chrosomus eos, assembly GCA_036326025.1. Lineage (NCBI taxonomy): Eukaryota > Metazoa > Chordata > Actinopteri > Cypriniformes > Leuciscidae > Chrosomus > Chrosomus eos. The sequence continues at coordinate 36,760,224 of CM070829.1, read as the reverse complement.
TGAATTTCAGATGATCTCAGCATGAGGGAAAATAAGTGGGGGGAGAATGGGGGGTCAAGGTAAAAGATGTAGATTAGAATGATTCTGGGGTGAGACTTGCGTCTCGAATGGTGCGCAAGAGTGAGTTCAAATGGTAATTTACTTTTTCTCAGAGAGAGTAGCCCTCTCTTCCAGTTCTTCCAGTCTTACACAGCTATGTAGAGTCTCACAATTTAATGTGTTGCAAGTTTTTAATGAAGCATCTGTAGTGGTATATATATATATTTGTGAGTGTATGTTTATATTTGTGAGTGTTTTCTTGGAGATATTAAATCTTCATGATGAATGAAGTATGCCTAAACGTGTTGATCTCATCCTTGCTGTCTGTGCTCAGGTTATGCGTTCCTACTTCAAGCGTGCCGACCCGTTCTTCGACGAGCAGGAGAATCACAGTCTGATCGGTGTGGCCAACGTTTTCCTGTCCTGTCTGCTGTACGACGTCAAGCTGCAGTACGCAGTACCCATCATCAACCAGAAGGGGGAGGTACGTCCAAAACAGATGAGTTATGATGTTGATATTTTGTTTAGAAAAGGGTATTGGTTTCATATCATATTTTATACCTAAAGGCAAGACACCTCAGGTGAATAGGATAAAAAAATAAAGATGTCCTATCATGCATTTTTCCATGTTCATCTCTCTTTAGTGTGTAATGTTGAGTTTGAGCACAAAGTCCCTCCAGCGGGAGTTATTTCTATATCAGTGTCAGTGTTTCTGAACTCCTGAAACGCCTCCATTGTAGTCTTGAGTTTCTTCCGGGAACAAAAACGTCACAATATTCCTCATTTAAATAATTCATACGCAGAATAAAGGGGCGGAGCCTGGTTGAGTTAGTTAGTAGTGTGTTGAGACTGGCGGTTATGGTAAGAGCTTGACATTTCCCAAACACACTTGAAGCGCTTGACCAATCACAACACACTGATCCAGCGGCCAATCAGAGCACAGTGTGCTTTTCAGAAGGAGGAGCTTCATAGAGACAGGAACTAAACAGAGCGTTACTGACAGACTGGGAAGATAGGAGCCGCAACATTGTCAAACATGGGAAAAATATATGTTTTTTGAACATTCAAACATGAACTTGTTCTAGTAGAGCCCAAAATCAAGACTTTGTAAAATGTCCCCTTTAATTAATATATCGATGGATTACATTAAGAATTGCAAATATATTTTTTGTATTACAAGTTTTCTGAAATGTTATTTTAAATTTGGAAATGAGGCACTAATTAAATATGCACTTTCAGAATCTGGACATTGGATAAAAGGTAAAAAAAAAAAAAAAAAGTTGATGACATATTAAAGGTTTTTACAGAAAAGAGTTTTGATTACTCCATAAATCAGAAAATAGCCAGAAAAACATTTCTCACCATGTTTTTATTTATAAATCATGCAAATGTGTTCATATGAACAAACCCTTCTGTAAAAACCTTCAGAATATAAACAAGAATAAAACTGTAAAGCTGCTGAAGTGGAGATTTCTGACTCAAACTCACTGCCTTTAAAGATCTTTTTATAATTGAAATCTACAGATGCAAACAATAAAGTGTAATAAAATAAACACTTAAAAGTGTATTTTGGTGGTTTTCTTTCCACTGCTCTAAAAGAAGTCATGTAATAAAAGCAAAATAGCATAACATCTCAAAAATGATTTGTGCCTGAAAAATCAAGTTTTGCATAGTGTGTCTTGTCTTAAAGGGATACTCCACCCAAAAATGAAAATTCTGTCATCATTACTCACCCTCAAGTTGTTGCAAACCCTGTATGAGTTTCTTTTTTCCATGAACACAATTTTGAAGAACGATTGAAACCAAACAGTTGTTTGGCACCATTGACTTCCATAGTAGAAAAAAAATACAAGAATGTGGTCCAATCGTTCTTCAAAATATCTTGCTTTGTGTTCAGCAGAGGAAAGAAACTCATACAGGTTTGCAACAACTTGAGGGTGAGTAAATGATGACAAATTTTCATTCTTGGGTGGAGTATCCCTTTAAAGGTTTTAAAATAAAATATATAAAATAAAGATTTTGTCATCTTTTACTCACCCTCAATTGGTTCCGAACCTGTATGATTTTTTTTGTTCTTCTGTTGAAAAGAAGATATTTTAATACATTTAATGTTGTTAACCAGACAGTTGACGGTAGCCATTGACTTCAATAGTATTTTTTCCTTCTATAGAAGTCAATGGCTACCATCAACTGTCAACAACATTCTTCAAAATATCTTCTTTTGTGTTCAACAGAAGTAAGAAACTCAAACAGGTTTGCAACAACCTGAGGGTGAGTAAATGATGCAAGTAAATTAATTTTCAGTTTTAGGTGAACTGTCCCTTTAAGTTTATGCATCGTCACAGTCCTGACCAACTTCAGAGGAATTGATGCATTAGCGCTGGCTTTGTGTGTTTGTAGGTGGCAGGTCGTCTTCATGTAGAAGTGGAGTGTGTGAGTGGAGCACTAGAGGAGCGTGAGACGGGGGCGCAGACTCTGAGATCAGTCCTGACGGCGAGATGCAAGAACGCAAACTTACATGCGTGGTCAGGAAACCTCCAATCAAACATGCCATCATTATGCACAGAATTAAAACGTAAATTGTAGTTGAGCGTAGGACTTTTCTGTTTGCAGATCAAGGTGTTGCAGGCGACAGGACTTCCTCAGCACCTCTCGAACTTCGTGTTCTGTCAGTATCACTTCTGGGAGCAGAAGGAGCCGGTGTTCATCGCTCCAGAGGTCGGGCTGAGCGCTCCCAGCAGCCGAGAGCCTCAGAGTCTGGTGCTGTTCGACAGCTGCAAGGTTAAAACACTCACGAAGGCCTGCACGAGTGATGCTGCCTTCACGTGCAGTCCGAGTTATCCTAAATACCAGTTTCCCAGTCAGAAATTGGACATGAATGCCCTCTTAAGTCATTTTTACTGCTCAGAGAACATTTTGATTCCAGAGCTTTTTCCACAATAGCTACATCGCCTTGTGCATGTAGTGTTGTCAAAAGGAGATTTTTCGATACTGTCTCTCTCTTTCTCTCTCTCTCTCTCTGTCTCTCTCTCTCTCCTCTCTCTCTCTCTCTCTCTCTCTCTCTCCTCTCTCTCTCTCTCTCTCTCTCTCTCTCTCTTTCTCTCTCTCTCTCTCTCTCTCTCTCTCTCTCTCTCTCTCTCTCTCTCTCTCTCTCTCTCTCTCTCTCTCTCCTGCCTCTCTCTCTCTCTCTCACACACACACACACACATCAAGCCTTTTAAATATACCATTGCCACCCACCGTCAATTTGATGTGTGTGTGTGTGTGGGTTGGTTTATGTGATTTAAGAGGACACAAATTTGTATAATGGCATGTGTATTACACTGGTATTACAACTTATGGTGGGTTATGAGGACATTTCAAAAGTCCTCATAAATCAAATGGCTTGAAAAACATAAAAAACAATGTTTTATTAAAAATCTCTCTCTCTCTCTCTCTCTCTCTCTCTCTCTCTCTCTCTCTCTCTCCTCTCTCTCTCTCTCTTCTCTCTCTCTCTCTCTCTCCTCTCTCTCTCTCTCTCTCTCTCTCTCTCTCTCTCTCTCTCTCTCTCTCTCTCTCTCTCTCTCTCTCTCTCTCTCTCTCTCTCTCTCTCTCTCTCTCTCTCTCTCTCTCTCTCTCTCTCTCTCTCAATTCAATTCAATTCAATTCAAAGGGGCTTTATTGGCATGAAAGTTTTTGAAACAATGTTGCCAAAGCATACAAAATATACAAATAAAATATATATATTATATATATACATACACATATAACAAAAAAACATTTAACACAATGTTTGGATATATTTGTGTGTGTGTGTGTGTGTGTGTGTGTGTGTGTGTGTGTGTGTGTGTGTGTGTGTGTGTGTGTGTGTGTGTGTGTGTGTGTGTGTGTGTGTGTTGTGTGTGTGTGTGTGTGTGTGTGTGTCGGTCACTCTCATTGCCCCTCAGGTTGTGGCATGTTTGTATATATTGGGCAGCAAGATAAGTTTTGTCTCCTTCTCCCAGGAGAAACTTTAATTTAGAAATTTCATTCAGGTCTTTGAAATTTGGGATTATATAGTTAAATTTGTTAAAGTAATGGTTTCTTGTGTCTTTGAACGCTTCACATTGTAGGAGAAAGTGCATCTCTGTCTCAACCTCACCTGTCAAACAGTGATCACACGTTCTGTTCTCTTTTGGTTGCCATGATTTTTTGTGTCTTCCTGTTTCGATTGCCAGTTTGTGATCGCTGAGCCTGTACCTGGTTAGGATCTGTCTCTGCTTTCTATCTCTGACAGTAGAGAGATATTCTGCTAATTTATAATCTCTTTTTAGGGTCAGATAACATTCTATGTCTACTTTGGCTTTTAGTTTCTTCTTTCCAATGTTCCAGATAGGTTTCTTTGCATTGTGCTATGATTGGCTTTACTCTGATTGGTGTTTGGAGGGCAGTGTTGTTCTGAGGCTTGACTCTGATTGGTGTTTGGAAGGCAGTGTTGTTCTGAGGCTTGACTCTGATTGGTGTTTGGAGGGCAGTGTTGTTCTGAGGCTGCTCAGACGGTCTCTGACGTGGGGCAGTTTGTCTCAGTACAGATTGACATAGGGGACTCTTTTCTGGGCTCAGCTCCTGGGTTCGGAGGGCCTTGGAGTGAAGTGTGTCTGGGGGGCTGGATTTCAGGTGGTTAAAAAAGTTGAGTGTTCTCTTTTGGATGTTAATGATCAGTGGGTATCTGCCTAATTCTGCTCTGCATGCATTTGTTGGTGTGTTTCTGTGTACGTGTAGAATGTATCTGCAAAATTCTGCATGAAGAGATTCTGTTGGGTGTTTGTCCCAACGGGTATAGCTCTGATGACTGAGTGGACCCCATATTTCACTACCGTACAGCGCAATGGGCTGGATGACACTGTCAAATATTTTAAGCCAGATTTTAATTGGAATTTGGAAGTTATAGAATTTTCTCTTAATTGCATGTATAGCTCTTCGAGCTTTTTCTTTTAGTGCATTCACTGCCATGTTGAAACTCCCTGATGCTGATATGGTTATACCAAGGTAGGTATAGCTCATACTGTGTTCAATGACATCATTATTAATGGTGAATTGATGTTTGTTCTCCTGACATCTTGGGCGTTTTTGGAAGATCATGATATTAGTTTTCTTCATATTTACAGCCAGAGCCAGTTCTGACAGTACTTTTCTACTATGTCTAGCTGTTGCTGTAATCCTTGTTTAGTAGGAGACAGTAGAAGGAGATCGTCAGCATAAAACAGGGACTTCACCTCTCTATCTAGAAGGGAGAGGCCAGGAGTAGCACATTGATCTAACTCAACAGCAAGCTCATTGATGTACATATTAAATAATGTTGGACTTAGATTGCAACCCTGCCGAACACCTCTTCTCTGGGTGAAGAATCCGTTTGTTTGTTGCCAATTTTAACAGCACACTTATTTTCTAAATACATAGATTTAACTAGATCATACGTTTTGCCCCCTATACCACACTGTAGAAGTCTGTAAAAGAGACCTTCATGCCAAATAGAATCAAAAGCTTTTCTGAAATCAATGAAACAAGAGAATATTTTACCATTTTTAGTTTGGTGTACATGTTTATCAATTAATGTGTGTAAGGTATATATATGATCAGTGGTGCGGTGTTTTGGGAGGAAACCAATCTGACTTTTACTTAAGATGGAGTGTTCCTCAATGAAATCTAGCATTCTTTTATTAAGAATGCTACAGAATAGTTTGCCTAGACAGCTGCTGACAGAGATGCCACGGTAGTTATTAGGGTCTGATTTGTCCCCACTCTTATGAATGGGGGAAATGAGCCCTTTGCACCAGATGTCAGGAAACATCCTGACTGTAGAACAATATTGAACAGCTTTAACACTGCAGTCTGCATCTCTGGGGTGCTGCATTTGAGCATCTCGTTTTTAATGCTGTCTGGACCACAAGCTTTCCTCGGCTGGAGAGATTTTGTCTGTGTGATCAATTCTTCCCAAGTAATTGGAGAATCAAGAGGGTTTTGGTTGTCTTTAATTGTTTGTTCTAATGTTTGGAGTTTTTCTTTTATAAAATTTTGTTCTGGTCTAATTTGTTTAATTGGTATGTCTTTGTAAAGGTTTTCAAAATGTGTTTTCCAGATATCACCATTTTGAATGGGTAATGCTTGTTGTTGTTTTGTGTTGAACTTGTTCCACATATTCCAGAATTGATCTTGATTAATGGCGTTTTCAATATCTTCAAGTTTCATGTGGGTTATAATTTTGTTTTTTGTTCCTAATTGTACATTTGTATTTATTTAAAATTTCATTGTATCTAATGCGTAAGGCCAGGTTGTTTGGTTGGCGGTGTTTTTTCATTTGCTATAATTCTAAGTTCCTTTCTGATGGTCTTGCATTCTTTATCAACCATTTCTCGACATTTTGTTTTCTAATAGGCTTATGTTTCTGTTTTATGAGGTCAGCTCTGATAGCTGCCTTATGGAATATCGTGTTGATGTCATCAATCGCCTTGTTCACACCGTTTTTGGTAGGGGCATATTGAGTTTGGTCATATGTGAATATGTCATTCATCAGATCAGGTGATTTCAAAGCCATGATGAGTTTGTCTCCACTGTCTAGGGCCCATCTGTAGCCAGGATTTAACTCATACAGCTTACTGGGTTCTTTTGTTTTGGGATTTAATTGATCTGGGAGTTTAAAGAACAGATTAATTTGGTTGTGGTCTGAAAGTGGGGATTGCTGTCTGACAGTGAATGCACTGATAGTTGAGGGGTCCATGTCAGTGATTGCATAGTCTACTACACTAGATCCATGAGCTGAGGAGTAGGTGAATCTCCCTAAAGAGTCCCTCTAACCTACCATTAACTATGTACAGGCCTAAAGCCCGACAGAGATGCACTATCTCCCTGCCACTTTGATTTATTTCACAATCAAGGTTGTTCCGATGGGTGATGGTTGGTGTGGTAAATAGGGGGGCCTGATCAAATGCATGGTTGTGGCTCTGTGGGTCGATGACATCAGGTTCAATTCCTGTTCGTGCATTCAGATCGCCAGTTAGAAGAACATTTCCCTGGGCCTGGAAGTAGGCGATTTCTGAATGGAGAGTATCAAAAATATCTTCTTCAAAATAAGGAGAGTCAACTGGGGGTATATATATTGCACATAGATAGAGATCTCTATCAGTAATGCCAAGGTTTGATCTATTCTCAACCAAACATGGGATTTACCCTGTTTTACTGTTGAGATCTGACTGCATAGATCTCCTTTGTACCACACCAAGATCCCCCCCGATGTTCTGCCCTTACGTATGTTTTTAAATTTTATAGAGGGCACCATGATTTCGTTATATCCTGAGGGACAGTGAATGAGTGAATCATTTTTACACCATGTTTCTGTCAATATAATTAAGTCAACATCTTTTATAGATTTAATGAATTCAGGGTTTTCACTCTTCAGCTCAAATGTCGAGGAGTGGAGGACCCTGGATATTCCAACAGCTTATATGTAATGAGCGCATTAAAAACAAACAAAATGAACCCATATAGTAGGACAAAAAAAAAAAAAAAAAAACCTTCAACTATCTATCCATTTATAATACTAAATAAATATTTAAAAATTATAAATATTACCATTATACTCATTTCTACCATTGTTATTATTACTATTACTAACTAAATATATATCAATGTTCTGTTACCCAAATGGTAAAGTGTTTTGTGTATGTATATCTTAGCTGGGCAGAAGTCGGGTACATAGAGTTTGCAGCATCTTCCTGATGTCTCCCAGCTCAGAGGCAGCAGGGGGTGGGGCTGTGGCAGGGGCGGGGCTGTGGCAGGGGGCGGGGCTACAACTGAAGAATAACTCCTTTGCTGTGGGTGGGGAGGCAGGTCGGGTACAGGTGCTGTTGCGTAGCTCTGCTGTCGATGTTGTAAAAGAGGACGGTGGAAGGGATTAAGGAGGGGGAAAGTAGCCTTCTCTGGTTGTGTTCCACCATGGTTAGGTGGTGGGCGGGTGGGGAGGTCCAGGCGAGCTGTTGTGCCTCCTGGCAGCAGGGGGATGATCCTGGGGTGGTGGGGAGGAGGAGGTCTGGGATGATCACTGAAGCGTGTAGTTGAGAAGAGGATAGAAGGTCTGCGTCCTAGGGCCGTGTCTTTGAGAGTCTTCGCAAAGATCTTCACCTTCTCTTTGTGGAGATGGAGTCCATCATAGAGGTCCCAGATGCCAATGGTTGGGTGGGGGGCCAGGTGACATTGGGTAAGGTGGCACATCCTCTTCTGATCTCCATATTAATGTCATGGATGGCATGAGGCGGGATGTCTGTCCTAGGCAGCAGGGTGGAGATCACATGCGGGTGTCAGGAAATTCCTTACTGGCCTTCTCTGCCATCTTCTTCACTGCCTCAGCAGTGCCTTTCCGGAGGCTGTGCAGATCATTTGTTCCTGTGTGGATCACCAGGCATTGAGGGCTCCTGAGGGTCTCCTTTTTTAACAGCTTCATTGCCTGGCCTGTGGTGCTGCAGCGTTTAGAAAGCACTTTCTTACCAGGAAATAGCTTGTTTGTGTCCAGGAATTTCCCATTTGAGTCAACCAGTAGGACCACTTGTGGGGCTTGTTCTTCAGGCTGGGTGGAGGCAGGCTGTGATGGGCAGAGCTGGTTGTTGGCAGCTGGCAGTGTAGGTGTAGAAGGAGCTGCCAGGGTGTTGTTGGACTGGGTGTAGAGCAGAGATGGAGGTACAGAGACAGAGCAAGGCTTTGGGACACTGGCAGGGAGAGTCTGTGTCTCTGTAGTTGTCAGGATTTCTGAGAGTTGCTCTGTCAGGTGTTGGACCTGCCTGGTGAAGCTCCTTTCTCTGTTCTCAGCATCTTCTTTTACTTTGGCCATTTGGGTATGAAGTATCCTGTTCTCCTGCTTCAGTGCCTCTATACTCCCTCTAAGGTCAGATGCCAATGACTGGTTGTCTCTTTTGAGCTGTTGGAGCTCCTCTTGAATCTGCTGCACAGTGGTGTTTTGGGCTCACACAGCCTGGCCTGGGTCAGCTCTTTAAATTCAGCAAAGTCCAGCTCTAATAGGGCCATACTCTCCTTTAGCCTGTTGGTAGAGGTGGCAGGTGTAGGAGGGGCAGAGATGGACAAGGTGGTGGGGTTTTCTGTCTCATCATCTTCACTGTCAGTGTGAACAATCATCCTCTTGGTGTTCACCTCTGTTTTTAACAGAGAGAATGCATCTTCAAAGGACTCCAGGTTGGCTTCGTTCCCCTGGACCATGACCTTTCCTTTGGTGTAGTATGTGATGGTGAGAAGGGGGTCTTCCTTGTCCAGGTGTTCATCTTTGCAGATCTTTAATCTGCCCCCTGAGCCGATGCCTTCACTGGATACATATGGGTAGTTGTTTGACACGGTATCTTTCCAGATGTAGATGGAATCAGTGAAGAATATGAGGTTATTTTTCTTTCTTCCATTCTTTTGTTGGGCATAGTCAGTGAAGAGGATCTCTGGTTTTCCCGTAGTGTCTTCTCCTTGTGTTTCTCTCTAGCTGCTGCACTTTTACATTTGACAGGGTATTCAACCTCTCTGCTGGGAGCTTTGCTGTGCTTAAATGCCTTCTGACCCGTTTCCATGGTGACCACTTGTTTACTCCAAACAGGTGGCTAGGCTACTTTGTTGTTTATAAGACTTCAAAACACAGTTATTTCTTGTTCTTTCTTATTTTCTTCTTTGTCTTTGTTAAATATCTCTTCTGTTATCTCTTCTGTTATTGTTTAGCTCAGTTTATTTAGTTTCTTAGGCAGTCAGTAGCCCAGTCAGCTGATGACAACAAGCTGAAACAGTTGACAGTTCCCTAGCTTACAGTTTAGCTAGTTGTTTTGATTTAAAATTAAAATCAAGATATTCACTTATTTCATTTAAATCTTCTGTTTTGCAGAAGTGATTTCTCTCTCTCTCTCTCTCTCTCTCTCTCTCTCTCTCTCTCTCTCTGCTTCTCTGCTCAAACCCAAAGTGTGTGTCCATAAAGCCGCCTCTCAGTACTAAACTGAGTTACATTTCACTTCTTATTGTACTTAATACACACAAAATAATTTAAAAATGCCGGTCTTGGGAAGTATTTACGCAACCACAGTCAAACACATGTGTAACAGTATAATGGATCTGTGCGTCACGTCTTAAAGTGACAGCGGCCTAATATACCTGCTGCCAAATTATGAGATCATATTAAAATATCTATATGGCAGTTTTTCTTTTTGGTATCAATGTCTAAAGCTTGGTTGTGAATGTTATTCCAACAACAAAGCACTTCAAAGTGACAAAATTATTTTTACGAATTCAGAAGTGGGAAATAGGAAATTTCCGATAGCACGTGAAGGCACCATGAGTCCTAAAACCATTTTTGAACTCAATGTTTTATTTTTATTTCTATGGTGAACACAAGCTTAAGAAATGTTCACATTTTATTTTTATAAAATACATCAGTATTACCTCTTTATGATTATTTTTTTAAAGCTTTTAATGCTGAACAGGAAAAATCATCTACTCACTATTGCACTTTCCTAGCCATGTTCTGTTTAAAATCTCAAACTGTTCTAAATTAAATTTTCCAACTTGTTGCTTAGTGATGATGACATTGTGACCGTGTTGTAGTTCGTTTATAGCCTAACTTTAGATTACCGTGTGTAGGCTTTAGGATTCATTAAAAACTGTGTGTAGATGATCATGATGAACGAGACGCCTAAGAATCCTAAACTCTTGTTGGTCACCGCTTATTTTCTGCAAAAATCCTGTTGGTTTTTTGTTGAGATAACCAGACAAAAATACGTCATCGCTGCAGAGCTCTATCACATTACAGTAATACATGTTGTCCTCAATCTTGTTTCTCTCTTGTTTTTTTTTCCTTTTATGCACAAACTGTATTAATCATCTCTCTCCGCATCTGTAGAATCTGGAAGTGTCCGTAACCGAAGACTTCCTGGAGTTTCTGATGGAGGGAGCCGTGGCTGTGGAGGTCTTTGGTCACAAACAGGCAAACCCGCGCAGGAATCTGGCTCTCTGGGACCTTGGAGTGATTTCAGGCGAAGACTCGCTCTCTCAGAGAGAGGTACACCTGCCTTTATTATACCTATGAAACATAACCTGTATTACTGATAATTTCCATGACTGCAGAATTGATTTAGTCAATGTTCAGATGATCATGGGGTTCCCAAACTGTGGTTCTTGAGCTGATGGAATGCATCGTAAAAATATTAAAAATAAATAAAATTAATATATATATATATATATATATATATAATATATATTATATATATATATATATATATATATATATATATATATATAAAATATATATATATATATATATATATCTCTATATGGCTTAGGTCTCCAAGCTGTGTGTGTGTGTGTGTGTGTGTGTGCCAGTTACGCTCAGCGCTTAGGTCTCCAAGCTGTGTGTGTGTGTTTTTGAAATATGTAAAATGTTTGTCGTTGTTATTGGAGTTGTCATAAAGAATAGAGCGTATTGTAGTACTGCAGTGCTTTATCAATATGTTTAAGCTTTGGGTTAACGCGAAAAATAACTGACTGGGTCATCTGACCAATCACCGCAGATTAGCGTCACGCAAAGGCGGGTTTGAAAAATGAGTCGTCAAACGAATCATTAGGGAGTTGGTGAGCAAATCAGGTAAAAATAAATGCATATTATAAGACAACAAAAGTGTTTTTTGTCATTGCATGCATGTAAAACTGTTGTTGGGGACTCCCAGAACATTATTAGGAACATTTTAAATGCCATAATAGGTACCCTTTAAAGGAAATTACTGTACAATTGTGTGATAAGTCAAGACAAATTTATTTGTATAGTGCTTTCCACAATACACAATTGTTTGAAACAGTGTTGTTATATTTTTGAGAATTGCACCCTTGGCTTTACCGCGCATGCTCTTATTGTTATAGAGCAAAAGGAAGCTCGGTGCTGAACGCCCTTATATAGAATAATACTTAGAATAATCAACATTAGACTCGTGTCTTATTTTAAAGGTGTTTTATTAGTTTGTAGAGATAATATTTTAAATTAATGTATACTATTTAAATATTGTTATTTTGAGTATTTAAAATTGGATTACTCTTTGTTTGCCATGAATATAGACTAGTGCTGCACGATTAATCATATCGCAATCGCAATGTCAAGCCAATGCAATTATATGACACAATATGCTGCGATTTTATATGAAAAAGCCTAAACAAATTAGGCCTATTAATGCAATTAACGCAGCATCTGTTCATTTTTGTTATCATTTGGCTAGTGTTACATGATCCCGCTCTTATTCATGCAATTGCTTTAAACCATTCATGCCCGACAAGACACAAAAGTAAATGTCCTGACTGTGACTCACAGAAATCATGCGTGCGCACAAGACAGATTACAGTTCTCTTTCACGCCTGAACGAACAGTGAAGGCCATTGCACACTGAGTCCGAAATTCGCAGCCGAAATTTTTACGTTAAAAAATAAATTGACACGTTATGTCAATCACGCTTGCACACTGCCTCCGAAACTTTCGTCCATCATAAAAAAAATCGGATCGGGTTTGATTTTCTGCGTTTTCGCATCCGTAGCAAGCAGTTTGAATGGTGTTTTGACAGTTCAGAGCCACCGAATCATGAATACAAAAAAACGCATACGAAAATTTCGGACTCGGTGTGCAAGGGCCTTAACACACAATTATGCCAAAATGTCTTTTTGTCGAGTATCTTCATATCATAAGAGCAGTCTTATGATGAACGTAAAGAGTTGTGACTTGTGAGAGAATTTTTATCCAGACATCAATGGCTTATTCATCATTATAGGTGTTATCAATCATTTAGTAGTTGTTGAGAAATACACATTTCAGCATTATCACTAATCTGTGTGTGCATTTTCCTTGAGAACCAAGCAAGTTGACTCCATTTGTTTATTACTATAGCGCAATATTGACCTCAATAATCGCAATATGACATTTTCCCCAAATCGTGCAGCCCTAAACATGCCGTTAAATGATAAAATGGGTTAACATTTTTTTTATCATATCAGTCAATAGTTTTTAATGACCATTTTCCATGCCCTCTGACTGGCTTTGTAAATGAAAAGGTGTTTTGTGTGCAGGTGGAGTGAGGTGACCCGCAGGCTGGAGCTCTGGGTGCAGATCCTGGAGCTGAACGACGCTGGAGAGTTTGTGCCGGTGGAGGTTCAGCCAGCGAAGGACATCTGCTCAGGAGGAATCTTTCAGCTCAAACAGGTCTGTGTGGAGACTGGACGTGAAAGATTGTGACGAGACGTAGAGCAGTGTGTCCTGATGCGGTTCATGAATGTGTGGCAGGGTCAGTCCAGGCGTGTTCAGGTGGAGGTTCGTTCAGTCCAGGACTCCGGCACCATGCCTCTGATCACGGAGTCTGTGATCAACGTCTCCATCGGCAATGTGGAGGTCCATCAGACTCGACCTGGCAAGGTGAAACTTCTTTACTGTCTTTTTTACGTCGTTGGATCTCATTCACTAAATCTGGGTGTGAAATGTTTTCACACATAAATCTTGATTCACTAAAAAGTCACTGTAATTAATTACATTTTTTGAACCAACTCAAACCAGACGTACACTAAAGTAGCAGATAACCTCAAAAACATTTAATGCATTAAGCAAAAATGATTTTATAAGTATTTTTTTTAACATGAAAGTGACACCAAGTTACCCTACAATAAATATTATTGTATAATTTAATTTAATATTTGGTCACACTTTATTTTAAGGTGTCATTGTTACAGTGTAATTATATAGTTAAGCACTGAGTAATAATAGTTAACGATATGTACTTACTATAGGGTTAGGGTAGGATTAGGGTTCGGTTGAGGGTTAGTTGCATGTAATTATGCATAATTTACTGTTATTACTACGGTAAGTACATGTAACATATGTAACAAGGACACTGTAAAATAAAGTGTTACCTAATATTTTAAAACTTAATATGTAAAGTAAATGATCAGGTCTGGTATGCAGTTTTACTGCATTATTTTGTATATCCTATTATATATTTTATTAATATTTTGAATGTGTCTGTCTGTGTGTGTGTATTAGTTTTTATTTATTTCCAGTTAGTAATTTTAGTGCCTCAACTTAAAATTATTTTAGTTAGTTGCAGAGGAAACATTACTGACATTTAGTTTGTTTTTCATCTTTTACTTGTGTTATATATTAGTTTAGCTTTAATATCATTTTTGTTCACTTAAATAGTTTTAGTTAAGGGAATGAAAATAGCCCTGATGCCATTATACACCATTATTAATAGTTATGCCACTTGCATAACATAGTAAATTGTTTACAACTTTAATAGTTTAATGCTTAATATGTAACCAAAATGATAATAATTTAGCTGGTCACATGTAGTTGAGGCCTATATAAAACTACTTTTGAAAATTGCACACTTGGCTTTAGTTAAAGAGTTCACCATGCATGCTCTTAAAGGTGCCCTAGAATGGGGTTATTTTATTATTTTATAATGTTTCCTGGGTTGCCCTTATAGTGTTAGTATGTTTTTTAGATCAAAAATAGTCATAATTTAGAAATAAAAGGCATTTTCTCCTAGCCTGATTTTAGCCTCTGATTTGAACACTCTGTTTGAAGGGGCGTGTCTGCTGTGGGATTCAGTGTAACCGGCCACTGATGTGATTGGCTGCTGTGGGATTCAGTGTAAGCGGCCACTGCTGTGATTGGCTGCTGTGGGATTCAGTGTAACCGGCCACTGCTGTGATTGGCTGCTGTGGGATTCAGTGTAACCGGCCTCTGCTGTGATTGGCTGACATGCGTGCATATGAAATAGCTACGTATTACATGTGAAACTCTCTCGAATACTTTTACTACAGATATTATACTTTTTTACTATTACAGCTATCGAGATTAACGAATCGTGAGATGTTTATAAAGTATTTAAATCACATAAAATGTTGCCGTGATGAGCATTGCGCAGATGACAGTCTGTTGATCGTGAGACTGAAGATCTAATCATTTCAACAGTTTCTGCACTCTCTCTCTAATGCTTTCACCAATGCAAACACGATGATGTACATACAGTAAGAGCTTTGTGGTGCAGTAACCCGCGTGTCATTGATTTCATAACGAGTTTGGCAAGTGTCAAGATAAACTCGCACTGTGTGGAAAGATTGTTCTTTGATCGCTTTCTTTATATAATTTATTCACTGAGAGAAGCCTGCTTGATATTGTCCCAGGTTCGAAAATAAGTCTTCATTAACAACTTCGAATTAAACTGTTGCGGTATCCGATTATATATAAACATCAACCACGCCTGTTGACATTCCTTTTCTGTGGGAAGGGTATGAAAAGTCCTCACATCCCCTGCACAGCCTGGAACATAACATTTATTTCCATGATCTGCCATTTTCTCTATGATCCTCGCTTGTTTCGATGACTTGGCTGCGCAGTTCCGCCTGGCATTGAGGGCTGGCATAGGCTATGCAAATATTTGGAGGCGTACATATTAAGGATCCCGACTGTTGCGTCACAGACGGTATTATGTGGAGATTCGCCTGTTTTTCAGGGGTGTTTTTCAAAAACGAGATTTAAATAAGGAGAAAATAATGGTGTTTGAGACTCACTGTATGTCATGTCTGTGTACTGAACTCTTGTTATTTAACTATGCCAAGATAAATTCAATTTCACATTCTAGGGCACCTTTAATGTTAGAGAGCTAAAGGAAGCTCAGTGCTGAAAGCCCTTATATGGGCGTGTCTTATGCTAATTACTCACTGCAGGATCACGCCTCCTTATATAGCACAGATTCTGAATTGATCAACATCAGAATCGTGTCTCAACGTTTTTCTGTCTTATTTTTCAAGGTGGGAGATAAAGATGTGGACAGTTATCAGGTAATTATTTTTAGGCTTTTTTTTAATATGTAAATGATGTCTGTAATGATTGGCTAACCTCTGTGAACCTCTGAGTTTTCACTGTCATCATGTAAATGTGAGCTGATGTGTTTTCTGCGTGTTTCTCCCTGTAGGAGTTTGATCTGGAGAGACTCAGGGCTCAGTGGCTCATGGCTCTAACTGAACGACAGGAATATCTCGACCAACGTCTCCAGAAACTTGTTGGCAAGCAAGGTAGGAATCCACCGTCAAATGTGTTTCAGCGTGTGGAAGAGATTCAGGATACATCACTGATGAAAGTGATCTTTCTTCTGATGTGTAGATAAGTCAGAAGAGGATGTGGAGAGCGAGTCGCAGCTGCTGGAGTGCCGTCTCACGCTAACAGAGGAGAGAAACGCTGTACTGGTGCCCTCTGCTGGCAGCGGTATCCCAGGAGCCCCCGCCGAGTGGTAGATGCACATCATATGTTATGCTTTGATGGTCCTAGAACATCTTTCCATTCAAACAATCATAGGACTAACCGTATATAACCATAACCACCTTTTAAGGGCCGTGACTCACCAAAACGACACTTTCTCTCTCTCATCTCTCCGACAGCGAGTGACACACAAACCCGCCTTTCCTCACTCACTCGTTTCATTTATGAGTATTGTTGGTGTTACAGGGCTTGAATTTTGGTGTGGGATTGTGCGTATTGTGTATATTTTGACTCATTCCCGCAGATTTTGGCGCACGCACATAAAGCCGCCTCTCAGAACTTCTTTTCTCAGAGTTATTTTTCGCTGCTTATTGCACTCAAACTGTCAAATACATACAAAATAATGTCAAAATGCAGGTCTTGGCGAGTATTTACGTGGTAACAGTCGTTAACAGTTGTTTTAAGTGAATGTAAACAAAGAAAACGCATGTGTGGATCTGTGCGTCAGGTCTTAAAGTGACAGCAGCCTACTATACCTGCTGACAAATTATGAGATCATATTAAAAATATGGTATCAATGTCAAAATTCTGGCCAGTGAAAATGCTGAGTGGCTTTTTCTTACATGCAGGCTCAGAACACACATGCTAGTTGACTAGTCGCCTGTAGTCCTTTTGGTTTGTTGAAGCGCAGCTTTTTGTCCGAGACTCAGCCGATGTGAGACTATAACACAGTCGGCTTTTGTCGCTGCTAGTTCTTTGACGCCAGCTTGGTGTGTCACAGCCTTAAAGTTTAAGTTCTAGAACAAAATCTTACGATCTGATTGGTTGATCGGAATGTTGTTGTGCTGATTCTTCACATGAGCCTTATTTTCACTGTCTGGTTCCTGTTCCTGCAGGATTCCTGTGCCAGGGATGGAGAACCACATCCCAGTCATCTTCCTGGGCCTCAGCGGTAAATATTTGTAGCTTTTATTGGGTATTTTTTATATTTTTAGTTTTAGTTCACTTTTAGTTTTTATTCATTTCCAGTTAGTAATTTTAGTGCTTCAATTTACACTTATTTTAGTTAGTTGCCCGGGGAACATTTCTAACATTTAGTCCAAGTTTTTCATCATTTTATTTTATTTCAGCTTTTTTAAGAATTAATTTAGTTTCAGTTAACAACATTAGCCCTGATGGTATGTGACCATTAACTGACATCAGAGAGCCTTGAAAATGTGAATTTCTGTTAAATGACTTAAATATGAACCAAATCTCACAGGGACTTTGAGTAAAATATTTGACATCAGGTTCAGCTTTTCATCTTTTCTCTCGACTCATCCTCATCCTTGTTTGTTTGGTCTGTCGTCTACAGCTGATGACTTCTATGATCATCTGTCGGCTCCTCTAGCTGGAGGTCTGGATGCTGTGCTGAACAGAGAAGATAAAGATGATTTCATAGATTTACAGATGGTCAAACACCACGAGAGTGAGGTGAGCAATATTCTGCATCATGATATCCCACATTGTGAAATGCAACCGGAAGTTTCCAGTATCAAGCCATTTCTCCTGTCCTTGCTTGAACTGATATGCCACAATAATGCAGCCAATCATAATATATTTCTTCTATTTTGAGCATTTCCAAATGAAAAAGGAAAATTAACAATAAAAGAAAAAAACACCACAGCAACATGATAAAAAAAGACTAAGAGCACCCTAGCAACCATCCAGAACACCACAGCAACATAACTGTGGAGTTTTGGATGGTTGCTAGGGAGTTGCTAAGGTACTATCTCCTTAGCAACTCCCTAGCAACCATCCAAAACTCCACAGCAACATAAAAACACTGAGAGCACCTTAGCAACTCCCTAGCAACCATCCAGAACACCACAGCAACATAACACAGAGAGTACATTAGCAACTCCTTAGCAACCATCTAGAACACCATGGCAACATAAAAACACTGAGAGCACCTTAGCAACTCCCTAGCAACCATCTAGAACACCACGGCAACATAAAAACACTGAGAGCACCTTAGCAACTCCTTGGCAACCATCTAGAACACCACGGCAACATAAAAACACTGAGAGCACCTTTGAAACTCCCTAGAAACCATCCAAAACGCTAGCCTGGCTCCGCCCTCCTACGCACTTCCGCTCAATTTCATTTTCCTTCAGTACTACGTCTGGGATTGTGCTGTAGACTTCGGTTTCCAGAAATCAATTTTTTGTAGGACCAATCAGCGAACAGAGGGAGTGGCAGAGAACGATGACGTTGATGTCGACTCGTGCGTTATTTTGAGTTGTAGTTCAAAATAAGAAAGATGCGAGTGAAGCCATTCGGTCCGTTGTGGCAACGCTGCCGAATATCAAGAAGTTAAAGCCGGAGCAAGAACAATCTTTGCTTAGTTTTGTGTTTATGGCCATCCTCCCACGGGGTTCGGGAAAAGACATACGTCACGACCAAACGTTAGCGATTGGTTATGGCAGATCCAGAGTGACTCTGGGCAGATCCAATAGTTTTAGACTTCAATAGAGTTCCCGCCTACAAGGAAGTTACTGCTTGTCAATGGAGCGGTGCCAGACTCTCTGTACAAATGAAATGTACGAGAGTCTGGTAGAACCAGGCTACCAAAACGCCACAGCAACATGATAAAAGCATTGAAAGCACCTTAGCAACTCCCTAGTGACCACTCAGTACACCACAGCAACATAAAAACACTGAGAGCACCTTAGCAACTCCCTAGCAACCATCCAGAACACCACAGCAACATAACACAGAGAGTACATTAGCAACTCCTTAGCAACCATCTAGAACACCATGGCAACATAAAAACACTTAGAGCACCTTAGCAACTTCCTAGCAACCATCTAGAACACCACGGCAACATAAAAACACTGAGAGCACCTTAGCAACTCCTTGGCAACCATCTAGAACACCATGGCAACATAAAACACTGAGAGCACCTTAGCAACTCCCTAGCAACCATCCAGAACACCACAGCAACATAACACAGAGAGTACATTAGCAACTCCTTAGCAACCATCTAGAAACCATGGCAACATAAAAACACTGAGAGCACCTTAGCAACTCCCTAGCAACCATCCAGAACACCACAGCAACATAAAAACACTGAGAGCACCTTTGAAACTCCCTAGAAACCATCCAAAACGCCACAGCAACATGATAAAAGCATTCAAAGCACCTTAGCAACTCCCTAGTGACCACTCAGAACACCACAGCAACATAAAAACACTGAGAGCACCTTAACTTACTAACAACCATCCAGAACACCATAGCAACATTTTAAGACACGTTAGAACACCTTAGCAATGCCCTAGCAACCACTCATAATATCAAAAAAGAGAACAACGATGCATATCTGGATGCAATGTATTTGCTTGAGTTTAAAATAGTTTTGATTTGTGATGTCCGAGTCATCTCTCTCCTCACAGGTGAAGGCAGAGGCCTCATGGGACTGCACCGTTCACAACAGTCCTGAGCTAAATCGAGTAACAGGGCCGGATCAGAGGGTTTATCTCACCGTCCGCGTGGTCGTTCTGCTCAGTCATCCCGCACAAATGCAGCTGGTCCTACGCAAACGCATCTGTGTGAACCTCACCGGACGACAGGTGTGACCGTTAATATGATAATGTCTACAATTGATGATATTATTTTTGTGCTTTGCTTTTTATTGATCTTATTTCTGGCCTGCAGGGTTTTGCTCAAAGTCTGTTTAAGAGGATGTCTCCCCGCAGCTCCATTCACAGCTGTGGAGTCACGTTTGAGATCGTCTCAAATATCCCAGGGGTACGTAAAGCACATGAGCAACACAGTCTCATGACCAGACTATATTTTTATTTTGAAAGAAGTCTCTTCTGCTCACCAAAGCTGCATTTATTTAATCAAAAATACAATAAAAACATTAAAATTGTGAAATATTATTACAATTCAAAATAACTGTTTTCTATTTGACTATTTTAAAATGTAATGTATTCCATCAAAGCTGAATTTTCAGCATCATTACTCCAGTCTTCAGTGTCACATGATCCTTCAGAAATCAGTATAATATGATGATTTGCTGCTCAAAAAACATTTCTGATTATTATCAATGTTGAAAATGGCTCCAGGATTTTTTGATGAACAAAGTTCAAAAGTATTTATTTGAAATCATAATCTTGTATAACATTATAAGTGTCTTTAATGTCACTTTTGATCAATTAAAAACAAGTATTTTTTACCCCCTTTCTGAAACCCAAACTTTCTGACAATATTGTACATGAGTCTATGTGAGATTGGTAACAGTAACTGGTGTGTGTGTTTGTTCACAGGACATGCAGGGCTCTGAGGACAGGGAGATGCTCGCCCGACTGGCCACCAGCACTGACAACCTAGGAACCGACAGTGAAGCCGCCATTGAGAAATACCTGAGGAGTGTGTTAGCCGTGGACAACATCCTCACGCTGGACCGTCTCAGACAGGTCTGACATGCGTCACGGTCCCCAGAGCTGTTATATTCTTATTTAGGCATATAAACCACACATACATGAGCAAAAAAAAAGTGTGTGGGTCCTCCCCCAGAAAAATGTTACTGGAGTAAATGCCATTTCATGTATTCTGGTGACTTTTCATTAAACAAGTAAATAAAACTCTGCTTCACGTCGTGCATTAATTGCACCGCTATCCGTGGATTATCCCGCTGCTGATACCATGCTCATTTGCCAGCATTGACAACTTAAAGCTGTTATTGATATTTGCAACGCAATATTTGACTGGAAGGGTACAACGGGTGGTTATTTTCGTCAGTTGCGGCTCGTTGAGAAATATGATGATTCAGCAGAAATGGAGTTTAATTTATTAGGGCATTCCTCAAGTGGAATGGATTTGACTGACGGCGCTCTGGAAAGTGAACAGACATATGCGCTGAATTAGAGACGGTAAACGTCAGTCGGTCCAATATCATTGGTCTTAAAAAGTGGTCGGGTCTTGTCCCACCCATATACAATGTTTCCGACACCCATGCACCCATACAATACTAATTATGTACATACTAAATATGTACAATGGTATATATGTCTAAAGAAGCTCTGTTTTTTGATACATTTTATGATGCACATTTCATTTACATGTGTCGTATTTGTATTTTGGTGAATTCAGGAGGTTTCAGTAAGGGAACATCTGACAGATAAAGGAAAGATTCCCAAACGCTGCCTCAGTTCACCCAATATACAGCGGGTAAGACCTGAACTATGTCTTTGTGCAAAAATTCACAGTGTAAATCAGCCCAAACTTAAACCAGACATGAAACCCAATCTGTTTATTTTTCAGCTCTCTGGCAGCAGGAAAGATCTGTCCACCAGCCAAGACTATAAAGTGAGGGGAAAAAACGGCTTAAATAGTGGTTTTGTGTCACAGTTTGGTAAATACTTGTAGTATATGCCACTATTTTTCACAATTCGTCACTCAGAAACATCAAGTATACTCTTTGAATTTGAGTCATTTGTTTCATTTTTATTATTTTTTAATGTCCATCCAGATGTTCAGCTTATTTACCGGTGGTTTGTGTCTGTGCTTTGACTTTCTTTAGTGTTTTTGGGATAGTCAGCAGGAGATTTCTGTGCCAACATCTTCATCCCCAAAGAGTACATCTCACCCATCATCAATACAAAGTCTAAACTCAGAGCCAGGTATCTGTCCTCTTCTGCTGTCCTGACACCTTTACAGGTGAAACAGAGGTTACATTACCTGATAGGGCTGTGCGATATGACAATATATATTCATATTATACTCTATTGTTTATATTGTGGTGTCGCACTATATCGTGATATATATCGTTATTGGGATATGAGATGACTTATTTGTGATATGAGATTTTGGGTATATCGCCCAACCCTATTACCTGGGGTAACCCCTATAATCATATTAAAAACAGTCAGAACACCTTAGCAACACTCTAGCAACCAGCTACAACTCTCTAGCACCATGTCAGTAAGAAGCACCACATTTCTTCAGATAATTTAAAGGATAATTCAGGTATTTAGCAATTTGAGTCTATTTTCTAGTTTGTTTTGGATGAACTAGAGTGGTGGGGACAGAAATTTTGACGATGGGCTTTTTGACCATTTTAGAATCGCCTCTGAGCGCTTCAGAGTGGCTGTCTATGGGCATGCACAAAATGTCCTTAAAACAACCCTTAACGTTCGTTTTCAAAACTGTGCAACTCACCGAGTGGTTAGTGGTGTTCGTTGATGTTCCAAAACAAGTAGCGTAGCGAAATACAGTTTCTGTCGTGTTTTATTTGGCTTTTTGTAAAATCGTATTGATGTCTGTTGGAGGACTCAGTGCTCGTTGATATCAGAACGATACGGAAACGGAAACGGGGTCTGTTTACATTTGGTTGTATTCTTTTTGCTCGGTTCTCCGTCTCTTAGAAGGCTAGCATGAGCAGAGCAACTGCGGCAAAGTGGTTGACACATCAAGTGGTCGGGAGTGTGCTAACGCTTCAAACTCAAATATCCAGCGGAAGTTTATACGCGGTTGTGAGGTATCTGAAAAAATAGTTCCACTATAGTAAATAACACGGATTGAAATCATACATTGTGCCGATATCTTTGTTTTTAATCATCAACGAACACCACTAACCACTCGGTGAGTTGCACAGTTTTGAAAACGAACGTTAAGTGTTGTTTTAAGGACATGTTTGTGCATGCTCATAGACAGCCACTCTGAAGCGCTCTGAGGCGACTCTAAAAGAGTCAAAAAGTCGAGACAGGACCCATCGTCAAAATTTCTGTGTCCACCACTCTAGTTCATCCAAAACACACTAGACAATAGACTCAAAGTGCTAAATACCGGAATTATCCTTTAAGTTTCAAGATGTCTGAATGTTGAAAGTTGTTACCTGATTATGTGTCTTTGACCTGCTGGTCTGTGCATGTACTCAGCACTGCATGGCGCTTTGTGTTAAAGGTAAATAAATAAATAAAGTAAAACGGTAGCCAATAAAAGGCATTAAATGTAATGTGCTTTATTCAGCTGCTGTGCTCTCGATGGAGGCGCTGGTCTGCTTCTGTATTTTTGTTAATGCTTTATTTATGCTTTGCACTCTTTATTTACTCTAATGGGTTTCCTGCTCTTTTCTCCTCTGCTTTTCCTCTCTTCTGGCGCTTCTTAAACACGTGTCCCTGCAGGTCTCTCAGGATTTGCTGCGTCTTATTTTTCTCCAGTGAAAGCTCTGGTGTCTCCAGTACCCAAGATGTTCAAGTCTCTGTTATCCAAGAAAGATGAGAAGAAAGAGACACCTCCTCCTCCTGTCTTTGAGCAGGTAAAACATATAGTTTTACCATGGCACAGTATAGGGCTTGTAAAACTATTTAGTTTTGGTAGTTTGTTCATTATTGTAGTTATGTCTCATCTATATTTAAACGATGTAGTTTTTAAAAAAAAAATAATAATAAAACATTGAAAGATAATTGCAATAACTTGTAAGTTGTTTGGCAAAATGTGTGGTATTCCTGGTAAAACACTAATAATATTTGTATTGCCCTTTAATTTCACCCAGAATGTGCCACGTATTATTGTGCAGTCTGTCAGTCTTGAAGACATCAACAGCTGTGAAATGGTTAGTCTGTTCGGTTGGAACCTGAAAAGCAAAATATATAAATATGTATATTATATAACATTTGTACATTTTAAATATTAATATAATTAATAAAATTGTTTATTTCGTATTTATATATTAGTCCTGTCAAATTGATTTAAATCTAACGTGTTAATCAAATTGATGAAAACTAACTTTTTGCACACCTGTCAATGGCTGGCGAATTAATACAATTTGCCGATGACCATAAATCATTTTTTTTTTACCAGCCATGAAACAACAGGCAGTTGACACAATTTTTGGTTGACACAAAATTACAGTAAAGTAATTTTAAATTTAGTAAAGTAATCAAATGTAAAATAACATTGCATCACTGTATAAATTCAACCGATTAATCCTTATTAAAGTTACAAAAGTTATTCAGTCAAGAGCAGTGAGTCTTTTGACAAGTAATCAAATTTTCGAATTGTTATTTGAATAACATCAAGGCAGCAGGTATATATTAGGCTTCTGTCACTTTAAGAGCTGCACGAATCCAATATACAGATACACATGCATTTTCTTTCTCAACACACAACTGTGAGACATAAGACATAACTATGTTTCACGAGGATACTCACCAATACGGGCATTTTCAAGCACAAGAAGAGTTCAATTTAGTATTTGCGTGCTTGTTTTGTTCACATTCATATTCTCACAACATTGCTTTGTTAGAATCCATAAAAATATTACCGGCCAACTGCGATTGACACCGTTTCATATATAAACTGTATCGTGCCAAATGAATATATGTTAGATCCGATTAATTGATTTGACAGCACTTATATAAATTAAATATGTTTGTGTTTGATCTTGTGCGGTTGAATACATTTTGATGCACTTTTTATTTTGAAGACTCCACAGGCTCCTTCAGAAGACTGTGCTCAAGACAGCCAATCAGAACCTGCTTCCATTGTGCCCATATTTCCAGTTATTCATGATGGAGTACAGACCGCTGGGGCATCCAGTATTTCCTCAGAAACCACGTCTAACATCCAGATAGTAAGTCTACATGTTTATAGGCATCTCCTTATTAGTATGGTGAACAGTATCCGGTGTAGTGGGTAACTTAAAAGTTGCTTTTAATACTGTGTATATTATTACTTATAGCCTGATCTCTATGATCTCCTCAGAGCCATGCTATGGAAACTCCAATTTCAGAGAAACCAGAAAACGTTGAGGAGATTATGCTGCCTCTTCTTCCTCAAGAAGCTCCTATTTCTTCTGTTCCTCCAGTGGCTGAGGAAGTTCTACCTACTAATCTTTCTTTTAAAGTTGAGAAGGTTCTTCCTCAATCTGTTTCTCCAGAGGTTGAGAACGCTCTACCTTCTAATCTGACTCTGGAGATTGAGGAGGTCCTTCCTCCATCTGTTTCTCCAGAGGTCAGAGAGGAACTTTCTGTTCCTTCAGAAGCTGAAGAGGCTCAACCTCCTACTGTTCCCTCAGAGATCGAGGAGGTTTCACCTTCTTTTGCTACTCCTGTAGATCCCAAACAAAGTCCGGTTTGTGATTCCACCTACAGCTCCATCAGTGACGTCTCAAGTGGATATATCTCCACAAGTGTCTCCACAGCGACTCTCTCTGAGTGTGCGGTCTCAAATGTTGATCCTCCTCTTCCCAACAGCACTGAACCTAAAATAGACAAGTCTACTTCCAAAAAGATTGAACCAAAAACAGACAGCGTGGTTCCAGCAAGCAGCACATCTCCAGAGCATCAATCAAAACTTGAACCAGCTGACCAAGAACATGGAGGACAGATATCTACAGAATCCCAGATATCAGAGGGACACAGTCAAGTGTCTCTACTAGATGAATCACCTCAGAAACTCATCGTTTCTGCTTCCTTGCCTCAAAAAACCAATGACCCCATTGAAAATGTCGCTTCAGCCGGCCAAACATCTTGTTCAGGAACCACAGCCCCATTAGTACCATCTACACCAGTAGCACCCCCAGCTGCCTCAAAACCATCTGACCCATCGGTCCCAGTGAAGACTGCTAAACAGTCAGCACATTCCCAGCAATCAAGACCTGAACAAACCAACAAGTCCACTCCCGCCAACCCTTTCCAAATCCACAAAATCAAGACCTCTGGCCTGAAGTCTTTCAAAGGGATCCTGCATGAGGAAGATGAAGAGGGTAAAACTAAACACGTTGACTCTTTATCTGTGTCTCAAGAGAGATTGGAGATCCTTTCGGATTCAGAGGATTCAAACCTTGAGACTCCCGACTGGCTGAAAGAAGAGGAATATGTGACTGTGGGCGCCAATAAAACTGGAACAGTCCGTTACGTCGGACCGACTGACTTTGCGAAGGGCGTTTGGGTTGGAGTGGAACTCGATGTTCCAGCAGGTTGGTAATGCTCTTGAACTTGCAATCAGTAGAGTCTGCTATACTACTGTCATGCATATCATATTCCAGTCATTGGAAAGGACATGCAATCCCATGACCAATGTTTACTGGAGTCAATAGATCTAGAGAATACAGTGTACAATACCACATTCTTGAAATACCGGCCAGGGCTGCGTTTCCATAAAACATTGTAAACTTAAGTAGATCGTATAGAACGTTGGTGCCAATGATCGATTAAGACTTACAATGTTTTTGAGAAATGCAGCTCTGGTCCCAAATGTTGCATTTGCTTGTGGACTTGCGGTTTCGTATGATTTCAAAATGGTGCCTTTTTACACAATTTACACTTGCATAGACTTTAAAGTTGTCCAACAACTCTTCAATTTATTAGAAATTCTATGATCAATAAACCATTGATTTAATTTTGCAAATGTTCTCCTCTCATTTGCACTACCAATTAATTCTGCTCTTCATTTGTAGGTAAAAACAATGGTTTGGACTTGTGGTTTTGTAATTGTTTCTGTTCTTATTATTGTTTCTGTTCTTATTATTCTCCTTATTCCACTCTTGGGAGTCCATGGCCACGCTTGCAGGAAAGTTATGAAATTTGGCACACAGATAGAGGACAGTCTGAATTGTCACCATAGCAAATTTAGAGACTCTAACACAAACCCTTTAGCCCTAGCCTGGTTCTACCAGACTCTCGTACATTTCATTTGTACATAGTCTGGCACCGCTCCATTGACAAGCATTAACTTCCTTGTAGGCGGGAACTCTATTGAAGTCTAAAACTATTGGATCTGCCCAGAGTCACTCTGGATCTGCCATAACCAATCGCTAACGTTTGGTCGTGACGTATGTCTTTTCCCGAACCCCGTGGGGAGGAGGGCCATAAACACAAAACTATGCAAAGATTGTTCTTGCTCCGGCTTTAACTTCTTGATATTCGGCAGCGTTGCCACAACGGACCGAATGGCTTCGCTCGCATCTTTCTTATTTTGAACTACAACTCAAAATAACGCAATAGTCGACATCAACGTCATCGTTCTCAGCCACTCCCTCTGTTCGCTGATTGGTCCTACAAAAAATTGATTTCTGGAAACCAAAGTCTACAGCACAATCCCAGACGTAGTACTGAAGGAAAATGAAATTGAGCGGAAGTGCATAGGAAGGCGGAGCCAGGCTACTTTAGCCCCACCAACTATCCAAAGTTGCTCTCCCGTTTATGCTAATAACTTTTGAACCGCAAGGGCTAGAAACAAAATTGGTTGAAAGTGATAAATTATTACTAGTGATTTTTATTCATTTTAGGCATTTTGCCTAAAATCATCTTAAAATGCTGTTAGGGAATTTATAGTTAAAGACCAAGACCAGATATGATTTATTGAGACAGGAGTTAAAAGTGTAGTCAATTTAAGACGAGTCAGAATTATAATAAATGAATGAAACATTTTACTGAAGATAATTTGCAGTTTCATCAGGCAGAAGCTTCAAGATTCACAAGGAGTTTGTAGGCAGCAATTAAACCCTTCACTGAGGTATAAGCTACATCATTGCTTCAGGTTGAATGATTCTGATTGGCTAAGAAATAGATAAACATAGTAAATTTCCACACATGGACTGATAGACTGAAGCATATCTCCATAGTCTGTACGGCTGCCACCAGGACCCTGAGTTAGGTACGAGTGGCTCTCCGAGGTCACAGGACTGTCTGTCTAGGCGCCAACATGTCAAAAAAAAAAAAGTCAGTCAGTCAATCTCCAATAATGCCACTTGTTCCTTAAGAATACTAACACACACACAGCTTCTTCAAGGTTGGATTTGATCGGGCTCTAAACAGGAGACTCTTCCCAAAACATCAAGATAACATGTTCTTCCTCTTAGTGAGAGGACACTTTAATATACAGTAGTCAACATTTGAAGTGGATCAAAACCTTTCATCAAAATTATACATGAATTTTGAACAATACCCGTTCTTGTCTTAACACAACTTTGAAACTTTTTTGATCCACTTCAAATGTTGACTACTGTAGAACAGTAAAGTAAATGCTTTAACTAAGAAATGGTCACTTAAACTGTTGGTCCCACTGACCCTTGTGACCTTAAGGGGCTCGACTCTGAAGTAGGAGCGAAATTAGTTCCTCCAATAGCACGCAAATGGTTCCTAACACGGCAAAATCCAGGTACTTCCGCCAATAGTTCTAGGAACTATGAAAAGGTTCCTCCGGTGCGAAAGCCCCTCTAGTTGTGATGGTGAGCTAGAAGAACAGATATATGTTTTAACACACCTTTCTCAAACAAAACAAGTCCATATTTCATCTCTGGAAGCTGGGCTAAATGAGGACAGATATTCAATTTAGATTATATTGTTTATTAGATTGTTTAATCAATTTAGAACAGACATTAAAGAATACATGAAAAGAACATTTCAGTAATCGCACGGCTAACTTCTGTAACAAAGTAAAATCTCATTATATTAAATGTGATTTGATATTGGATTCTGGAATCCACTGCTGCCTCAATGTATATCTAATGAGTGATTATATAAAGGTATTAATCAATATTTTTCCTTCTAAACTCCCTTCAATGCCATTAATTGCTAATTTTTGCAGTTGGTCTGATGCTTTCGGGCATGACTTATCTTGACGCCTTTGTGCTTAGCCCCATAATTGCTGCTTGCTGTTTTATTTTGCAAATGTTCTCCTCTCGTATGCATCACCAGATATATTTATGATCTTCATTCCTAGGTAAAAACGATGGTTCGGTCGGCGGTCGCCAATACTTCCACTGCAACCCTGGTTACGGCGTTCTCGTGAGAGCAGATCGGGTCACGAAAGCTACGGGTACCGCTAAAAAGTCGAGGCAGAAACGCAAGCAGAACCTCTCGGGATCTAGTCCCAACTTGGCGGCCCTTACAGCGATGGCCAAAGGAGAGGCTGGAGCTCGCAAGGCGGAGAACAGGAAATCTTGGCTCAGCTGAGGAACATGCGTCCTTGTTGATGTCCGTGTACTGAGGACTTTCTGGTGCAGCAACAGTATTGGTACGACACTGAAACACTACACTGACACTTGCACGGATGTAACTGCAGTTTGATTTACTGTACACTACTTAGTACCTAGGGTCCAAAGCCCCCATGTTTTGAGCTGTATTTCCAGCCTCTATAAGCAGTATTTTTGGTATTATTTTTTTTTTAATGTTTTTTTAATATAACAAAGTGCCCTGTTTATCTGGCCCCAGTGTCAGGGAGTATGTGCTTGTGTTGGATACCTGGAAAAATAAGGATACTGATAGATTCACTAAGCGTTTTATTTCATAATTTTACAGTATATATGGAGGTGAGAGGATTTCACCTGTGGAGATTTAAAAGTGCCACAGTTTTATTCATAAATGATTGTTTTTAGTGTTATTACGGTGAATTAGTTTTGTATATTTTCTTTTCTTTTTGAATGAGTAATTTATCATCAGATTGTTATTTAATTTATTTTGCAGATCAACGTAATGACAAAAAATAATGTTGAGGATTTTATATTGCAATGGTGAGAGTAATAAAACTATTTTATTATCATGCCGCCTTATACATTTTTGCATGAAATGGTGAAAGATTTTATATACATATTTTACACTTTATATACACTTTAAACTCTTAAAGGAGTAGTTCACTTTTAAAAAAAACTTTTGCTGATAATTTACTCACCCCCATGTCATCCAAGATGTCCACGTCTTTCTTTCTTCAGTCGAAAAGAAATAAGGTTTTTGATGAAAACATTCCAGGTTTTTCTCCATATAATGGACTTCATTGGGAGCCAAACGGTTCAAGGTCCAAATGACAGTTTCAGTGCAGCTTCAAAGGGCTTTAAACGACTCCAGACGATGAATAAGGGTCTTATCTAGGACCCTGTGAGTCATGACTCGAAAAAAGATTTGTTAATTTTGATGAACGAGTTCGAACAGGAGAGTCACGAACGCTCATCACAGAACAGAGCAAGGCGAGCATTTGTGCTTAAAAAACTTAAACTTTGTTATTTATTTTTTAAATGAGCGATGGTTTTGCTAGATAAGACCCTTATTCATCGTCTGGTATCGTTTAAAGCCCTTTGAAGCTGCACTGAAACTGTCATTTGGACCTTGAACCGTTTGGCTCCCAATGAAGTCCATTATATGGAGAAAATCCTGGAATGTTTTCATCAAAAACCTTCATTTCTTTTCGACTGAAGAAAGAAAGACATGGACATCTTGGATGACATGGGGGTGAGTAAATTATCAGCAAAAGTTTTTTTTAAAGTGAACTACTCCTTTAAAACACAGTCATGAAAGAATCAAATCACATGCTTGATCATCAATATACCTTTATTTCCCAGAAGATAAAGTACTAAAATAAACACAAGTTTTAAAAAAAGTCATTTTAAACAAAGAAACTGTACAAAAAGTTCATATATATATACTATAGTATACTTACAGAACAGTCTACTGTCCAAAAAAGGCACTAAATTCTTAAATGGAGATACAGATGATTCAGAACAGAATGCTTTTGAAATCATATAATTATTTGATTCAAACAATCTTTCAATTCATAGTTACTGTAATCTTATTATTTATACAGTTGCTTTTATAAGCCTATAGATTTTCCGTTTATAGACGTATGAAAATGCACTCTGGAGAACTAAATGCCAAGCACCCCCTTTAAACCAGCAGGGTTACGTTATGGGTTCACAGAATAACACCGTTCGTTGCTCTGGACTCAAACACTTGAGACAACCGAGCGAGTCATTCGTAGCATGTCACCGTGAGGTCATGTAAACGTCAATACTTGACGTCATACTGCAGTTTGGCACATTTTATCATGTGTATAAAGTTTCAAGAGGCTCTAATGACACACAACCATGAACAAGGAATTTACATCCTTTTCAGTTTTTCTTGTTCTATAAATACAACTGTAAAAGGTCATTTAAACATTACAGCAATAGAAAGACTATTGGTTTGTATATCGCTACAATGTTCAAATTCAATAAATTGAAATAAAATGTGGCAAATAAAATAGTGAGTTTCTTAAGTGAAGGGGGTGCTTCATCTGAATCAGACACGCTTCAGGAGACTGCTCTGAACATAAAACAAAAACTGTGTAAAACAATCAAATAAAAAGAATCTTGAATTAATATTCAACAAAAATTTGACATTTCGTAAATATCAATTGAACAATTGTACACAGGAAGATAGAGGAAGGGTACATAAAATCAGGGCCTCATTCATGATACGAGCAGAACGTATTTCTGTCAAAATCATTCTTGCGTAATTGCTGTTTAGAGTTTATTTATGCAGCCGCGGCACCAAAATATTCATCCAAACATGGACCTCTATATACATTGAATTAATAATAAATTGTAAATGTGTTCAGCATTCTGCAACAAATATTTTTTCGGATTTTCTAGACTATTTTAAGTGGATATATTAAAATGTAGCGCATGTATTTCTGATACAAAGCAGTGCAGTCCCCCCACAGCTCTACAGCGCCCCCAGTTTTCCAATGTAAATCTGTGGTGAAACATGAAACTGCAGCGAGCTCTCATAGAGAACCATTGAGGCAGATTTTAAACCCGCTTATTTTCACGTGACCTTACATAAACCTCGCTCCAGAACAAGACGATATCAGTCGCTTCAGATATGTGTCTGCATCGGTCAGTAACTAGTTGGCCATGTCTGTTCTTATCAGATTAATGAAAGTATAAATCATTTAAACAGTCATGTGAATAGCTTTTCTATACAGTAGTTCTGCTGTGTTTGTTCTAAAGAATAGACATTTGTTTTCCTCACTGGAACTCCTACACAACTTCTAAAACAACATTCTGAGGTAATAAATACTACATTAAAGGGATACTCCACTTTTTTTGGAAATAGGCTAATTTTACAACTCCCCAGAGTTAAACAGTTGGGTTTTACCGTTTTCAAATCCATTCAGCCAATTTTCTAATATTTAGAAGAATATCAGTAACCAGACAGTTTCTGGTCCCATTGACTTCCATAGTAGGAAAAAATATATACTATGGAAGTCAATGGGACCAGAAACTGTCTGGTTAACTCTGGGGGAGTTGTAAAATTAGCCTATTTCCAAAAAAAGTGGAGTATCCCTTTAAGGCCCCGCTAAGATGACATTCTATGCGTTTGTCATGTGTAATAGTCTTTCAATCATCATTAGAGCGCATTCTGCCAAAAGTGTTTCTGACGTGTCCAGCGATTAGAATATAAAGCTTACAAAATGTTTATCATAAACTAGCGCTAAGACCCAGAATCTGCCCCACCTAAATTTACGAACAAGAGCCGCTACAACATTTATGCAAGAATGACATTAAAACCATCGCAGCAAGTTTGAGATCATTTACGCAAGAATGGTTCTGCAAATTATCTGTTCTGCTCGTTTTTCTTTATAAAATAAATGAAGCCCAGCGAGTGAATAAAGTTCTTTTAGAACCTTTTCTGAATACATTAAGCTACATTTTGGAACCAAGCTTATGTTAGATGAGAGTTCAGACTCTCAGAATCTCCATGGCAGCAGAGGAAACATTTATTAGTCAGTCTCTCTTCAACACTGAAATTCTGATGTCATTCATTTCACAATATAATAATAATAATAATAAAGCCTTGTGGACGCAGCGTCAGAGTTCTGACCGCCGTCACCATGAGCCAACATTTTAGAGGAATGATATTTCACGTTGACATCTTTAGATCTAAACATCTAAACACGATGAGAACAGATGCTTCGGTCTTGACTCTTTGCGTGAATTGCACGTACATAAAAACATACACGTTAAATAAATATAAACATAATGCTTGAATGCTAATTGGCTGTGGGTAATGCTGGACATTGAACGGTTTGAAATAAAGGAAGCTAGCTGTCTGCCGACTGAAGTCTCTCTTTGCAGGTTAAATTTAGAGTCTAGGAGACTTTTGCACAGAATAACTTTGCACGCTTTGGCGGTCATTTAACCATTTCTTTCAAGTTTCACTATGATTATAATTCAGTTTTCCCCCTTTGCACATAAAAGTTAATTCTAATGCATTTGGGTGAATCTCACAAAAAAAAAAAAAAAAAAACATCCTATATAAATTTCACCTGCGAATTAAAAGGAATTTATGTCAGTTATGCACATTTCCCCCCAAAATTGTTTTTTATTTAAAATCTGCATTTAAAAAGTAGGAAAAATACCATAAATGCTTTTAAATTTAAGTATATTTTCCCCCGCATTACAGTAATGAGATTTTGCTTTAAAATATGCTAAAAACAATCTTATTCTGTGCAAAATATGTATTTTCTCTCCCTTTCATTTGTGGTGAAATGTGTTCTTGACCGTTTTCATGAGATTCACCCGATTGCGGTTTGATGAAATGGCATACGAAAGGAAAGTAGAAACACTAAAGCAGTTATCAGAGCATCTGTAGTGGGAATGGAAGAGTTCATCATGGATCCAGAGCGGAAATAAAGTACAGCTTTGTCTTTTTGCTATCAGACTCACCTCTCTCCTGAACGATCTTGAGCTTATCCGTGAGAATGAGGCGATGAGAGTTACTGGAGCACAGAGACAGGGAAGCGCACGAGCGTTAGACGAGTTACTGATATGAGGTATGAGGTTTGGGTCAGCTTCTCTGCAAGGGTTCAGGAGGCCGTAGGAACAACCTTCCACTTGTCATTTACTCTGGGTTTGTTTAGTGGTTCAGCAGGAGTGTTGATGGCAGGCGATATTAAATCTAAAAGCTTGAGACAGAGCGCTGATTTGGTCGTTGCCCCATGAACACGTCTGCGAACATCCACACGTTGATTCCCATGGGTCCTGCAGTCTTCCTCAGTCATCATCCAGTGCCTCGTTTTGATTTCACTGGCCACGGCTCCCGGACGGGACAGGGCGAGGATGCTGTGATTGACAGCTGCCATCTCCACAGCGAGAGAGATGGGGTCCTGGTGGTCTGCGTGATTGCCGGGGTCATCCTTAAAGAGATAAGTATGTGAATTAGCAACTGTGGAAGTGAAACCTTCAATATCAGGTTACAAAAATACTAAATGTATGTATAGTAGGCTAAAATAAAACCTTTTTTTAACAATATATCGGGTATATAATACTGATTAGCACTTGCATTGGTCAAAATGATATCTATTTGAAATATTATAAATGTTTACATATTATTATACAGCGATGAGCCAAAACAATATGACCAGTCAAGGTGAAGCGAATATTGTTGATATCTCCTAACAAGGCCACATATTAAGGTCCGGATAGATTAGATGGAAAGGAAACAATCAGTTCTTGTAATCACTGTGTTGGATGCAGGAATAAAGATCTGAGAGACTTTGACGAGGGCCAGATTGTTATGGCAAGGCGACTGATTTACATTATCTCTGAAACGGCAAGGTTGTGTGTCAATAATGGTGTTGTCTGGTGGAAGTGTCCTCTTTCAGCAGGATAAAGCACACTATCACACTGCACACATTGTTCAGGGATGGTTTGAGGAACATGATGAAGAGTTCAAGGTGTTGCTCTGGCCTCCAAATTCTCCAATCTTAATCCAGTTGAGCATCTGTGGGACGTGCCGGATCAACAAGTCCAATCCACAGCGGCTCCACCTCAAACTACAGGACTTGAAGGATCTGCTGCTAAAGTCCCACAGGACACCTTCAGGCTCTTGTAGAGGCCATGCCTGGGCGGGACGGGGCTGTTTTAGCAGCACATGGAGGACCAACAGCATATTAGGCAGGTGGTCATAATGTTTTGACTCATCGGTGGATGGATGGATGGATTTATTTTTAGCCCCATAAATGTACTTGTATGTTAAAGGTGGGGTAAGTCGTTTTTTTAAATATGCTGTTGGCCAATGTTGATGTTTGAAATCGACCCAAACAAAACACCCCTTCTTCATTGCTCCCCCTCTAAAACTCACACTCCAATCATAACAGCCCTGTTCTCGACGCCCGATCCCCTGCAAGCGAGGCGAGTGCACTAACAATGACGCTAAACACCGCATTCACTAGCAGTCGTCAGCGCGACTCACTAACTGGCCTCCATTACGCGTGCAATCCAAGAGTGGATGTTTGTTTATCAAAGCAGACGCGCAACAGAAACGAAAAAAATGTAAAAAATGACAAGGAAGCCCAAAAAATGAACATACAGTACACAATAGTTATTACAAACAAGAGTTGGGTGTTATTTGCCAACAGCACAATGACACTCAAACCCAGTGTTACTCACATGTGGAGCAAATCAAACAACATCCACGTCTGTCCGAATCCAACAGGCTGGTTTTTGCTTCTGTACCTTTTAAACTTTTCGTGTAACTCCATCTTAAGCTTTGATTATTTGCAAGTATAAAGTGTGTGTGATGTTCATGTTTTCATGTGATACCTGTGTTGGTGAGGTGGGCTCCAGACGGTAGTAACCAAAAGGTTTGTTCAAGCTTCTCTTTTCGAAATAGGTAACGTCACATCCCTGTAATGAAATCTGAATGAAGATCAGCTCCAGCAATTGTGTTAGATGATGAATCCGAGTCGTTTGATTCGCTCACCTGTTCGTTGTAGTCGTTAGCGTCGATGTCGTCACTGTTGGAGTGTCCGCCAGGACTCTGCACATCTATCCCGTGGCTTTCCAGAATTGTGGCTTCTTGGAAAAAAGACCCTGTCATGAAACATCTGAAACTCTTTAAAAACCACTAAGTGACCACAACAAACGAATATCAGCAGACGAAACCAGTAAACTCCTGAGCAAGTTTCTTCGTTAAGTCATTTCAAATGTATTTTACTACATATAAATTAGTTATTATGGTTAACTAAAATCATAAAAAGTAAAATAAACACAAAATAAAATAAAAAAAAATTTTAAAAATGCATTTTGTTGTTGCATTTATTATTTCTACTTGGCAAAGAAACATTTCTCATTTTCATAAAACTAAAATAAAATGAATAAAACTATCGACATTTAAAAAAAAGATAAAAAATTACAAAAACACTACAAAATTTTTCAATTACTTTTTATTTATTATTATTAACTTTAAAATTTAAATAAAATGAAAAAAATAGAGATTGAAAATATTACTAAACTATAATGGCATCTCAATTATGCTAAAACTAATATAAATCAACTAAAACACATTACCAATATTGGCTCTCCTCTTGATCTCTTTGCGTCGATTGGCAAACCAATTGTAGACTTTTAAAGACGTTACTCTTTCCAAATCAGACAACTTCTTTCCTAGGCAGGAAAAACGAAATTGAAAGGTCAGAGATGATTGCGAGAATAAAAATGCAACTGTGACATTTATCTGTTGCACTACAAATGAACACAGTTGTGCAGATTCAGACACAGCAGTGTTTCTACCTGGTTTCTGAATAACAGCATTGCAGGCGTTGGCGATCTCCTCTCGTTTGGCTTCATCTGGATATTGATTATCACTGAAATAACTGAGAGAACAAAATAAAAAGATTATTTTTAGCTTCCGTTTCTAAAATAAAAACCACCTACAGTTTGCTAGAACAGCCTGATTGTTGGCATGATATGAGTTAAAAAGGGAATTTTATCACACTGTTGTTGTCAGATTTTATTCCTAATTTGAAGTGTTATTGAGACCTGTTTTCTCTCACCTCTCCATCACAGCAAGACATTCCTTCCTCCAGGTGAATCGACTGCCTCTGCGCAGACGAAAGCTCCCGGGGGCGGAGCTTATGGGGGGCGGAGTCTGACGCCACTCCATCTCATCCAGAGATACAGGGGTGGGTCGCATATTTAGTGTGGCACCTGAAAATATATACGCTGATAAATATATATGTAAGGATTTTGAAAGAAGTCTCTCCTGCTCACCAAGCGCATTTATTTGATCAAACATACAGTAAACGCATATGTCTATTTGAATATATTTAAAACTTCATTATAAAAGCTGAATTATTTTCAGCATCATTACTCCAGTCTTCAGTGTCACATGATCCTTCAGAAATCAGTATTAATATGATGATTTGCTGCTCAAGAAACATTTCTGGATTATCAGTCCTTCCAGAAAAATTTTTTTTTTGTGATTGTTGCAGGCAAAAATCCTTGATTATGAGGCACGTTTTCTTTAAAAATGCGATGGAATATGCGGGATTTTTATGCAATAAAATTGCGGGAACTTGCAAAAACTGCGGTTTGATGAAAAAGAGAAAAAAAGTGATTCCCAACACCCTGTTCTCACTAGGCTACTTAATGTAAAGAGTCATTTCTTATTACTTCCTATGATAAGCAAGCACTACATCACAGAAAGTGCTGGAATATTTCAGTTTTATTTCAGACCTTAATAAACACATGACTCAAACTTACACAACATTGATGAGTCAAGCAAGTTCTGTCGCTTTACAAAAGCAATATGCTACAACTTCTGTAAAAATGAATAAATAAAAAAGTGTGCTTCCTGTTTTACAGCTTTTCGATGATGTTCACGTCGCGTAATTACGTCACTTCATAACATTCCCACGGCTGCTCTTGTGTGAAGAAAACGCAACATTTTTCAACTTTCTGCTAAGATATATGTGACTTTTTTGCAACGAAAATGAAGGGATTAGGAAATCCTGCGTATTTTGCGCAGAAATCTGCAATTTATGCGGCGAAAGTGCGGCATATTTAAAATAAAAAAAAAGCAGACTGGCTGATTACGCATTGAATTATGCGATCGCGTTTTTCTGGAGGGACTGGATTATTATCAATGTTGAAAACAGTTGTGCTGAGATGATTTTTTTTTCATGATTCTTTGATAAATAGAACATTTTAAAGAACAGCCTTTATTTAAAATCGAAATCTTTTGTAGCATTATAAATGTCTTTGCTGCCACTTTTGATCAATTGAATGCATCCTTGCTGAATAAAAGTATTAATTTCTTGCAAAAAAAAACAAAACATTATCTCAATCTTTCAGTGTACATAAACAATTGAGCCTGTGCTTGGATTCAACCTTCTCTTTGTGGATCTACCAACCTACAGTAAATTCAAAGCGAGTGAAGTTTGTTAACCTGGCGTGGTCTTCTCGAGCTGGTACCAGCGGTAGAAAGCTCGTTTCTTCTGTTCGCTGAGATCTGAGCCCTGCTGAAGGAGCCAGTGAGAGATTCTGCTCTGACTGATGCCTGACACAGAGAAAGACATCATCAATAACAAATTAATGCACTGGTCGATGAAAGAATGGCCAGAATAACGACAGGACATCTCACACAGAACATTCATAATTCTATTTCTGTTTAGTAATTATGATTAAATCTAGTGCACATTATTCTTCCGTCCTCTCACTAATGAAGCCACAAAACCTTAGCTAATCAGGACGTCGTGTTTAATATAAAGCTATGTGGAACAATCTAGACATTTGTTGCAGTTCTGGTTCTTCGGGAACAAAAACTCAGATTGAAATTGAAGAGATTTATCTCTTGCCACATCACACCTGTTTTACGACACCGTGATTAAGGAATATTCCAGTTTCAAAACATCATCTGTGACATCTGTGCTTGTACAAATGCAAAATAAAGCCAGAAGCCCCAATCTGCGCTCTACATTGTGCCAAACAACGGCCCTTAGCTGTTCACTGTAAACCACGGCTGCACAGGGCTTATTGCTTTTATAAAACCTCTAGTGGTACTGCGTAATGAAGTCACAGGTGTATGTTTGTAGAGGAATTTACAATGGCTTCAGACCAATCAGAATCATGGACCGGAACTATCAGTTTTATTAGCTTTGAAGTCTAAACCCTTTTCTAGTGGAACTAATGTTCCTGCAAATCAACTTCTGGAAGGATGCTAAGGTTTTTTTTCAATACTTCACTGTATAATTTACATATAAATGAATACTAATACCAGGCACTGGTCAATTGTTCGATTTTAGGCTATTATTTTGCTTCATCTTCTTTTAGAATAGGGGAAAGAAACATCCAAAATACACTTTTAAGTGTTTATTTTATTACAATATCTATTTACGTCTGTAGATTTCATCTGTAGAATTTTGCGTGTCTATTCTGAATGTTTTTACAGAGGGATTTCTTTAAATATCATTTGCCTGATATACAGTATCTGATGACAGTATTTTTTGTTGATAAAAAGAGATATCCAAAATCCCCTTCTGATCCTGTCTTCGTACAATGTTCAGATTTCTGTTCTGGCTTTTTATGCAAATGAGTGCATATTTATTAATCAGATAATGCATTATTTGCATATTTTAACAACATTTCTGAAATCTTGTAATGCAAACGTAACTTTCTGCGTACGCTTCACATGTGTGCACAGTAAATCATCTATAAGAATTGAGTTCTCGTTCACATCATCTTGAGCTTGAAATTGAATGCTTAAAATAGCTTGAATATTGAAATTAGCAAGACTTGAAAATGTCTGCAAATTATGAGCTTGAGTCCTTATTGCCGAGCCTTGTAATAGTTCCATCCCAATGTTTTTGGCTGTTCTTTTGAAATTGTGTGCATTTTAATGTTTATTCCAGTGCAATGTCCAGCCCCATTAGATTTACATTGTCTGTGCATTACTGTTATTATTGCATGTTTTTACAAATTGTGGTAATAGGGTGATGACGGACTGACCTGTGACCTGAGCCACCACGGCCTGAGAGATGCGTCTGTTGCCCAGAAAGGCTTTGATTTCCTCCTTCACCAGGGTGCTGTCCCGCCTGCACACATCACAGGACGCAAACATGACGTATGTGAAGATTATCAGACTCATGGCAGATGGTCTCAGAGCAAAATGACTCTGTTTACACCTGGCAAACACAATCACTATTCGATCGTGTTAAATTCAGGTCAGGTTCAGAGTGAGTTTGAACTGGTTTTGACCCACACCAGAGATATTTAATATCATTGAGATACTATTATAGTTTCTCAGTTTACAGTATAGACCTTATGCGGCAGAGAATCAAATGCGTAAACTGAGTTTGAACTTCTGTTTTTGCAGTTGCTCTGTATTTCTATGGCACCGCTGTCGAAGAGTAATTCACTGGTGAGGTGGATTTACTTGTTGTCGAGATAAGGAACGTTTTATGATCATTGTGATGTTTGAAGTGGATATTATGACAAATATCAGACCGGGGAGATTTTAAAATGAGCGGTTCATTCATAAATACCTTTATGTTGAGGATATACAAACCGGAAGACTTGCTTTGACAAATTTTTTGGTTCATTCATCTCAGGGCTTCAGACTAAAATGGTTGCAAATGTATTTAAAAAATAAATACATAAATATTTGTATAAAGCTGCACAAAATAATTTTATGTAAAATTATTCAAAATCCATATAAGTCAAACATACTGTATATTCCCTATTGTTAAAGCAACAATAAATATTTGTAACTTTTTTTAATATGAATAAAAGAAAACAGTCTAAGTTTTTATTAAAGGTTTTCAGTTATTTTAGTAAATAAAGTTATATAAAAAGATTGCTTTGACAATTAGCTAACATAAAACAGGTTTTTTTTATATATTTTATTTTAGTTCAGTCAACATTCATTTTGTTTCAAGTATGCATGTTGTTAATGTTTTCTATAATAACCCTGGCCCGCACTGACCTCATGAGCTCCTCCACCTTGTCGTCTATATCCAGGTCCTCCTCTGACCCCTCCAGCCCGTACGCCCTCATTGCCGCCGCACTGTTTACCGGGCAACGGTTCGGGGATAGTTTCCCATTGGGTGTGGCGGCCAAAGCGTCCCGCCCATTCTGGACCATGGCGACCAGAGACACCGGCGATGGTAAAACCACGGGCGGAGACGTAGCGTAACTGTTGTTGGGCGAAGGCGATAAGTTACCGTGGAACTGCGTCTGCGTCGCTGTGGAAGTGGTGGAGGAAGTTGCCAAAGTGGCGCTGCTAGTGTTATTTGAGGTGGGTGTAGTGCTGGAGGTGGTGGCGTTGGAGTCCGACGGTCCGCGCCGGCCGAACTTGTCCCCGTGCTCGCGGTCGAGTCGCTCCAGGGTGTCCAGCGCGTGCACGATCTCAGGTTTGGTCATACCTGTACGCCGCAGTCTCTGCAGCAGGTCGATCTGTTCGATGGTGAAGCGTGGCTC
Organism: Chrosomus eos; assembly: GCA_036326025.1. Lineage (NCBI taxonomy): Eukaryota > Metazoa > Chordata > Actinopteri > Cypriniformes > Leuciscidae > Chrosomus > Chrosomus eos. Next base: position 36,718,903 of record CM070829.1, on the reverse strand, counting down.
ATCTGTGTAGTGAGACATTCTGATGGGACACAGAAACAAACGTTATTGCTGATTTGTAGCTCATCAATCACATGTGCATCATTGGACATTATAGGAGGAGAAACAAACTGAAGCTACATTCACAATTGTGAGTCTGTGTGAACTGTATACTGCATGCTCCCTATTGTAAAAAAAAGGTATATTTTGAATATTATTATGCAACCATATTGACATTACCATGATTAAGTGAGTGATTATTTAATAAATTGCCATTTAAAAAAAAACCATATTGGTCATTCAGTAGTTAAATAAACCCTTTAACCATTCTAAACAAACAATGAGTCAAGAAATGAAAATAAAGGAGCTGATGTTGCTACACCGGTTCATTCATCTCAGGACTCCAGACTGCAACAAAATGGCCGCAAATGTGTTAAAATAATAATAAAATAAATACTAGGGCTGTCAAGCGATTAAAATGTTTAATCTAATTTATTACACAATGTGGCTATTAATTAACTGAATTAATTGCACGTCAAATTTGCCTCAGAAATGACTCACAAAAGATTATTTAAAATCATTATTGTGTTAAACGATAAAAAAAGCATCAAATAGACATTACAATAAGTAGCCTAGCTTTAGAAAAATAAGTATTTTATTTGCTTCAACATAGAATTAATTACACATTAACTTTTATGCTACAATGGGCACGAGGGTGAGTAAATGACAGAATTTAAATTTTGGGGTGAACTATACCTTTATAGTATTTTTATTAATATTCAAAAAAATGTTTTAATGAAATGATGAGACTTTTAAAAGGTACTATTTTCATTGGCAAATTGAGCAAAAACGACAATATTGTGTTTAAAATCAATATCACATTTGCACTCGTGCTATTCGGGACAAAAAGAGCACTCGTGTGATATTACTTAATATATCATGATATAAATACAAAGAGACAAAAACTAATACAGGGGCATTTTTCAAGAATCAAGAAACAATGTTATTATTATATAAAATTCATAACTTAAGTATAAAAGCTATTTTAAAATCTAATTGCCATCATCATGAGGACTCATTTAATTGAATCTTTAGCATTTAAGTCAGCGTTTCAGCATCTTGCTGAACACTTAAAGAAATGACTTTTAGGCACTGGATCTCTTTAATAAAACAGATTCACAAATTAATCTTAAAAGCATTAGTTGCAGTTTAAATGGTATGAATCGATCCAATGACTCACTCACTCCTGAATTGTACTTCTTGAACTAGGTAACAGCTGAGTTAACAGTTTAAAAGTCACTTGTTTACTCTGAACCCTGTGTCACGTTACAAACAGAAGGTCGAATGCATTGCAAGTTATCATCAAGCGTTTCGTTTGCTTACTGTGAACCATAGACTTTACTGCATATTTCCTTTCTAGAATAGGAGGAAATGCGCTTTTCTGAACAAGCCCACAATTCACTTAGATCTTAAGACAAATTAATTATAATTTCAAGCGTTCCGCCATCTTATGGCAGTCGAGTTATGATGATAAAAGCAGGATTCATCTGACCTACTTAAAATTCTGTTTATCCAAGACGGCTTTCATCAGCAAGCACGAGCAATTACTGTCGCTGTTGTCAAGGAAACCATACCACCCAATGACAGATGAGTATGGAGTTTATGTAACTCCAGATTAAAGCGCAGAATGCAAATATGGAGCATGTTTTGTTTAACCTCATAATCTAGAGCACATGGTTTTATATTAAGCTAATAGTTATGCACGGGTCTATTAATACCAGGCGGTAATAGATGACTAGCCGACCAGGTTATGGGTTACATTTTAACCATGCTCATTTTTTGCTATTTTATCATCTGCTAGGTAACATGAGCAATAATAGTAATACCTGACTACTTTATTTTATACAGTTCCCGGAAAAATGGATGGAACGGTTAATAACAAACTGGTGACCCAGAGCCCTTGTGGCAACTTAGTAACTCCTCTAACTTAACCATCCCAGTTGCGCTGCTGGTTTGCTGTGAAATTCCTCACCGATGTGGCATTATTCCAGACCTACTGTATTTGCACAGGTTAACCGTTAACCTTGCACAGCTGGAGCCAAAGCACTTGCCACTAAAAAAAGGCTCAGTGAGCTCTTGTACTGCATAATTGCTTCCACTTAGATCTCAGATGATCCTTATAAAAGTCTGAGATAGGAACGTGGCAGCCGCTGTGGCTTTCTAAAAATACATCTCTGCGAGGCTTTGCCTGAGACAGAAATTGTGTGCAATGAAAGCGATACCGACTGAAAAAGCCCTTAGTGTGTGTGTCATGCATGCGATCCTTCTGACAGGGGGTTTCACCCATACGCCCTGCTGCATTAGTGCTCGTGTGGCGCTCTTAAACGCGTAACCCCTGCACTGGAGCATTAAACACTGCAGGCGTTCACTGCAGGGCTCTTTAGACCTGCACCACATGCACACGTGCATCAGCTCATCTGACTGCATCCAGGCAAGTCAAAGGAGTTCACTGAAAGCTTTAAATAATAACCCACATGAGAATCCATGTGCCCTTCTTCTTCTCATTTAATAACTCCTGTAGACGTGGACATCATGCAACGCAATTCTGCAGGGTGGAAAATGTGTGGATTTTTGCACTTTAAAAGACAAATTCTCCATTTGTCGTTTTCAAAATCGAACAACAAATAGTAGTGAATGTTCTAGTACACGGTGTGTAAATAATTATTCATTTCAGCAACTAGTTTGAGAGTTATGGTTTAGCACATTTACAGACTTAAACGTGTGAATCTAACCTTTAATCCCTGCTATATCTAAAACATCACAAGTTAATATACACTGACAAAGGGGACAAATTAATTTTAACTGCTTGCTTGCTCGCTTATTCGTTTAGGTGTTGCAAATGACCTCCAGCGTTTAAAACCAGGAGTTTTTATAAATTGTAGCATGCAAGAGGAAAGAAATCTTTGTCCATGCATCTAAATACGCTCCTCATATCCTCAGACAGACACTGGAAACTCAAGTTATGAATGCAGATCAGAACAACTCCATGCAGCAAACTCATGATCAATGAGGATTATTGACAAATCACGTTCATTTACATTCATTTCCATCTGTGCATTGCATTAGAAAGCCCAGACGGTGTTTAAAATATGAATATTTTCTAAATGCATGTCATATGATAGTGATAAATGCACAGATATACGCCCTTCATCTCTGTGCATGCATGAAAAATAACTGCTTATCCAGCATTAGAAAAAGCCAGCCAGCGTGCACACGAAATACATATTATTAAACAAGCGCTTATAAGTAACTCAAATCGGGTATTTCAACCTATATAAACAAGTTTTGCATGACTCAGTTGTGTCCTGACCTCTGCAAAGATAGACCAAAAGGGTTTTAAATAACAGCACATATAAATATATAAATCTCAATGGGTTATTCGCATGATTGTTTATGAATATTCAATAGTACATATGAAGAATATGCATACACAAATACATGAGTTCAGCACTTTCACACTGGGAAAACTGGCAAAATAACTAATTATTTGGCGATTATATTACTTTATAAACTATCTAGACAGGTAAACAAGCCTATCTGATTTAAACTACATGCATATGCCGATTAAAATTAAACCACGAAGCGCTTTGTTAACAAGATAAACAAAACGAACTAAATTATCCAGGCGGCTAGTTAGCTTAGCACGAGCCAGCACAACACTGACTGTCCTCAGGCATAAAATCCCATTTCTTACCTGGAATGAGGAAAATACACAATATCTCAGCGGAGCAGATCATTTAATGCGCTCTGTCAGGTGATGAAGATGATATTTTATGTGATGTTGTGAGGAAGACTCGCCCTGACTGACTGACTGTCTTTGTCTGACTGACAGCAGCCGTGCTGACGTCACGCCGCACGCCTCGGAGAGACTTGGGAAATGTAGTTCGTTAATCGCCAACGCGCCGCCATTTTCACAGACTGTGATGACGCGTTCAACGGTCATGAGCGTCGTAAAGCCTGCAACGGTTTCTATATATTTTTTTATTTTTTACATTTATAACATTATACTAGTTAGTATTATATTACATTTGCATCAAATCAAAAAGTTAACGCTGCTGTGAAGTTATAGCATGGCTGTCGCTGGGAGAGACGGAAAAGTTGACATATTTCTCTCTTCTGACTGCCGTTATCAGTCTTTTTTTCTTCTTTTTTTGAAAGTTGTGAAAACACTGTTGTGCAGTTTTTCTTTTGCTATTTGAGCAAATGGGAACACAAATAATATATTAATATGTTTACCCAACTATGACGACTTCTGCTTCTGAGAAACCCAGAAATGTGAAAAAATGGTTGACATGGTTTTTCCTCTTGCTGCTTGTTTCCTTTTTTTCAGTCAGCCTAAAGACAAGAACCGGGAGTTAATGTGAAAGACACACGGTTTCCTTAAATGAACTTTAAAATCCTTAAAGCCATGTTTAAAGTTTGTCTTAGCAAACAAGTGCTTGAGGTATTGATGGCATCTGTGGAATGATACACCATCATGATATGGGCATCATATCTTCAGGTAAGACTCATCATAACTCTTGTTTCTTTTTATTTAGTGGACCAAGTTAGAAATATATAGTTTACTATTTAGTAACCCCAAAATACCAAATGCGTCCTTTTTGTATTTAGGTTGTCAAATTGCCATTAGAGGTCGCTTTTTTGCACTGTTAGCTCTAAATGGATGGTCAACAACCAAATGACAATAAAATCTCTGTCCGAATGAGCTCAGTATCTGATGAATAAGTCTTCTGTTTCATTTCTGTATTTTAATCTACATATTATAACTCTCTAAAGTGAAATAATATGCAGGAATGCTTCAGTGTCGCCCACAGTCACTGCTAGCATTCCTTTGCATGTGATGTTTATGATGTCTTGTTGTAGTTTCACAGAAACGCTGCATTTATGAGACCAAGACTGACATATTTACATCTGTGGGTGATGTTATGTTGTGACATTTTGCATTTGTTCTGGTCTGGACTTCTCTGCCAGTTAATTCAGGTAACAAACACTAATGTGCATCAGTTCACACAGACATATTTTAGTTTTTTTCCTGATAAAAAAATGATGAATTTTACCCTCTGGATAGCTATAACCGGGTCATTTAGAAAATGTGCATTGCAAAATATACTAAAAAAGCCTGTAAATTCTAAACGAAATCTCAGAAATCCACAAAATTAGACGAGCAGCACATGAGACATCTAAAACAAGCATGCAACGTTTTATGTAGATCGCACCATAGGTGGCGCTATAACTGTAAAAAAAGTGAGTCCTTAGTAAATTGTATTGGCTGTAAATGTTCTTTTTTCCTTCTATGATCTAGATGGTGGCTTGCTAAATAAGTTATAATACCTTTTACACACTTTTTACAAGCCCCGATAATTGCTGCTCGCAGCTATACTTTGTTTTTGTTTCTGAAAGGTTGCCTAAGTTGTGTGCCATTTGGTATTTACCACATTCAAAAAACAAAACAAGCAACAACACACAAAAAACATGATAGTGACATGGTATTTTTGTTAGTATAAATAATGTAAATAATCAGTTTTATTTGAATGCTGAAGATATGATTCTGTGAATTAAGGAGATTGATTTCAAACACTTGAGCAATGAATGTTTTGTGCTCTCGTCATGGCTAATGTGTTGTAAGACAACAAGTGTTGTTGCTAAACAGCTTTACAGTAGCTAACTGAGCTGTAAACAAGCCTGTTTAAATGACTCTGACACTTCTGACACTTCTGTGTCAGTGTTTGTCATGACCTGCCGTCACGCTTGTGGCACTTTTGCAAGACTTTGTCAAAAGTCAGGGAATAACAACAGATAGTTCTGCTTGTTTTACATTGTCAAAAATGTTTATTTTGTTTACATGCTTCAGCTTAGTGAACGAATCTCACAACTCAGTCACAGTCATGAGACACTCACAAAAAAAAAAGAGATAAAAGAAATGTAGGTCACCCTATAATTCTCATTATCATAAATCGGAAAGAAATCTCATTCTTGATCCTGATGCATCAAGATATTTTACGTTTCCATTTTAGAATGTCCTATATTGATCCTCATTGTAAATCCAGTAAAAATTTTAAATAAATAAAAAACACTAATACAAATGTATTGTTTAAATTAATTAAATCAGCATGAAATAAAAGTAGAGCATAAATGAAGCTAAGCAAAACTGTATAAAATATACATTTTGCATTAAGATAATGAAGTCTAATATTTGTTTTTTTTTTATTTAGAATAAATAAATGCAGAAGTAAAAATGCTACCAGAATGCATAAATATTTTACTTTTGTTTCTTTTCTTTTTTTGCATTATAGGAATGAGAATTTTGAGGTAAAATATGCTTAATTGTCATAGAAATTGTCACAATTGAAAAAAATGAATGAATTAACAGCTCAAAAAACTGCGTTATTTTTATGAAAGAAATACAAATTAAATAAATAAATAACAGCTCAAAAATATGGTTTATTTTTATTAAAAAAATACAAATAAAATACTATAT